>VXBB01020863.1:135654-219548 GCA_013399915.1 Illadopsis cleaveri
TTTTTTTTAAACTAAATTATGGGAGTAACAAATGCCAGTAAAATGATTTATAAGAATAAAGCCTCCAGGTCTTTTAGCTTCTGATGACATCTCCCACCTCACTGCAAGGATTTGTTTGGGGCTCATTTCAGGCAGCACAATATGATGGTGTATCAGCCAGTACACACTTAACAAAGTGTATGTGGTGGGGAGTGACCCTCAAAAACTGGGTAAATTCAAGCAATCTTAGTTCACACCAGCAGAGTTCCAGCAACAGCTGCTGCTGCCATTTTTCTTTCTTTACCCACCAAATTCCTGCTAAAATAAAACTTCTACTTGGCTAACCTGAGTTCTCTGGAGTCTAGCTGCCCTCCAAAGTTGTTATGAGAGTTGCCCAGTTCACTGTATTATACAGCCTTTATTTAGCTCCTGCCAAAATTAACTGTATTTAATTTTCTGTAAATCACAGTACTGCCTCTGAGTTTTTGGGGACTGTATTTCTTTACAACTTTTCCAAATTCTAGGTCTGGACTGTGGTTCCCTACTGAGAAAAAGGAGACAGATGTTAGATGAAAGTATTCTGGAGGAAAAAAAAAATTGAAAATATGATGGATATCAAAAGATGAGGGAGTATTTAGGAGAACAACTGGGCAGCTGATGTCAAAAAGGATACAATCCTAAAAAAAAATTGCATCCTCTGTTTTCAGTTATAAAGAAACAAAGCTGGTAAACTTCTTTTGAACTTTTTTTGTTTTTTATACTTAGAGGTGCTATGTTTAGAGGAGGAAAGAAGAAGTGATTATGTAGCCTCCAGCAAAATGCCATGTTTTTCATACAATAGTTTCCTATTCATTCTTATTTGCATATTTTAAAATATATTTTAGTTTTTGGGTTGCTCATACAAATGATTTAAAAGGAAATATTCTTCAACAAATCTCAGCTGTTTCTGTAGTTCCTAGCATTTTAAAAACAAAGGTCTTCTGTCTTGTATATTTACATAAAGCCTGTATTCCAGATTTGGAAGATGTAATAAAAATATGCTTTTCGGGGATTAGTTCTTAGGGAAAGAGAATTCCCCATGACCAAAAATACCCAAGTAATAAGCATTTGCTCTATGCTGGCACCACTGTGACCTTAAATTATGAGCTTGCCCCCATTTGTAGCCAGTTTCCCCTCTTTAAATGCACAGTTAAGTCATTTGTAAATATCATAACTAAATCTGGAAGTGTAATTTAGTGACTCTATTTGAGGATTAAGAGGGAGAATAACATTACTTAGAACCATATGCAACCTTCTCTGCTTTGTTTAATTTAGTTCACTCTATGCAAGCCTTATCTAACAGACATTCTTCATTCCAGCTCACTTGATATATTTGGAATGCTGTTGATAATGCTATCAAAAATAGCTAAATGTTTATTTCTTTACCAAAAAAAAATGTATATACTGTGAAATGCACTGACAAAACATTAGTGATGTGGAATCATTGTCCCTAGGAAGGGCAGAAAGGAAAAAGGTTGATTTATACTGTTTGTTTTCAACGTAGAGGAGATTTAAAACTGTGGAAAGAAGGTACTGGATTTTACACTCAACCATACTGGCTGGCTTTATTAAACACTTGGTGCAACACTGGTTTCCTTTACCAAGGATGCCAAAGAATTGAAATTCTCTACTGAATACAGTCTGCATCGTGGTCTTCAGTTCATTGAGGCTTTTTCTGTGAGTATCTGATGTTTGATTATTGTACCAGATTGACAGTTGCTGAATAATTTGTATATCTTATTTTTAATTACAAGTCTCACAAGTTTTATTCTTGCTGAATGCACCCTGTGATCCCTTATGGTAGTTGAACTCACATTTTACTTCCTTCAGACAGTATGGATGGTGAAATGATTTTAAAGTTCTGAGCAGCTGCTTTGGAAGTTATTCTGACTCCTTTTTGAATCAAAATGTCTTAATTTTTGGTCTTACTTTTTTTTTTCTCCATGAAAGCTTTCCATTTCCATATGGATATACTGTGCTGTCAACAAACATAATTCTTATACATTTGGAAGGAACATGGGGCAGATCCTTGCCTGGTGTAAACACTCATAATTCTGTTGATTGTGTAGCCCATTTCAGGCTGGAGGGAAATTTTGCAGAGACCACCTTCACCCATTGCTTGGTGTGGAGACAAGCACACAAAATGAAGTGCCTGAAAGATTACTCTGAACTGGGCAGAGCAAGGACACCTGAAATAGTGGAGTCTCATGTCATCGACAGCTAGATTTGGAAAATGTGAGTGAGGTAAAAGGGAGACTCTGAAAATGAGGCACTGGAGCTCAACAGAGCTGACACAAAGCTGTTCCCAGCATTCCTTACCTCCCAAACTGCTCCTTCAGTGGTCTAATCCAATGCCCAAAACCAAATACCCACACACCAATAAATCCTTTGGCTCAGCAGGGGCTGAGGAACAGAAATAGCTGTGTCTCAGTTACCACAAGGACAGATCCTCAGCCAGCAGTGGCCCCCAACACAGAAGACAAATTGAATGCAGAGAGGCAGAAATGAAAAAGAGAGGACAATGATTTATTGGGGGGTGAAAGATCAACCATCAAACAACAGCTGTGAGAAAAATGACTGGGAAACATATCTGCCACATGGACACACACACATTGATACATGGGACCAATCAGGGTAGAACATGAAATATATAAAAAAACCAACTTACTAGAAAGTTTCAGCCCAATGTAAAGTCCAGTTATCAGGTGATCATTTCCCACAGTAACATCAAACAGAGATTCATTGTTCTAAAATCTTTGATTTTCCATATTATTTCCTGTGATTATTTCTTCTAGATCTTCATCTATCCCACACTAAAACCAGCAGGAAACCCACTCTTGAACCTGTAGCTCAGTCTGAGATTTTTAAGAATCTTTACTATTATTGACAAGGGGAGAAACATGATGTAGAAAAAGGCCTTGCAACTTGTTCTTGAGTCAAGAGAACTGTAATCAGGACTGTAGTAATCTTGCCATGTCTGGAAAACAATTTGAGAGTCACAGGTCATTGTGCAATCAGCACTGGCAGTTACACTCTTAAAACGTGGAAAATTGAGATGGTAGAACTGGAAACAGGACTGCTCTCTAGCTAAAATATCAGGGTGAAGTATCTGGTGTTCGATATAAAAATTAGTTTTAATTAAATTTAATGTTGACAATAGAAATTAATGGTTTCACTGGCCACAGGACTGAGGAACACATTGTCAGGACATGTAACCAACAGCAGTTCTAGCACTGGGACAGGCATATGGGGAGCATTTGTCGACATGTAATTAGAACTTCATCCAACCCTCACTGAAATAAACTTCCCATTGATTTTAATAAGAAATACATTAAACTCTGGACACCACTCTTCATCATAATGTGGTATCTCTTATTTTAAAATTTGGCACTGGATCAAATTCTCTAATTTGGCTTACGAGTTTGCTGCAGAGAATGACCTTACCCGTATTATGTGGTATGACAGCTACAAAACAGCTGCTACCAGCTCTGAAGAATATGAATTTTATGAGCTGGGAAAATGGTTTTTCGTGATAGATTGTTACATTGAAGTAGTTACAAGTTCAGGAAACATGGCAAAAACAAATAATAATAAATAGATAAATAAAAAATTGGCCCCAAAACCAGCACTGCAATTCTTTGTTTTTCTACCTGTGCAAGAAAGCAGCAGTTTCAGTGACTGAATAGACACTCTGAGGAAACTTTTCAAAGCTACTCATAATGACATAAAACTTCAAAGAGAAGTCTTTGAAGATTATTATGTTCCTCATCCACATGGTAATGGATATCTCTAAAATCACCAGATAAATCAATTATTCTAATCAACAGGGAGATATCTCTTTCGAAAATCTTTTTTTTAGCCCAAGATTAAAAAATGGCTTACTTTCAGTAAAACTACCCATTGTGCAATACACATCTCTGTGAATGTACTAACTGAATTTGGGAGTTCTTTGCAGATTTTCTGTAGGATTGTCCACTCTTCCAAACTCACTGCCTAAGCCATTTCTTGTCATATTTGATGCATGGAAATGAGTATCTGCATAAAAAATGGCTTTTTTTTTTCCTTTCCAGGCCACCTACAACTACATCTTTCAGAAAGTCATGGTGTTTCTGCAGCACTCAAACATCTGCTGTGTGACTGACACTGGCTGACTACATAATTTTATTAATGCCATTGAATACTTTGGCACATTTCCTCTCAGACCATTAAAATGGCAATTGTTGGAGATAGCAGCCACAAGGCTGATCAATAGGAGAGGGTTGCAGTGCAGATGTCTGCAGCTGAGGTAGTTGCAAGGACTTTTTTAGAGCCAGTGTGGTGAAACAGGCACTTGTAGGTTGTGATTCAGCTCACCCTACAGAAGACATCTTAAACAAGGCAGATGAACTCAGTCTTAAATCCGTGCAGTGACATAAAAGGAACTGAAGGTGACTGGCTGTGATAGAAGGGTTCACACTGCAGATAGATACAGTCAAGTGAAATGAATCTTGTCCTGTTGGAACAATTTTGAACTAGCAGCACTTAGAATCTCCCTGTGATGAAAAACCAAGCATAGTATGGGATTATTATATAAAATATTGTGTTTCATATTTCTCATACAGGGAGAAGATTTAAATTACTTTCTTGCCTCATGATCTGCTTGAGGTTTGAGTCACCAATAAAATCTCTCTTACTGTACAAAAAGTGCATTTCTGAGTTAATTTTAAAAAAGTGCATTATTAAGTCATTGTTTGTAAAAATTATCCCTGTAAATAAGGATAACACTAGCAATTGCTGCTGTTTCTTTAAATAACTTATTTACCAAACCACCAAATAATTTAAACCATTTACCTATTTTAGGGACTGAGTAATTCATGCAGAATTAGTAGTTTAATCTTATCTTGGTGTGGGCTGGCTGGTGATGAATGTGTTCTTACTTTATAGTTGCCCTGCAGAATAAAATGCATGTGAGGTGAAATCATTGCTGCTGGCCTGAAGAACCAACAGGGTCTGAAGCAGTGAGTTTAGAGCTGGTTTGGTTGTTTCTGCACTATCCTTTAGTTATAATTAAGTTGGAGGCACCCTGGAAAGAATGGGTGTGCTCAGATGGAAAGGTGTCTCAAATATGGACTTTTCATGGAGTGGTTTAAAATGTTGAATGATGACATTTGAAAATAATTTAAAAACCCCTCCAAAAACCCAAAAGATATATATTCCTGAGCCTGAAACTTGATTGGAAGAAAAGCCTTTTTGCTAAAATTGAGGTGTTAGCCATGGTCCTGTGGAAGCCCAGCATAAACAGATCTGTAATTACTGGGGATGGTCAGCAAGAATTATGCAAAACTTCTGTCTTTAAGTGAAAAGTGGGTGATCACATCCGAGCATGCTGGGATGAAGTGTTTCTTCACGTATACCTATTGGTGGGTTGGCCTCTGCCTGGTTTGAGTAGACTCTAAGAATAAATTACCATCTGTGCTCAGACTGGCTTCCTATCTGAAGTTCAAACCATAGATAGTTCTCAGATTTATAGGTGGAAAATGAATCTGAGCTTGAGAATGGGCTAGAGCCACATTTGGCTGTCATTGCCACTGCGAATGTGCTCCATGATGTGGTTAATGTCCCAGTACTCACAAGGGTTTTCCAGGGCTTGCCTTTTTGTTGTAGGATTTGGGCTTTCCCTCATCATTGCACTGCCACTTGATGAGAAATGGTAGCAGCTAAATGAGCTTTGTAGGGGTTAATGGTATTTTTAATCGACCTGCCTCCTGTCTAGGTGCCTGAGAAGAAAAATCTACAGGAACTCAAGTGGAATTGAAAGGGTAATCCCAGAGAAGGGAAAGATCTAATTAATAGATTGTAAAACTAAAAACACTATGGTGACCATCTGCTCCTGTGTAACAGAGGTCGTAGGTCTTCCCTGATTTAATTTATATTTGAACTTTATTTTTCTTTTTAAAAGCCATCCAATGCTGATATATTAGTTACCAGTGATGGAAAATCTTGCACACACCTTTAAGCTGTGGCAATGATTAATTTTCAACGTTAAAAAAACCCAAAACAAACCAGGCACAGCTTTATTTTTGGTCCAAATTAGTCTGATTTCACCTTTCGTGAATTTCAATTGTGAGTTGTTACAGAACATATTGAGTCAATTTCCATTCTTTTGCTCCTCTTCCAGCAAAAGATATGGTTCTGTTTTCCTTGGAACGTTATTTTAAGGTCATTGAGAAAGAAAATGAGAGAGAGAAAAAAGAAAAGGAAGGAAGAAAGAAACTTATGATCAGTGCCAGTATGAGACATGGGATTTCTTGCTCCGACACTCTCCACTTCACCCAGTTGACAGGAATGATTATGAGCCATGTTTTGGAGGAGTGTTAAGCACTCACAATGCAGCTAGCATGCAGGGAACTCTTAAAAGCACCTCTGCACACAGATCCTTCTATTTCTCATGGATCCAGGCACTTCTGAAGACCCAATAACAATGCTTCAGTACTGAATAGTTCTTTCCCCCTTCCTTCCCCCCTGCAACTTTTAATCTCTCTGCCTCAGTTGCCCAAAGAATATAGAAATGAAGATAAATGCTGTAAGGACTACAGGACTGGGAGATGTCTGCATGCAGGAGGAAAAGGGACCATATGAGCCCATAAGAGAGAAGCAAGTGTTGGTTGGATCACTTCTATACCACACTTAGAATCACAGAATCACAGAATAAGCTGAGTTGGAAGGGACCCACAAAGATCATCCAGTCCATCTCCTGGCCCTGCACTGGTGCTGTGACCACTCCCCTGTTCAGGGCCCAGCCACCCTCTGGGGGAAGAACCTTTTTCCTGATATCCAACCTAAACCTTCCCTGACACAACTTCAGGCTATTCCCTCAGGTCCTGCCACTGTCACCAGAGAGAAGGGATGAGTGCCTACCCCTCCTCTTCCCCTCATGAGGAATTTGTAACTGCACTGAGGTCTCCCCTCAGTCTTCTCCAGGCTGAATAGACCAAGTGCCCTCAGCTTCTTCTCACACGGCTTCTCCTCAAGGCCCTTCACCATCTTCTTTGCCCTCCTTTGGACTCTCTCTAATAATTAGATTTTTTTTCTTATATTGTGGCCCCCAAAGCTCCCCCAGCATTCAAGGTGAGGCCACCCCAACCCAGAGCAGAACGGGACAATCCCCTCCCTCGCCTGGCTGGCGATGCTGGGCCTGATGTCCCCAGGACATGGGGACCCTCCTGGCTGGAAATCTGAACTCCACAGCTCTTTCTCCTTAGCTCAATCATTCACTTGCTCTCTGCAAACCCCAAGGAATCAACATGACCACTGAATGCTGATTCTCACTGTGGATTTGGAATCTGCTCTGTGCCAGCAGAAAGGCACTCCTATATCCCAGCAGGCACTGGTGGTTCTTTCCCCTGGCATGTTCCCCTGACATTCCTCCTGCCTAGGGAAGCTTCTTGCAGCTTATCATCAGGGCAGGCTACGTTTCTTGGCTGGCTGGTGCATATTTGAAGTTCAGTTCTCACCCTTGAGACCTGCAACCACCATTCTCTTCCAGCAGAAATCCCAAGCCTAAAAGCAGCACAACAGATGTGACCATTGTTCAGTGAATGAGCTCAGGTGTGACTAGGTTGTTCCAGCCAGGTTTGCTAATTTTCTCTCTCATTCTCTATGCCTCTTTTCCCCTCTTGCTCCTTTTCCCTCTCTTTCATTCTTCTGAGTAGGATAACCTTGCTTTTGGATTTGAAGAACTCTTTTTAAAATTCTCTTCAATGAAGCTCCATTTCTAGTGAAAAATAACAGCTAAAATATTCAATAGAGATTTTGTGATTCTGAGAAATACTCCTTGACTAATCTGACATTATGATTTTCAATTTAAATACCAGAAACTAATCTGAAATGAATATGTTTGTATGACTACTAGGTGGTAGAAATTTTCAGAAAGAAAGAAGTTTGATATGAAATAGGGAAATTGTTTAGAACAAAATGACCTTAGTATGGATCTGGTAAAAATCCAGAATGAATAAGGATTAGAAAGTAAAGTAATTTCTTTTTCTTTCTCTTCATTTTTCAGTCTGAAGGGAATGCTACTTTTATAGGTTTTAACTTAGCTTAGCTTGTTTCATTTATCTGAATTGTGCTACTGTGACAAAAATAAGGAAAAGGATGATTCAGGGTTTTTTTTGGCCAACTCTTTTTGTGAACCACCGTTGACCATGTAGCAGAATGAACTATTGATTTTTGATGGCTCAGGTTTATCAAAAACAGTGCATCTACCTTGTTTCTCATTATATATTTTAAATCAAAATTAAGTTTGGGTTTAGTTTTGGAGAAACTTTCCGGGCCCAACTATCAGTTGCCTGTGTACTCAGAGACACCTGCAATCCTGCTTAATTTTCTTTGTCCCTCTTGATTACTCAGGAAAATGTCTTGTTTTTTTTTAATGGGAGCCTTGCCTGGGAATCAGTTTTAGGATGAAAGTCTGTCTTTTTATTCAGCTCTCAGCTGGAGTCCAGTTGACTAATACTGCAAGACAGTATTAATACTTTGCTGTCAGAGCCTGTCAATCCAGAGAAAGGAAGTCTGACTCACTGGAAAATATCCCCATGAGAAAGAGCCTTTCACAACCTCCTATCCCAATGCATGGAAAGATAAATGCTAGGGTTCAGATTTTCCCTCCAGAGACTGTTCTTCAGGAAAAGTCAAAACAGACACATGCTCGATGTAGGCCCAATAGATTTTACAAGATATGACATAAACGACAAAGAATTTCTAGCAGTGGCTCTCTGCAGACAGATTTATGGAAGATCGAGGGTTTGAGGATTAAACTCTCTGTTGGCTGGTGTGAGACAACCTGATTATTCTGTCCAGCTGGAAAAGAGAAGAGTAGCAGGGTCCATCTCAAGAAAATGAATCTATTTAAATGATGCAAGGCTGTCTTCAGCTGGAAGTGTCAGGGTGACACTGAACATAAACACTCATGGATTGTGGCTTGCATTGATATTCTTAAGTGAACAAGAGGAGTGAGGAAAATTGTACCAGGTGTTAAATTCATCACCTCAGAGATGGAACAAAGTGAGCAAAAAATAAATTGAAGGGATGACTCTGTATAGCAGGGAGAAGGCCTTCAGCAAGATTTGTCAAATATGCAAAATTAAAATTAATGCTACATTTAATTCAAATAAATATTTTTTATATAAAGGTACATAGGGATACACTGCTGGCTTTTATTTTTCGTTTTCACTGGAAGTCATGCAGCCAAACAGATTTCTGCTGGCACCTAGAATATTCATGTGGAGAGGAAGGAGGATGGAAGGAAAAGATGGGAAAAATCATGTGAGTAAAAATAAAAGGGGAAAAATCCAGTATAATGGAATTTTAAAAAGATGCAGATGAAATTTAAACTTAGCTTCAGATGACTTGCCTTTATTTTTTTAATTATTTAAAGAAAACCATCCTGAAAAACAGGAATTGATTCTTTGTACAAATTTCCTAAATGTCACCTGACAGAACGTCTAAAGTATAATTAATTCATGCACAAAGAACCAGAAGATGCTAAGGAGAAACACATTTTCTAAAAATTAATGCTGAAGGTCATGTCCTGAATATATTTGTACATCTGTTTCTTTCTACAACAACTGCAGGCAGAACTGACTTAAATCAACATCAGGATGTTAATATTGGTAAGTCTTGTCTAAGTTTTGCTTCTGTGAGTAGTCCTAATGGCTTCAGTGTGGCTGTCCACACTGGTGGGAGGCAGTGAATCTGTTCTCCTGCTCCAAACCATGCAAGTCTCTAAAGAGTGTGGACTCTTCTCCATGATGTTCCCTCTCCTGCAAATTTCCCAGTAGGGACTGCTCCTCTAAGGATCATCCTGGAGGCCCCTCAAGGGCAGAATCATCGATGTGATGCAGTCTGGATTTCACACCTTTTCTCTGGCTTATTCTCAGGGTGGCAGCAGTAAAGGTGATGTGCATGGCCCTACTGTCCCTGGCCCAGCCTGTCCCTCTCTGTTCCAAGAGTGTTTCCATTCAGCAGCTGTCTGTGCCCTCTAAGAGATGGAACAGTTGTAGATTGATGCAAGAGTTTAATTTTTTCGGATAAGCTTTAAAAACTCTTTCAGTAATAATGTCTCTTATTGTTTTGGGGGGCTTAGGTACCTCTAAACACCACTGTACCCCTAGGCATGACCATACTTCTAAGGCTGAGAGGCAGCCTAAATCACAGANAAGAGATGGAACAGTTGTAGATTGATGCAAGAGTTTAATTGCTTTCGGATAAGCTTAAAAAACTCTTTCAGTAATAATGTCTCTTATTGTTTTGGGGGGCTTAGGTACCTCTAAACACCACTGTACCCCTAGGCATGACCATACTTCTAAGGCTGAGAGGCAGCCTAAATCACAGAGTCTTCACTCACTGCTGCTGGGATTGGAGTGTCCTAATGATGTGTAAAAGGCAGCTGTCCCCAGGTCAACTTTCTCTGTGGCAACAGGGAAATGTAATGTGCAGGACTTCCTCCATGTACTTATCTGTGGGGAATGATGTGGAACAAAAATAATGAGTATTTTTTCTTTGGAGAATGATTTACTGACTATAATTAAAATGAAATGTTTTGCTGTTACCTACTGCTTCTCATCAATAAAACCCAATATCCATGATGAAAAAACATTGGTATTCTTGTCACCATTTCATAATGCAGGTATCAAGGTCTAGGTGTCATATGGGCAGGAGTCTTCAACATTTTTTAGCTGGAGTTTAGGACTGTGGTGCTTCAGAGAACTGTGTCCAGCAATATGTAACTAAGGCCAAAGGCAAGACACAAGCTGCTGTAGGTTCATAATAAAAATTTCCAGTTTTTCAACTCTTTGCTCATTCCACTCAACCATGCTAGCTCTCTGAAGTGCTAGTGGTGCGGAAGGAAGAAGATGCTTTATGATCCTTGATGACTATAATGCAGCATATAAAGCTCTAGGGTGCTTTCAAACTCGCAGTGATCTTGTGGGGTGGAAAATTAATCATGCTGCAGCTACTAGGAGAGTATATTTTTTTGTACATTAGCTGCTTGGGTCTTTTTCCAAACCAGAAGATGATAAAGCGCTTCCCGCTGCTGGATGGAGACAAAAGACAGTGTAATCAACAGAAGCAGTAAAATAAGCTGAATAAGCTTCTCTGGACTCCTGATTATGAATGTAATTCTTTTACAATCATTTTTGGCTCTAGAAATAAGAACCATTTGCAAAATAAGCAACTTTTTTTCTGTCACAGTCAGATTGTTGCAAATGTTAGATCTCAAATCCTGATTTACTGTCTCAAACTTAGCTGCCAATCTTTCTGTCCTGCAGGATATTGGTATATTATATGTAAATCTATAGACAGCTAAACTTTTGGAAAGTGCATGGTAATTTTTCCCCGCCGTCAACATGTATCAGTAGATGTAGCTAAAATAAAATATAGACAGTGGTTTGACATTTCTTGAGACTTCTGATATTCCTAATGAAAAAAAAAACCTTAGCTTTCTTTCTTCCACTTCTTTCTTGCAGACTGATTTTGCCTTCTTACACCAGAGATCTTTCCAAAGACCTCATTCATAAAGCAAATTTTGGGGGATTTTTTGGTCCTGGATTTGCCATGTGTAGGGTAATTCTGCAGGTTCATACTTGCAGGGTTTATTTTCCGGCTGAAAACTTGCCCTTACCTAAATGAGGCCTCAGAGGTTTCTGACATGGTTGTTGTCTCCTTGTAAGCCCTTTCTGCTCCCTGTTCCAGGCTGTAGCAGCCCACAAGCACTGGGATTTTGTATGCTCTGAGCAAGGTCAAGCTTTGCATTTTCCACCTTGGTGTCACTGCATCATTGAAGGGATGAAAAAATAGAAATTGTGTAGTTGTGACAGCAAAAACAGCTCTCTGATTCTGCAGTGCAGCCACTCTTTATTCACATTGTACATCTGCCATCTTTTTGTAACCTCTGGGTCAAAACCCAGATCAAAACCTGATACTGAACTTGGAGGGGAAAATTTCTTTGACTAGCAGCAGCTTTCACTTAGTCAAATGCTGTTTCCTAAGACAACAAAGAAACCAGTTGCAAAACAATTGATATTTACCTATTCTTTAAATTTCAGCAATGGAAGAATCATTCTACCCTAATTTAAATCAGGGTTCTATAGTATCTAGTATCTTCTAATTGCAGTCTGTCAGTCTGAAGAAGTTGCTGCATGTCATCATCTCTCTCCATGCTCTGGCAACAGATCACTTCCACTGCAGTCTCCTACTAAGTGGGAAAATTGGAAGTTCAACAAGAATAACTTAAAAATAGAAAGAAATAAATGATCATGAAATGAAAGGAGTACTAAAAACACACTCAGAAAACCCTGATGTTCATCTTTAGGCTACTCAGCTCTTCCTGTGCAGAGCTGCAACATTTGCTAGAGTGTGCTGAGAAGCTGTGTGCAAGAGAAAGGTCAAGTATAATTGTGAGGGTTGGCACCTTCTCAAAGATTCCCATGAAATATTTTGTCTTGCAAGTCAGCTGTTTCCTGACAAAAACTGGGCACAAGCCTTGCTAGCCCACTGCTCTACCACAAATTTAATTTGGAAGCTCATAAGACAGCTCAGTAAGGTGAAAAAAACTGAATCATTGTAGTAATAATATTTTATGATAATTTTTTATTATTCACAGAATGGTTTGAGTTGGAAGGGACCTTAAAGATCATCTTATTTCAAGCCCCTGCCATGGGCAGGGACACCTTCCACTAGACCAGACTGCTCCAAGCCCTATCTAACCTTGAGCACTTCCAGGGATGAGACAGCTTCTCTGAGCAGCCTGTGCCAGTGCCTCATCACCTTTGCTCTCAAGAATTTCATCCTTATAGCCAATCTAAACCGAATTTCTTTCAACATAAATTCCCTTTGTCCTGTCATTATGGTGTTATGGAAGTCTTGAAAGTGCTACTACAGAGCTTATTTTTACCCTATGTCAGGTCCTGTATGCTTTTCAGAAGTGAAAAGTGGTCTTTGGAGTTGAGTAAAGATGCTGTAGCTCATTGCCATCACTGAATCTTTAGAAGTAAGCACAGTTTAAGTGCAGAGCCTTATCCATGGCTTTATGGTTACCTGTGCTTATTCCCATTATTAAGTGTAAGTGAGTCAAATGAAAGTCTCTGCCCCAGTGCCAGTTTATTTGGGAAATCTCTTTTCTTGTAGTATCTGACCCCCTAAGTATTCAAACCCAGATGGAGCAGTAATACCCTCACTCAGCCCTTCATCTGCTCACAGAAACATGGTGGCTTTGGTAGGTTGGTGTGACCTGAGTTCTTGCTGGGGTAAATTTCCAGCTGTGTGTGGTTCCTGAGCAGTTTCCAGTTCTCCATAGGAAATGGTGCCCCCATTCTCCGGTGTTTCCACAGGAAAGGGGATATCCTTGGATGGTCCTTAGTGAGGAGGGAGAGAACTGACAATTAGAATGAAATCCTGGGAGGATTTGGGGTGTGAAGATGACATTCAGTGTCATTAGTGCAGTGCATAAGCAAGTACAGAGGATGGAAACCTCCTGTGGTTCCAGTGGTCACTCCTGTTGCTTTCCCAACACGTGTTTAAAAGTCCCAAACACAGCAGGTTCCGTGGACAGAGCAGCGAGAGTAAAGATCATGGGGGAGTAAAAAAGCTTTCCTTACCAAGTGTGGATCAGTGTCTGGACTCATGCAGGATTAAATCCTGTTCCAGATGCAAATCTGTGTTTTCATACTGCCATTAAGTGGTACTTCCAGAAGCACAAGGAGCATAGAAGAGATACTGAGCAGCCTGAGGATGGATGCCCAAATATTAGGTGGTGCTGTGAAAAATATTTGCTTTGCTTGAAATGTACCTCATCAACATCACCCATATCTTCTCTCTAGTCAACATTTTTACCTGTTTTCCCTCCAGGTATGCAATGAAAAGTACTGACAGTCTTGTTGGAAGAGAAACTTGAGCAGCAGCATGGGCTGCTGTTCTTCTGGTCCCATCCCTGTCGCATCTTCCATCTCTTCCCTTTGCTCCATATAGATACACAGATGTTGAATAGTCCTGGAGATAGGATTGTGGTTTAATGGAGTTTGCCACTAAGGGCTCTGCAGAACAGAAAGGAAGACTTTGAGACATTGCAGACCATCTTTTTTAATTCCTGCTGTCTCCTGGCGGTGAAGCAAAGTAGAATGCCAGTAAATAACACGATTCTGCAGCAATTTCTATTTCAGTGACACAGAACTTTTCCTTCAAAGTTGCTTAATATGCCATTTTCTTTCTCCTGCTTTTGCTGTGACAGTATATTGAATTTCTGTTTCCTCCCCACTTTCAATTAATGCAAGATGAGCCTTTTTTCAAAGGCCTTGTGGGGGTCAGGCACCCATCTTTCAGCAATTTTCCATCTGAGCTGGCACCAAATTTACTTAGACAACTCTTGAAATCTCACCCGTAGAGTTTGATGGTTAACTAAAGAGTCCTTATTGGAAACTATGATTATTGCAAAGGTTTCTGGCAATAAAGATCACTTTGTTATGCCTGTGACGTGTGTGCGGTTGATTCATTACAATAATGACACTCTTCACCTAGGTAGTAGCACTTTTCATCTGAACTGAAGGCTCAGAGTCAATATTTCCATTTCGCTTGTGTTTCATATAAATCTCTGCATTTGTCATTGACAAATGAAAGAGCTTCAGAAATGTTTTCCCCATCATTTGTCTCCTGGAACATAAAACAAACAAGGAAACCTCATGTTGTATCACAAAGAGTAGGAAAAAACCGGGTTTTTTTGGCTCAGAGAACTTAGTAGTGGCAGATATGATTAAATAGCTGGGGGACATGCTGGGACCCAACTCACTGTGGGGGAGGGTAGTCAGTGCATGGACCAGGATGCTCCTTGTAGGTCCTGGGGCATTGTGTGTGGGCCTTAATAGCATTGCCTGCCCCTCGCCTTTGCAGTGCTCTGGTACGGAGATAATGGGGTTTTGCTCATGTGCTCTCCAGCATTCACTCAAAATCAGCATGGAACAGTGAATCATTGTGACATGATGTTCCTTTTTCAAGCACTGCAAGAGAGAGATTTTCCAGATAGAGTTCAGTTTGTTTTCTTTTATGTGTGATGGGAACCACACTTGGTATTTGCACAGTTTGAACGTTTCCCTGCAACTGCAGTTATTCAGGCTTTCATTACATGTGAATAATCAAACGTGTCTGACACACTCCTTTGTCAGCCAGAATGCAGGTAAAAGAAGGAGTAAGTGCAGGAGAAGTTCTTTGGGTAAAGATTGTGTGAAGTACTTCTCATGCCACCTATGCTGAGTTTTCCTTTGGCACAGCAAAAAATACAGGATTTTCATTTTGAGTTACTTTGTAAGTAAAATTAATGTAAGAGTCTAAAACTTTTTTTTTTTTAAGGCATCAAGCAATAACCAGTTTCTAAGGGCAACACATCATTTAATCTGTTTGTTGATGTGTCTAAAGCTGTTAGAACTGTATGTGCTGGAAAGTGCACAGATGCAAGTCCAGAGACAAAACCAAAAAGTCTGGGAGGGAGGCAGAGCACTATGTTTCATCATTAGGACTGTACAGAAAAAAAGCTTGCAAACTCTGGAATTAATACGAAAAATCATTCCCAACATTTCTGGCAGATTGGGTCTGCTTCTCCTTCTGTCTCTGACTTTTAATGTTAAAAAGAAAAAGTGATGTCACAGAAGTAAAAGCCACAAGAAAACCACAAAGTAAAGTAAAAAATATACATAATTAAAAGCATGCCAGTGAATGACTGTTCTGTGGTTTCTGTAATGTGGACCCCATAGGAAGATGCAGTGTGTGAGACTCCGAATGCAGCTACAACTTTGGAGCTCTTTTTCCCTAACTCCAGTGATGTGTCCTCAGGGCAAAAGATATTCTTCCCAAGGATGGTTTAAAAACATTGAATGGAGTTTTTTTTCCATGAGATGAGCTACAAAAAATACCCTTCAATAAAATGAGCAAAGAGTTCATGATGGGATGCTCTTACTGAAAAGAGCCTCCAGCAACAACAACAAAAACTGGCTGTAGAGTCAGTGATGAATAGAAGCTCGTCTAAGGCCTAGAAAAATAAAATCATTCAAAGACTAATGGGTCATATGAACCTTAGCTGCTTGCCATGAACTTGCATTACATGTCTGAGACTTTAAAAAAACTACTGCTGCTGTTACATTGATTCCATGGTTGCAGATTTCTTCTTCCAGCTATGCTCTGCAGAAATTGGACTTGTACCTATCTAATCCACCCATTGCCATTACCACACTTACTTCAAGGAAGACAAGGTGTAAATTCTACAAATTTTCCTCATTTGAGTCGCAGTTTTTAGAACAAAAGAAAAGTGCTACCAGAAGACTTGGGTGCTTTCTTGCAAGGTATCAGAGGGGGAGAAGGACATGGTTTAATGATGGCCTGGCATTACTGGGTTAGCAGCTGGACTTGGTGATCTTGGAGGTCTTTTCCATTCATTTCCAATTAATTCTATAATTCTATGCATAAAATGTGTGAATGCACATATAAAGACATAATGTGGAAGGAAATTGGCCTTGATCCTTGCTTTGAGGCCACGCTTACACCTACCACCTTGCAGCTAAAAGGGCAAGTGTGACCAAATACAGAAAAATACTTTTTCTGCTTCAAAATAAATTGGGGAGGAAATAACCCAGAGAGTTTATTTGCCCTCCCTGATTTTGGTTATTTTCCTTTGAGATACTATGATAATCAAGCCATGTTTGGAAGATGAAATGGAAAAGGAATATTTCATCTTTTATAACTGGTGAAAAATAGTGGGTTTTGAATGAAAGTTTTGCTGTGAGGGAGAACCGTTGTGGGATGGTTGCCCTTTGTGAGATGACTTGTTGTGCTACAGCAGCTTGTTTTGGCAATGATTTACTCAACGAGGCTGGACCAGCAAATGGTCATTTCTGTTGTGCTTCTCTAGGGGAACTCATGTTTAATACTCTCCTAACATTGTTTTACCCAATTGGATGGCAGTGTTTCTGAAAAATCCACAGAGCTTATTTTTAAAGCAAATATAATTTAGCTTGAATGGAAAGGAAAAATATCTGATGTCCTGGCTTCTTCCTTTTGATCTGCCTGGACATCAAAGGGAAGAAAATGTAGTTTCTGGCCATACGTTACGCATGTAGATTTTTGATGTCAGTGGTGCCTATGACAGGGAAAGGAGTTCATCTGGCCCCATGAAGGCTATTAGAGGTATTGCTGTGCAGAATTAATTTACCTGGAAGGCACATTAGTACATGGGTGGAGATAGCTAGAACTTTTGGAATCAAATATAGAAACAACTGAGTTTTATTCAGAACTCATTCTTCTTTTGCACATTGGAATATTTTAAGTTTTCTTACCACATTGACTAATTTTTCCAGCATATACTCAAACAACCTGCATGAAATGGAAACTGTCTTTGCATTTCTTTGCCTCTGTCACAAGCACTGGCTTCATGCACATTGGGTGAGAGCTTTGGCTGTTCTTGCTCAGATGCATATTGCTCCATTTTTGTTTGTCCTGGTTAGTTTTACATCTTCTGGTGTCTTTCACTACTCATCTGAAAAAGATCTTTCCAGCTCAAAACAAGTACTGTTGTGCAACTTCTTCTTGAGAGTTGATCCCTGGTAGTTTGGAGGGGACAGTGAGCAGTTTCACAACATTGACTAGAAACAAACATGCACATCTTTTATCTTTTTGACCCCTTTATTGGAAAAGTTAATCTCACCAGAAAAAAGGCACAGTATCTTTTTAAAATAGAACAAATGTTCCTAAGCCTGTTGTTTGGTTTGTTTTTTTGTTTTTGGAAATGGGTGTTACACACAGTGTTACAGAACTGAAATGTCTTATGTGATGTCTGATGTTTTCAGAAGACTTGGGAGTTGAGGAGAACATGTCTGTCTGCTTTGCATAGCAGGCAGTTCACAAAATGTTGTATTTCTAGTTAGAGAAGTAAATAAAACTTCACCAACAGCTCATCTGGATCTTGGTTATGAATTTGCAATAACCTCCAAGACAATGAATGATTCTGACTTCCTGCAATGCCATTGAACTCTTGTCAATCCACTCCATCCTGCAGCAAATTTTATGAGTGCAGGAAATCAGCAGTGGCTCTTCTTGAGCTTTTTATCATTAAGTACATGTTTTCTAGAGTGATACAGGAGTGCAGCAGGATTGAACTCTTGTGACATTTTCCTTGACTTGTGCCACCTTTTGCTCAGTATTTGATAATCCTTGGGTTTTATCAGCTACAAGAAGTTCCTGTGGAACTCTCACAAATAAACCACAGCTCAGTGGTAACTGGCAGATGTGGAAAGTCTGTGCAGTCCTTAAGCATTCTTTCCTTTATATTTCTTTAAGATTTTGACTAGTAGACTTTTGTGTACAGAGAAAGCTCCAGGTACTATAATCAACATTCTGTGAATATGGGTTTCTGAAACAGCTGTTTATGTGGAAAAAGTGTTTGATAAGTTACCAGGGACAGTTTATGGGTGGTGTTTGTGCTCTCTACACGTTGTGCTAAGTGCTGTTCAAACAGCCCCTGACTTCCAGCCAACAGATGGGGAAGTCATTAGCCATCAGATTTGAAGAACAGTTGCTTTCTGTGTTTACAAAGTCCTGTACACGATCTGTTTGTTGACAAATTGTAAACTGAATGGGAAATGTCTGATATCTTCTCAACACGACTTATGTAAAACATTGCAGGAGTCAGCCTGGGGTTAATATAAAATGCTGCAGGTCTTGTCCAGCACAGGACTGAGAGCTGCAGCAGCTGGCTGAGAAGGGGACAGATATGTGGTGAGAGAACAGGAGCCATCTGGAACAACAGCACAGGCCACTTTGTGGACAGCACAGGCCACTTTGACTAGGACACAAAGTACATCCTCTAAAAGCACATTTCCGAAGTCAATAGTCTTAATAAGTGTAAGAATAGCACCCCAGATACATAAATCTTACTAATCTCTAGTCTAATTTATGCATCTGTAACACATAATTTGTGCTCTGCTCAGATTTGGCAGAGTTGTTGGGATAATAATTTCTCAAAAGTAAACCATTGTGGACAATCTCTAGAAAGTGTTCTGATGTGTTATTGACACCAAGTTTGGCATTGCCCTCTTTTTTTTTTTTCTTCCACATTGCCTGGATTCCTCAGCACATAAACACATCATTAAATTAATCCTAGCATTAAGGGACTTACATTTGGAATGATATTGGCTCATTATATTTAATTTATGGGTAAAGAGTCACCAATAGTTTGCAACATTTCCCTGTGCTGTAATAACGGATTCCACTTTCTGAATTACTGTCCAGAGACAGAAGCTGGTTATTGCAGAGCCAATGTTGTGTCAAGGTTTTTGGTGGGTTGATTTGGTAGTGGTAAATCAATTCAGGCAAGAATTACTTAACCAGCTGCCATTAGTTATTTGCATACTTTTACATATAAAATTAATTTTGTATTTTAAAAAATCCACAAGAGGGAGAATTTTTAAAAGACTTAAATAGGTCAGGTACAGTAATTTCCAACGTGACTCAAACGTCTTATTGTTCCACTATAATTTCCTTTGTAATACCCACAGATGTGACTGTCTCAGTCTTTTCCCTTGCCAGGATCTCCAGATTAGGCAATTATTAACAGAAATACATAACAGAATGGTTGGTTGAGGCAGGTACAGTTGGGAGACTCAAGTTTTAGATATCTTATGAAGGGGCATTTCAATGCTAAAGAGGTCACACATGGTGCAGCCTGGCTTTGAATCACCACCAAATAACAGAAGTGGAATTTCAGTCTGCTCAGCACAGTGACCACAAAAACTACCAGGCAGAAATCAGCCTGGAATTACTCAGTGGTTTTAGAAATTTTTTTTGCAGATATTTCTGTACCTTCCTAGCAAATGTACAATGAATGCATTGCTGTAAACATGGATTTACTTTCCTCAAATAAACTAGAAAAGACCATTCTTCTGCTTGTCATGGTGTTACGTGTTTATTAAAAGCAAAGTAAGTCACAGAAAAAGCTCTTCCTTTTCCTCTTGATATTATTTTTAGGAGCAGGACCCTGCAACATCTTAGAAAATGTCACTGAGCATTACATTCTTAGTACAGTCATATCAAAAGAAGTTGGTGGGCATGATAGTCAATTAAAAAACCAAAAAGAACGACAATACTACAGAGGCAGAGATGTATGTGTAAAATAATTTTCCAGTTATTAAAACCCCATATTTTCTAAAAGTGGTTGTCAGAAAGTTTGATCATGATACTTCACTGCTGAGGTCAGTGATCATTTTTCTACTTGACAGATGATCAAATCCTCAGTCAGAAAGAATCCGTCTTTTCTCTCTTTCTCTCTCCATAAATATGCATACACACACACACTTATCTACATGAAAGGGATTAAGAGCACAGATATTTAATCATTGCCTTGGACTCTTAGTGAGATGACAAAACTTTGGATATCTGTTTTTCCAATCAGAAGCACAAACCCAGATGTGCACACTTCATTCTCCATTCTGTCATGAGCCATCATTTACATCTGAAAAGTGAGCACAAAATGCTACCAGCATGAGAAACAAATTTCTAATTTCTTCACATAGACATGACATTATAAAGCATAAGGAATTGGAAAAGGAGGCCCCCTGTGTAGACAGAATCAGGTCTCTAGATGCTGTTCCCTGTATTTCTCAGGTAATTAAGTTTGCTTATAAGAAGCCTTGTTCCTTTTTCCTCTTGTCCCTTTTTTATAGTGATTGTGCCCTGAAATCCCATTCTAAATAGAGACAGGTATCAGGACTGCTACACCTCCCTTACAAGTGAGTGTAAAATACAGATGTTTGATATCTGTGTGAGTTAAATTTCTGGTTTCATGCTCATGACAGCCCCTTAACAGAGACCAAAGGACTTTCTCTGACTGGTTGTAAGTGGTCTCAGGGCTTTGGATCTGTACCTTCAGCACCTCTTCCTTAATGTACCCTGTGACCACAGGCTGACACATCACATCCAATTCTGCAAAAATGGACAGTTGGAGGATCGACTAATGCAAAATTTTTAAGTCAAAAGTATTTATTTATTTAATGGAAGAGTGTTACATCGGCATATTTCCAAACCAAACTTCTCACTTCATGAGTATTTCTATCCAAACCTTTGGAGTTAACATTACTTTTCTTATACAGCTTAAACAAACATGCCCTAAAATCATGAGAAGTTTCTGATTTGAACCTATTACTAACTAGACTCAGTCTGCCAACATGCCTCTGTTTTAAAAAATAATTTTTAAATTATTAACTTTGGAAAAATGCTGATCATGTTTCCTTCCTCATCTATTCCCTCCTAAACCCCCTGGTTCAAACAGAAGACCCTTCTGCTAATCCTTGTGTTGTTATATAGAGGAATTAGGCTATTTTCTGTGGGCATAGAAAGTATAGGAAATTACCCAGATCCTAGTCTCACGTAGTGCTGAGTGTTTCAGCCATTACCCAGCAAAGCACTTAAGAACATATCTAACTTTCAGCACCTTGAGAGGCTCATTCATATCAATGGGTTTACTCAAGAATTTGAGGGGGTTAGGGCAAGAACTCTCAGCATCCTGTTGAAGGAGGAGATCAGATGTGAGAAACTAAGAGACTAAGAGCAAAGACCTGCTTATCTCCTGATCCTAGAGGTATTCTGATATTTTATGAGGAAAAGTGTGACAGCCATGAAGTATAAGCCTCAATAATTTGCTCCTTTTGATTAGGAGTTGTGCAAGGGCTAATGAGGGTTATTACTGCTCCTAGGAGACACTGCTACACATAAAAAATGGCAACAGAGAGAAGCCTGTGTTTGAATGGCACTGACTTGGAAATACAAAAGGAAAAACTGCAGCTCCACTGTGCAGGGTGGGGCAAAGAATTGAAAAGAATAAAAAAAGTCAGCTTTTCTTGACGTGATATTCTACTATATTTTCCCAAGGAAAAATAAAATGTAATTTATACAGACTTTTGAACAAATTGAAACCATATACTGAAAATTGACTTATGTTTTTATGGAAAGAACAGAACACATTTAACAAGCACTACCTAGAGCCAGCAACTTTTCACTGTATAACTTGCAGAGTGTTTTAGTTATACTGAGGTCAGAATGTCTGTTTCCAGCTTTAATCAGCTAATTCAAGATTGTATTCATTCTGAAAAAATCTAATAAGTCTTTTGTTCTTAGATGGCTTGTTATTTTCCAAATATGAAATAGAAATAAACCACAATATATCCCTAGACTTTTAAGAAGCTAGGTTATATTTATGAAAATATCCTTGAGTACATTAAAAGAAAAAAGATAAAACTACTTATTTGGGTAAAATGCCTGTTTGAATTTTAGTGTTTTGCAAATTCCTTGTTCTTAACCACTCTATTTAAGGCAAATCTTATGTTGCATTTGGTTTATTTGTATTACAAATAGATGGCTAAAAAAGAAGGCAGCAGTCCATTAAAACCATGTATGGCCAGAGGTGGTCCCTCACTGTAGGACCTAAGATATATTCTGTCAGTTGTTAGTGGATATTTTTATCCTGTATTTTCAAATATTGGCTCATTGATAGCAAAAGTGAGGGAATTAGATGTTAGGGATTAGGGACTTCTATGGTTTTTTCCATGCTGCTTCTACAAGTTGCTGTACTTGTGCCTGCTTCCTTATAAGGAAAATAAACTAAACAAAAGAAAACTGAAAGGATTCTTTGTTTGTATGGGAAATGCAACGTGAAGCCAGAAGAAGGGAGAATGTAACTGGTTCATGAGTTACATGCCCTCCAGAGAAGCTGAAGGATTGGTTTGAAATGTCCTCAGACAGAGGGGAGAATTTGAGCCAGTCTCTTCCATATCCAGGTCGAGGAGAAGGGGCAGATTTGTACTGGGGGTTGCAGTGTGAGGCAAGGGAGGAGTCATGGTGGGGTAATTCGGACAAAAAAAGAAAAGAATAATTCTGTTTGTCCCTTTGAAGGACATGTGGTGGTGGTACTTTGAAGGAGTATCCCTTAATTCAGGGGGTGCTTTTCTGCAGGTTTGGAAAAGAGGAAAAATTTAGTATGTGTTCTTAGGCATTCCTTTTTTGCTCAGTTCTAGATGGTTCCCACTTCAGAAAGTTCACTCTTTTGAATCTCATTTTGAGATGTTTAATACCTCCCTGGCATCACTTTGAGATTCCAGTCACCTAATGCAGGGTTGTGAATGTGGAATGGCCAAAAAATTTAGATATATGACTATTTATTACTAAAACTCATAAATAATTTTGTGCCTCTAGCTCAAATACACTACTTTTCTCCTTCATGCATGGTGGTTCTCTGAGATGAATGTTATTTAAGAGAAGCAGCACAAGCAGGATACCTCCTAAGAAATAGATTCAATCAAAGTAGCATTTGAGAGTAATGAAGATGTCCAAGAGTATCTTATATATTGTAATTAAGATATGTGTTTGCTCAGGTTAGTCCCAAGGAAGGATTGGCATACCTTCCAGTTGCTTTCTGCAGATCTGAATTTTCATCAAATGTTTGAGCCTTTATGCTGAAGTCCCTACATTTTTTTATTACCACCTAGGTATGGAGAGAGTGTAACAGTCCTTGCATGTTGAGAACAACAGTAGCTGAAGCACACCTATAAATGTGTTCCCACTTTCTAAAAATAATGGTTTTGCTGTAACTCAAGGGAGACTGGCCTCACAGAAACCCCACAGCCATCACTACATGTGTTTACATCCCAAAACTATTCATAGTCATTTCCATCCTGTGACTGGGTGGCAGCCACTTGGCTGGATGTCATTCAAATGCAGGGAGACAATGCAGCCTGGGGAAGCTGGGCTTGAGACAGAAAAACTGCCCAAAACACTCAAACATGTAACTTGAACATCCAATTATATTAGCAAATTATAACGGCTAGAGCTTGGGATGGTGGGAAATAAAACACAGATCAAATTTTCTACCTTCTAAAATGACACTATCCTACTTCATGTGAGGTTTTCCCACCTTTTCCTTTTTTTCCTTCCCCTTTTACTTCTCCAAATAGTAAAGCCTTAAAAGGGTCACTGAAGTTAAGTCTTATCTGTCTTATCTTTTGTGCTACTGAATGGCTGTACTGTTGAGTCTTATCCCCTCAGATAAAACCCTCTACTGCCACAGAGACAATTTATTTTCATTTTTCTTCTCTCTGTAACAATTTTCTTCTGTGGAGTTATTCCCCACGTTTAGAACATGACCAAAGGTCCATCACACTTGAAATAAATAAGGCCTGGTTCAACATAAACTGTAAATTCTGGTTTGTAAAAAAAAGAAAAAAACCCAACAAAACACAACAGTAACAACAACAACAACCAGAAGAAAGGAACAAAAAACTCCACACAGACAATAACTATCAAATTGTTCACCCTACAAACAAGAAAATGGCATTATTGCCAGGTTTTATTATGTTACTGTGGCTAGTATGATTTTCATTGTCCATGCTCCTAAAAGGAAGGAGATAGATAAACTTGTGTTAAAAGAGATTTATTTATAGTCTTCCTGTTTGCTCAAAAAGTCTCAAAATTTGACCTCAATATGCCCTAAAGACTTTAGCCCAGGAAATGAAGCGTCCTCATGTATATATATTTTTAGATTTCATGGTTTTCAGCTTCACTGCAGGACTTTTGGGGTTTTGCTCACAGTGTTCGAGTGCTTGAGGTTAGCAGCACTACAATGACTAATAAAATCATGGGGTTTTCTAATCAGCAAAATATAACATTACATTCAAACTAGGAATCCAAGTGTAAAGGATAGAGAACAGATGTATTTCACATGATAGTTTTTTTCCTCCTCACAAGCCATATCTTAAAATACTTCACAGAATTAAAAACACAGAAGAAAGTCACACCCCAGCCCCATTTCACTGATAGCCCAGGGAAACAGAAATTAAAAAGACAAGACATGTGATGACCTCTGAGGTTAGAAATGTGGTCAGGGATCATTGAGACATAAAAATAAAGGGAAAATGGATACAATGATGTCATATGAAATAACATGTTAGAAGATGCTCACATTCATGGTGCCTAGGCTCTATAAACAGGGAAAGACCACAGCACGGAGGTCAGAGAAGGTGACAGCTACATCTGTGAGGAAAGCTGCAGGCAGTCAAGGCAGCTGGTTTGAAAAAAAAGGAAAATAAAAAATGGAATTGGCAATTGTTACTAGATCATGGGATGCCTCCTTGTGACTGGGGTGATGCAGTCACAGTGTTGCTTGTTAGGCAAGACGAGTCCAAGAACCATTTTGGTCTCGTGAGTGAACACATGAGCTGATACTGCTACAGCACAGGGATCCTGTTACTGTCATGGAGTTGTATTCTGCAGGACATACCTGGACATGTGGACATGTTACACACTCTCTTTACCCCAGGCAAAATATAGGAGACAATTCACAAGCTCCAGTCTTGCTGAAGCAGGGGCAGATAATCTTCCTGCCTCCAGGAGCTGTCTCCAGGCAGAGGAGCTGTGTTCCCAGGTAAAAGAATCATGGTCAGCAGACTGCACAGCATCAGGGACAACCAGGAAGGGGTTGATCAGACCTTCTCAGAGGTTCTGCAGAGAGAATAACCTGAACCCCCAGGAGGGGCAGGCAGAATCTGTGTTCATCAGGCTGGAGATTCCCATGATGCTGAAGACTAAGATGATGGCTTCTGGCATCAGGTGGATAACTCAAGTCCACTTGCAGATCTGAATATATTCAGTGCCATAACTTCCATGAGGGACAAGGAGAGCTCTTTCCAGCAAGGGAGCCAAGGATGGAGCAAGGAGGAAGCAGCAAGTGAGAGCAGCAGGCAAGTCCTACTTTAGGGAGGGGGATGGAAGACCCATCTGATGACCAGACCTGCTGCCTGGGGATGTTTGATTTACTGCTGGGAGTTCAGGTCTGGAACATTGTAGAGAGGCTGCCCAGGCTTGAACGGCCCTTGGATTATTATTTCCTGCTGGTCCTTCAAAGGGGCACCAATGATACTGCCAGAGGAGATCCTGACTGCTTCAAGCATGACTGACTAATCATCTGGAAAGCAGATTTTCAGAAAGAGACCTTGGTAAGAGCTGCACTAGGAAGATCATTGCCAGCAGGTTGAGAAAGGTGATCTTCCCTCTCTGCTCAGCTTTGGGGAGACACATCTGGAGTCCAGAGTCCAGCCCTGTGCTCCCCAGTAAAGGGAGACATGGGCATAACAGGAGTGAGTTCAGCAAAGGTGAGGAAAAGTTCATTGGGATTGGGACATCAGACACTCAAGGAGAAGCTGAGGGAGCTGAATTTGTTCAGCTGGAAGAAGAGAAGGCTCGGTGGGGGATCATTTCAATGTGTATGAATACCTGATGTGATGAAGGTGGAACCAGAGTCTTCTCAGTTTCCAGTGCAGCGCACAGAAAGGAAGAAAGGCCACAGGAACATGGGAAATATGGGATATACCATATAATTCAAATAATGTTCAGGGTTTTTTAGATAGTGAGAGCAGCTGAACTCTGGAAAACATTGTCCAGAGAGGTTGTGGAATCTCCATCCTGGAGAAATTCAAGACCAAACTGGACATGGCCATAAGCAATCTACTTAAGCAATGTGTTTGAGCAGGTTGGACCAGAGGATCTCAAAGAGCCGCTTCCCATCTCAGTTTTTCTGTTTATTCCAGTCCTTGAAAATGACATGGATGACAGCAGCCAAAGATTTCGTCCTTTCTTAGTGTTCAAGGCCAGAAAATTGAGCATAATCTATAATCATGCTAATGGAAATTCTTCAGGATCTGCAGTAACAAATAAGAGTTTTCTGGGGCAGATTCCTAATTTTTTAATTTGAGAAGGTGATAAAAAGACTTCTTCAGTATATCACCTGACCACTGTGCTAGAAGAAACTTATGGGAAGATTGATATTCATAGAGAGGAAAAGGGAGGGAAAAAGGCTTCAGAGTCTCATGGGGTTATGGAGAATAAGGATTCTGCTTTGTTTTTAATGTTTTCTCTAAATCAGAATTCAGGCCAGATGTTTTCAATGTGGACAGGATCACAGTCTCAGAGTGATCCATGTTTTGTGTCACCAGAGTGGAGGGGCCCTGGCTACCACTGCAAAGCATCTGCTTTCTTCTCATTTTGTGAAATCTGCACTGTTTATTTCATGAAAGCCTTAAAAATCCTTCATTTATTTGTGCTATTTTCCCACCACAGCCATTGTAACAGGACAAAGTGATTAGAGGAATATTTAACAGTCTTGATCCCCAGTCCTATGGTACTAGCTATGTCTCACCACAAATTTATTTTTATTTTGTACACAATGGATTACAGTTTGGCTGAAAATATTTTACATCAGAATTTGTCTTGGATTTCTCATGAATGAGCTGAAGCATATGAGCAACAGAGTGTCTTTTGAGGCAAACATATCTTGTCATTTTTCAGCTGACATATTGTCTCATTCCTTTGCAGAGGACTGTCTCATGAAATCTGAAATGCTGTTGTCGATACTGACAGATGCCATAAGAAAGAATCAGTAGATGGACAAATCATATGGATATGGTGGCTATAGGGATAAGGATTGTAAAGGTCTTAGCAGTCTATTTAATTCAGTTAATGAGGTTAAACTGAGGGGAAAAAAAAGCTCCAATTGAGTAATCTCACAGCGTATATAGAGCATGTTTCAAAATACTGACACTAGAAACAGACCTGTGCTTGATGAACTCCAGATGATACCACTGATGTTAATATGGAGAAAAAAACCCAGCATCCTCCCTCCTACATCTCCTTCTCCTCCCAGAGGTAATCCAGAGATTCTTGCACTGTTAAAGCCATTATGACATATTTTGGAACCAGCCGACACAAAACTTATTCATCTTCTCTTTCCTATGATGTTTACAAATGTATTTTGCAGTAGCTCTAAGTACAAGGCAGATAGAAAACTTTCAGCAATTTATATAAATAAATATTGTAGGAAAAATCTTTGAAGTAGGAGATCACAAGTGAACACATCTGCTTAACAGAACTGAAAGCACAAAGGTTTGAGACCTTTCCCTCTGTCCTACTAAACAATTTTTTTAAAAAAGTGCTTTGTTTTAATGTTTTACTCATCAGCTTTTTTCATTGTGTTGTATTTCAACACTTACATAGCAAAAGGAATGTGTAGATAAACAAATGTCTCATTTTTCTTGGTAGCAGAAGTATCTTGGTCCTTATTTATTGATGTAGCATAAATGTTATCTTTGATGCCAAGCGTTTCATTTACTTGTGACTAAATAAAGTCTTTAGGAGATAATGCTTAAAAAAAGATCTTTGGTTCTTTAGTTTCAGTGATAAGAAAAGCTTTTGAAGGTATTGTAGACTAAAAAGTTCAATATAATATCCAAGAATTTGACCTTGCTTTACAAAGAGTCTCTCTTGATCAAAAGGATGGAGCACATGAATTAAGAAGTCTTTTCCATCTTAAACTACTAGGATTCTGCCATTCATTCTATTCATAGCACAGCCTGAAACCCTTTTCATTATTATCCAGTCAGTAATGCTGAAAAAAACATCCTTAAGCCTAATGATCTTGCTCAAATATTTTTTTAGCGGAGGAAAGGATGAAATAGAAGAAAATCAAAGAAAATTCAGACTTCAGTGAAGATTTTCCCCATAGGGGAAATAAAAGAACTATTTTATAATAACTTTTCCTCCTTTTTTTCATACAACTGTGTCTTTTCTTCAGACAACATATAAGTGCCAGACTGTTACAGGGTCTTCCACGTCACTGCCTGTGAGGGAGCCAGGGACTTTTGCTCACAGAAAGATTTCTCTTCCAAACTGACAATGGCCATGACCAAACATTGGTGTTTCTGTGCAGAGAAGTGGGTGAACTTCCTTTATCTCCTGAATGTGGTGTTGAGTATGAAAGTGTGGTGTGTTAACCTGGCTTTAGAGAGTGCCACACTTGGAGAAATGAAAATTTATTACAGGCCATATCAAAAAGACAAACCTTACCAACAGATAAAACTTTAAAACATTTTAAATTTGCTTGCCATAAAAAATAGAACAAAGTTAAAAATGTAACTGCAAGCAGATTACAAGCAGTTTTAACCCACTAATGGTAATGTCTTAGATATTTCAGCATCTCATCTAGGCTGTGAAATTGGCTCCCTTTTGCAATCGGTGTTAAATTCAACATGTGTTGGAGACTGCTGGTGCTACATTTTCCTTACCAGAATCACTGATGGTAAATGCTCTAGGCACTTCTGTATTCTAAAATGGAATATCTGCAAACTAGAATGATTCAAACAATTGCTCTTTTTGCAATTCTTGTGTTTGGTTGTTGGAAATGACATGACATTTCATTTCCTTGCCTTTTCCTCCCCTTCCTCAAGTGTTTCCCAGAAAATATTTATACTATATCTCCTGATTAGGTTATATTTTCAGCTTCAAGCTGCCTTTGTTGTGACAACAGCCTCTTTAAAACACTGAGGTCTAATGTTGCAAAATATGTATCAGGAGAAATATGAAAGTTGCATGTTTTTAAAGATATGTAAATGAATTTTGCACTATATTGTTTAACACAACTGATCCAAGAATAAAGTTACCATGATTACATCAGGTTCCTTTTTCTGAGATTTTAAGATTCAGGAACCCTAGAAACTGTTAAATTCCTATTATCTTTTAATACCCATCTAAACTCTTAGGCTCTTACCAAACATATTAATAAGACAGTTTTTTTATTTTCTGGCCTTAAATATTAAGCATTAATAACAAATATCTAAAAATAAAAATGTCATTTAAATGTTTTTCATTATAGTACTGTACATCTTTTGGGTATATGTTGCTTCCTATTGTGTCATTATATTGACTCTCATGGTGTCTGTATTTCCTACTTTTATAGCCTCTTATTTTAGATGGAAAATTGCAGTCAAGAAAATTGTGTCAAGAACTTCTTCTTATGCCCACTAATACCACTATTCTATCAAAAGAGAGGTCAAGCTAAAATAATACAAGATGTTGCCTCTTTGGAGTATAAAAAAAGCACATATTTTTATTGCAGTTGGGAACATGAGAAAAGATATAATGATACAGTGTGTTTTGTTGCCCTGTGAAAAATACCATGCAAGATTTGTGTATGAATTTTAGCAAGGTCTAGAACTAATATTTAGATGCTTTGAAATAATTTAGTTAGAACAAGAATAAGACTAAAATCTGCACCAGATCTCTGTTCATTATTTTTTCTATCCTCTGGATGAGCTCCAGCTCAACTTCAGCCTTTTTGATCCATTGTAGCTAAAATGGAAAACAGTGCATATTACTCTATTTCTTTAAGATTAGGGTACAGAGGAGTAATCTACTGATGTATCCATGAAGAACCAATGTGGCATGAGACATTTAGGACATGTAATTTTGATGCAGAAATCAGTGGGATTTAGTGTGCTCCTATTATGCATAAAACTTGTTTCTTTTTACAGTTGACTCAATTGCTCCTGAATTTTTGCAGTCTCCAATTTTCTTTTATTTTGAATTTGGAATGACAGTGCAATGCCCTGAAAAAAAGGGTAGTGGTAAATTGGAAACTGAAGTTGTTTTGGAAATTCAGAAATTTAATTCAGAAAGCTCTAAGTCCAAGAAGGATATATTCTCCTTGCTTTATTGAAAAGAGCCATGGTTAAGAAACTTGCACTAAGTATGTCAGGCACTTGTCCAATTTTCCGCTCCAATAAACACTTATTTATGTGGAAGAGCTGTAGTCAGGAGAAACAAGAATCCCACTTTACATAAAATCATGGTTTTGGTGGAAGAATGTCCACTTCAAATAGGTTCCTGACTGAAATCATGTAAGATTTAATTGGATGCACCACAGGTGAAGTGACTCATTTGACAACTCCTCCATTGTCAATCTCATTCTCTACCCCAGAGATGGACCCCAATAAAAAGTTAATTGATTAAACTTATACATTGTCACCAAAGTTCAATTTTCAAAAAATCTACAATTCATTGTAAAAAAACCTTTGCAAGTTTTTTTTTACAATGGCAGGGACACCTTAAACTAGACCAGGTTGTTCACAGCCCCTTCCAGTTTCACTTTCTGCCTTATATCCAGTGTAAATCTGCCCTCTGTCAGTATAAAACCATTGACCCTCGTCCTGTCACTACAGATCCTGCTAAAAAGGTTTTCTCCTTTTTTCTTATAAGCTCCTTTATATTTTAAAAGGTCAGTCTAGAGTCTTCTCCAGACTGAACAACTCCAACTCTCAGCCTGTCTTCTCAGGAAACCTGTTTCTGCCCTCTGACCATTGTCATGACCCTCCTCTTCAACCCCTTTAACAGATCCTTGTATTTCTTCAACTGGGGCTCCAGAAGTGGAGACAATATTCCATGTGGGGTCTCATGAGAGCAGAACAGAGAAGGATCAGCTCCTGTGACCTGCTGGGCTCACTGCTTTTTCTGCAGCCCTGGATATGGAAAGTTTTAATATAAGAGGTGATGGTACACACGAATTTTATGAGATTTTAGTGCTTCCACTTACAATAGGATCAGCAAAAATAAACGGTAAGAACAAGAAAAATATCCAAGGCCCTCTGCAAAAGTGGTCCTGATTGTGTTTGTTGTAGCTTGCAGATGAGTTGATAATTTGGATGTAAATAATCTCATTCATCTTTAGCTACCTATATGCCAGGCTAATTTTTAGTTTTACAAGGGTTTTACTATGTTCATGCTACTCACTAGCAAGTAAGTAAATGAAGTACTGTGATAGTGCCCAATCTAGCAAAAGCATCAGCAAACAGAAAAATGTTGCAAATGGAAACAAATCAGCACTGGAAACAAAGGTATGAGGTATCATGGAAAGTCTCAGATGCCAGGGAATTATGAAGTCCTAGCTAAAATCCTACTTCTACAAGTATGAAATCAGTAAGAAAGCAGAACTGGTGTCTGTCTGGTGTGAATTTAATGAGGGATGAAGACAGGAAAATGATGGAAAATACAAAAAGGGTAAGTCAGCAATGTGCCATTAATTGGAAACACACCTAAAAGGCCAGAAAAGACATTTATATAGGACTTTAATTTCAGTCATCTGTGTCCATATACATCTGTACTGCAGCTAAAGGGATTTTCCAAAGCTGTTCTCAAGTCTAAGCTCCATGTCCTCATCAGTGAATTTTGAAATTTGGCCCCAGTGTGGATGCAGCACAGGGGAATCTGCAGGCCCACTCATCTAATACCCTGTTGGTACATATCAGGTAATTCATATCTCTGCCAGGAATTCCCTGTAAAGTCCCTCATCTTTACTGGATGTGGATCTAAGACAGTGCCATTTAGCCATATGTACCCAATAAGAGTATAAAGTATAATATACCTAATAAGAGTATAAAGTATAAATACTGACCTCACACCCACAATTGAGGGGAAAAAAAAATGGATTTCTCATTGCTGAAAAGTCCAAAATACACAAGTAACATCAAATATATTAAAAATACTTAGCTAGGGGTAGGACTGTACACAAGACATGGCATTCCAGACAACATGACATTAAAAAACCCAATTAAAAGGATCAAGACAAAAGAATTAATACAAAATGAAAATTAATATCAAGAAAATTACATAGATAATGAATTCAAAATACACAGGTTCAAAGCATGAGAATCAGGAAGGGAAGCAGGTGATCTGAAACAGAGGCATATTTGTCATGGTGCACATTATGTGCAAAACAATGTGCAGAATGAAAAATTGCCTATTTTTAGGCAATAAAGCACAATGTGTAGGAAAGAGAATAATTTTATCCTCTAAAGTTATGCTATCTCAAGAGGGAAGAAGTAATAATCAACAGGGCTGCAAAGATTTCTGGTAAAGAGAACTTCAGTGTAACTTTAGAAGATGAGGACATGACGAGGATGAAGTTTTAGAGAAAAATGCCAATGATTCTATTTCTATGACTGCAGCTATGCTGTTAGACCAATAACTAAATTCAATTGGTACTGGTCTAAGGAGCCAGGCATAATTTAGTGTCAAGTAAACAGCAACATTAGACTGGAGAAGTGAGGCCAAGACTTGCTCATCTACAATTAACTCAGGAGCCAGTGGACAAATGCAGACTCCTGGTGAGAAGCCCATGAACCAGCAGAGAAGGAGACCAAGGAAATGGCACACTTAGAGGCAAGATGAAGCTGAAAATATTTCCTCACAGTCTGCAAACCTACAAGAACAGTGAATGTCTTCAGTGTTGTAGGTAAGAAAGATCGATGTCGCTGCCTACAATAGAGGCATCATTTCAACCCCTGAACTTTTCAGCACAGCTGCCTAGAACTGGTGAGAAATCCTCCAACAAAATAGACCACCCCAAAATTTTTTAAGGATAAAAAGAAACCTGTATCATCACTAAAATGCTACTATCCTGCAAAATGATTGGATCAAAGGTGTGACTTTCAACGGCAAATTAGAAAAAATACTAATCTAAAACTAGGAGGCCAAAGCTATTGCTAGTAGATACTTAATATGCTCAGAAAATGCATCTGGAATAGCTGTATAATTTGAGTTACAGTCCTATCTCAGATTCATTAGAAAATGGCTATAAAAAAGCACTACCAAACTGTGCTTTTGAAACTTCAGTGATGTGAGGTAAGACTGAAAGTTACTCAGAAAAAATCACTTTTTGTGGAAATACAGCATAGGGCAAAATTTCCAGGACATGAAGAATGCAAAAAATCCTGAGATAATGTTATCAACACTCTGTAATGTCTCTGCAAGGCTGAAAGCCACAGCACAGTGATGGCAACCAGCCAGAGGGCCTCAAAAAAGGACCAAGAACAGTCTTAGATACCATTTGACTTGTGCAGGAGAGATGTAAAAGTTAATGTCTATTAAAGAGCTACTATGATCCCACCAGACACTGAAGACGAGAATAATTGTGAGACTCCCACTAACTCCATCACAGACATGAAACCCTTTGAGGACCATCAGGTTGGAAGGACTGAGATAGCAAAGTACATGCAGTGTCAATGTGGTTCACACCATCCACATTCCAGTAACTCATAGTCCCAACAGCTTATCAAAAACACGTGGAAAAAGAAACACAAAAAGCAGAATTTAAAAGACAATAAAAGAAACCATGGGGAGCCTGGATACACATCAAGAAGTCTTAGTCTGCAGGAGGCAGCTGGAAGACAACCTTAATTTTACTGGATTAATAGCTAAAGTTGTAACCTTGTTGCAAATAAAATTTTTATTTAGGTTTTCAATCATTAGTCTTTATGTGATACTTATCAGCCCATTGCCCATAAATTAGGTTTGATTTTTTCCTTACCTCCTTTTGTAGGAATAATTGTCTATCTTTATTCTAGGAGGAGAAACAGCTGACAGGGCCAGGGAGGTTTGTTTGTTGTTTGTTTTTTTTTGTAAGCCACATTTTCAAAGACTTGAGAAATTTTCCAGAACCTGCTCCAGGATATTCTATTGATATTTCCAAGTCCTCAGAGGTTGTAAGAAGAGATTAACTGTTGGACAATATCCACGTGAGAGACCATGAACACTGGAAGCTGACAGCTTTGCAGCATAATAATCCATGGAAATGTCATCTGAAAAGCTGAGATAATGTCTGAAATTTGCCAATGGGCAAGAATAGTGTATCTGGGGATGTAAAAAAGATAGGCTTGAGCTTGATTATAAGAATTCAAGAAAGATGGAATTGAATCTGAATAGAGAGACTTGTGGCTCTTTGGATTAAGTCTCACAGGAGATAAGCACTTGCTGACCTTCAGTTCCTCAATGTTCTTCTGCCCAGACTTCTAGTGTGCTTGAATGTTTGTTTCTTGACCTTCAGCCTTAGCAAAGAGGTTTAGAAATACTTGAATTGGATCAGCTGTTGTGATGATCTTTTCATGAATAATTTTTTGGCGAGGCTAGTGAAAATTTGGATGCTATTCATGAGCTGTTAGTATTGCAAGGTACAGAGGAAAAATCACTGATTCTATGAGAGGAGCAAATGGCAATGAGCTGTTCTTCTCTGCAGGATGAAGATTTTAATGAGATGCACATCAGATATCTTACAAGTCAAGAACTGCAGGAGGATATTAAGGAAAACATTATGTAGAATTTCTGTTCCTTGTAATTAATTAGAGATAATTGTGGTTAGAAGACAATTCTCACATGTAGTATATTAGCTGTGCTTTCTTTGGTGTTGGGCACTAAGTGTCTAAAAACATGTCAGTGTAGCTCTGTGTCCAGTAAAACAAAAGCCAAACAGCTCTGCCAGGAATTAGAAGTAATGTGGTATCCATATATGCAGGCTTGCTAATCCGTAGCTTTCTTGAACTAGGTAAGTCTGGGATGGGAAGCGGTACACCAAGTGAGGACTTCTCAGAGTGGTGAGGCACAGGATAGATAATATTTTATGACCCTATATATGTTCTAACAGAATGATTGCTATTATTTTGTGATTGTGTATCATAGATTCCAGTATGCTTTGTGTTTTGTAATAACTCAGTTTTATTTCTGAAGAGCTGCTACCTAACCAGTTCTTCTTCCTCTTGCATTTGCACCGATGACATTTTCTTCTCTGGAATACTTTGCTCATTTCCTTATTACTTTTTGCAAGCAGAGGTTTTGTCTATTTCCAGTGCCAACATTTCTCTCTTCCAACTCTGTCTATGTATTGAGACAATTTTTGGCTCATCTGAAAAGCAGTGCCTTCAGAAGTGTTGGGCACTCAGTCACTCTTAAATTGTTATATGCAGAATAATGTATCTTGCAGCACAAGATATTTTGAGGTTTTGGGTACTTTGTTCTTTTGATATGAATTTTTGCAGTCTGTACTGTTTTTCTCTCTTTTGTATTGATGTTTCTGAAAAAGAATCTAAAGCAGAACAAGAAATGGAATTTTTCATTCTTTTTGCTTTGGTAATGATGCATTCAATTATGTTCCCGATGATTCATGAGGTTTCTAATAGTGATGATTATTTATCCTGCACAGCCTCCTCAGGAGGCTGTAAGTTTGTGTTCAAGGGAACACAGGGTGCCCAAAAGTTTGAGTAATATGGGTTAAATGCCATATATTCCAGTCAGTCAGTTATGTTTCTAGGAAAATCTTTCATTACTTCTGAGCAGTCTGGGGTCTGCTCACAATTGCAGGACGATCTTCCTGTTCCTCTTAGTCTACCAGGCTACAACCTCCCAGTTTCCTGTGTCTCTCCCTACCTTCATTCCAAACGATTCCCCGGGCTCAGTGTGATCATTTTTCTTCAGGGATTTAGAAATCTGCTTCTCCTTTCTGTGACCTCTTTCTGATCCAGTGTGTTTAGGTGGGATAAGACAGGTAATTACCCTTCCTGCTCACCACATCCTCTCTAATACCAGGTACAATTTACTGTACACACAGCAAACTGTGGTCAAAGAAACCAATCAGTAGCATTTCTCACTCAGAGCCTGATGAAGTGCATGTCTTCAACATTGCATTTGGGGGACTCATTTGGGTTATTTTTCATCCAAGCAATAAATTTGTCTTAGAGAGCACTGGTAGCAAGGTGTCAGATGTTCCATCTGACTTAACCGATTCTGCAGGAAGAACACTTCAAAGAAATACTCTGCCCTCCAGAGGCTTGCCAAATTTTGTCTATGTTTTGTATGTTGTCAGCACTGTCTGACAGCAAAAATAATTCAGAAAACACTTAGATCATCAATGCCACCACACCACAGATGTAAGGCAGGTACAGAGACATCTCAGCTCTCTTAAATTCTGAGCACTTCTGCACAAACCTGGCAGCTGGAATTCCATTAAAAAACAGACCTGTCTAGGGACTGTCCATGCTGCCAGGGAAAAAACCAAACCAAACCAAACCAAACCAAACCAAACCAAACCAAACCAAACCAAACCAAACCAAACCAAACCAATCAACCCTCCCCCAAAAAGTACCTGAATTTTACAGTGGTGGCATTTTCCAGTTTCTCATCTTAAACTATTCCCTTTACTAAGTTCTTCCAGTTATAACTTGGCCAGCCAGCACAGTTCTGAAAGTAGCAAATTGCATGCACAAAAGCTTCTAAGAAGTGTTTCAATTAATTTTATGACACTTGGACAACGCCCAAATTTTATAGTGTTGTGATGCCGGGATCTTAGTGATACTCTTATTGTCTGTGCAGAAGAGGAAGAACCATCATAATTTCTTTTTTTCTCTAGGAACATTTATGAATAAACTATCTACCCACAAGCTTTCTGTTGAGGTGAGCAAAGTGTGACTGCAGCACTTCTCCAGGGGAATGAGTTAAGACTTTCAAACTGTGTTATCATTCCCATTAATTTCCTCCAAATATAATTATAAAATTTGATTTTTTAAGTGTCCAATATTGAACATATAAATCAAAGTTTGTTGTTGCTTGTAAGAGAAAGCTTTAATATAATCTCTCATAAAAATTTGTATGTGTTGTGCACCAGATGCTGACATTGAAGATATGAAGTATTTTGAGACTGTGTGTACTTTTCATTCTGGCTTTCTCTATTATTTTTGCTCTTCAGGGCTGATATAGGGCATTGTAAAATGTTTCAGAGTGATGAACATTACAGACAAACATCAATTGTCATAAAAATTTTGTGGGTTGATGTTTGAAGACTTTAGCAAAAGCTGGGGGGAAAATGTCTTTTCAGGTCACTGGATGCAGTCAATTGTGCTGAGTCTCATTTCAAGTGACTGAGACATTACTTACAAATCCCAGAGCAGAAGATCTTATTCTATTCAATCTAAATAAGTTAATTAATGCACTATACCAATTTTTGAGTACATAGAGAAGGCTCTATTTGGAGAGATTTGTGCAGCGAAAGGTACTTTTGGTGCCCAGCTCAAAGTTTTGAGTTGTAGCCTTGTGTTTCAGACTTAAAGTTTGAACTCTGGTTAGGAAAAAATAGCAAATATTTTCAACAAAGAAAAGTTTCTATTCAGGTGACTTTCAAAGATTAAAGTCTTCCTTTTTCTAACAGAATTCTGCTTTTCCAGTTTTTCTAGTACTTAATTATTTTTTTAAACTATTCCACACTGTCAGGACTCTGAGGACACCAGTAGGAGTTAATGCTCCTCAGCAGTCTTGTGGGATTTGGGACCTGGGACCTCACCCATGCCCCATCCAAGGGCTCAGGACTCCTCTCCCCATGGGGACCCTTCCCTGCTCCCAGTGCTCAGCCCAAAGGAGTGACTGGCCCTGCTGCACCCTGGCATCCATCATCACATAACTAAAATCAGAGGAGAAGATGCTGATTTTAGCTGCAGACCAAACAAATATTCACCCACTCATTACAGTTCTGGGCTGCTGTGAATCTTAATACCTGTGTCTGTAAAGGATTTCTAAGCTGAATGTTTTAAGATATAAACTATGCAGTAGATTGATAAGAACAGTGTAGCTTTGAAATATCCTGGCAGTTGGAAAGTAATACTTGAGCAAATAAGTGCTGTACTGGTCTTATATTTAAATTTTTTCCATGAAACATTACTCTGATCGTCTTTCTAAGAGATTTCTGAAATAAATTCTATTCTATAGTTGCTCTTCAAACCAATAAGCAAAAATGTCTCTGCTTTGGCTAGGTGAAAAGGTTTCATTTTATAAAACCTTTCTGAGTATTTCTACAGGCTTCATTTAACCATCTGAATGCATCATTTTTACTAGTAAGATACAGAAAAATGTATTTCTATTAAACTTATAAAAAAATTTATTGCCTTCAGAAACAATCTGTGATGCAATTCTATATTACTGTCACTGTTTAGAGTGTTGTTACTCTTTAGAGAAAAGAACAGAGCATTTTAATTATGTTTTCTTTCAAGCCTGGAATCAAATGAAGCCCTGACTTTTCAATGCCCATGGAAGGGGTGCTGACCACTCCACAATTAAAAGTCCTGCAACATGAATCTTCCAGGGAGCAGGGAATTTTCACTTGTATTGCTTAGAATCTGTCTGTATTTGGATTTGTTTCTAGATACCTTTGGAAAGAAGGAACACATAGGATGCTATGAGTTATGGGGAGGAATGTTTAATAGGTAAACAAATAGGTTTGGTTTTATGCCCATTCACAGCGTCTTTTTCTTTTTTTTTATTTAAGACTGGTATTAATCATTTCATTGTTCATCCTGAAGCTACTGTTGAGTCCACCCGGGAAAGGCAGGGTCTGTTAAGCAGACCTTGGAAAAGTGGGGATTCTGGCAGGATCCTGGCATGCAGCATGTACCCATATGGCCCCACAGACTTTCAGGGGTTGGATTCAGTTCTAGGACAACCAAGACCTTCCTTTCAACCCTCCCTGAAGCCACACTGCCACAGCTTTCATTGCAGGCAATGTAATAAATCAATGACATATTGCCAGCTGCCAGAGGATTATAGTTTTCTTTTGAAAGTTCTGGAAATTTTGAGATGTATTTTTGCACCATCAAAGTATTTTTGCACTTACGGAATCCAGCATTTCTCATCAGAGGATCTCAGTGTGACTTGAAGACACTAATTGAACACAGGTGTATGAGTTTGAACCAAACAGTTAAATTTTTGACTTGACTTAGTCCTGTTATAGAATGATATCAGGCTTGTTTCACATCATTTCTTTTTCATTAAATGTATTGAACAGTATTGACAATATTTTCGACCTTTCCGGAAGTAATCTAATACACTTCATGTTGCTTATTTTTCTGTTAATACAGAACCACTTTCTAGGAAATTACATCAAATTTGGAAAAGCACAGGCTCCAAAAATATAGTTGAATATGCGTTATTGAAACTGAGTAAGTGAAATTTGACAAAAACACAACATGTTCTTTGATATAGAGGGATTTCGTGCAGCTGGAAATCTTCAGTTTATTGCATGATTACAGCTTGAAAAAGTTACTTATGTGCTACCAAAATGTTTCTACATATATATATAATCTAAAAAGGTCTACATAAAATATCCAGTAGCTTGTAGCCAAGCTCAGTGAAGTTCAAATCTTTGAATTTATGGGGGAAGCTGCTGTTTTCCAGGTAAGCATGGAACACCCAGATATGTCACCATGCAGAAACTTTAAGCCCTGTGTGTGCCAGTTGCAGGACCAGATTAGTACCACAGTTTTCTGGTAGAGTGGAATAGTTTGTATTGGAGCTCATGCCATTATAAAACGGGTCACTGAAAGCTTGCATTTATTTATACTGCAAGGAAGACAACACAATCACAGTTTTAAAACTTTCAGGGTAGAAGACAGTATTAGAGTTTTTGGAGGACTTCAGAAATTCAGAAGTCAAATATTTAAGTCTCAGCTAGCTACCTTTTGTAGTCAATAGGTAGAATCACAAATGAGCTGTGAGAGACTTGGTTTTATATATCCAATTTAAAATAAATTGAAACAAAGCCTGCTTTTCAAAAAAATCAGAGTGGAAGGGATGCTTTTGATGATTAACTGAGAGTTTTGATCCTAACGCTAAAATTATTACACTAGGATATATGACTAGATTTCTGACTCTCTTCGTTTTTATACATTTCAAAAATTATTTCTTATCACTATCTTATTAAATAGTTTATGCATACCACGAAGAGACTGTTTTCTTAGTTCATCAAGTTCTGCTGTTTGGGGTTTCTTTGTTTTTCTTTGCTCATTTCTACTTAAAGATCATACTACATATAAAACTTTGCAAATGGTTTCTCTTACTGTAGTACCAAATGTCATCACCCATATCCAGCACTTCAGTAAGCGCTTGGATATTTGACAAAAAGATAAAACCATACTCACTAATTCCTAAAATGTACTGTATAAATTAGATAGAAGCTAAGGGGGATATTAGACACTTGCTCATGTTCTTGGAGCAAGCTTAAGAAGATACAGATTTGGCAACCACCAGAGTAATTCGAAAAGAGGAAATCACACAAAATGGTATCTTGTTCCTTCCCTTTTCTAGTTTCATAGAATCCAGGACTCTTTTACCAACTGGAAGTCCCATTATGTGAAATTTAGTTAGTGTTTTGTTTTAAAATAAACTTGCAGCCTTGTAGCATGGATTTGCCTTTCACTTTTTTCCATTTTATGTTAATAATATTTATTTGTGATCTTCTAAATTGAGCAAAGCTTTAATTTATTATACAGTCAGCTTGGAGAGCAGAATACCTTTATATCAAAGAGAACACATTCATATTAAGCTAGAAAATTATATACTGCATAGCAGCTTTTTTTTAGTAGCCTTGTTCTAAAATATCTCAATCAGAAATTGCCTTTGGATACGTGGGTTATTTCTCAGGTATTATTGATTCGTGGAAAAAACACTTAACTGGACTCCTGTGTCCTAAACTTCTGTTTGCTCCTTGCCACAGTCATATATGGCAGATAATTCTAGACAATAAATTTGCTTAGAGCAACCTGGTCTAGTGGAAAGTGTCCCTGCCCGTGGCAGGGGGTGGGAACCAGCTGGTCTTTAAGGTTCCTTCCAACCCAAACCATTCTGTGCTTCCATAATGTGAACTTTTCATCCAGCACCACCCCTAATACATTATTCTAACATTTTTCACAATTAAATAACTGTTAGAGTTACAAGGTACTGCAGTTCTTACTATATTTAATAAATTGTCAGTGTTCTCTCATTGCAACCAGATATGAACACTGCACATCCATGTAAGTTATAAATATATACAAATGCACACACATACCTATTTTTGTGAACGTGTATATGCAATACAAGCTTCATAACAGATATAGTATCATTTGCTACATAATTTCATTTTAACTATGTGTTGAATCACCATCTTTGAGCAACCTCTAAGTATAAAAAATTTTTGGTACTCTGTTCAAAATTACAGGAACATATCCTTTCTGGAATTAAAAAAAAAAAAAATAGATACTGGGAAGGTATATGAAAACCCAAAAGATTTATTTCACTCAATACCAGCTTGAGTATAAGAGCAGTGAATTTTCTCTGACAGAAACTTATGCTTTTTATATTTTATGTCCCTTTAAAGTTCTTCACATTACCTTTAGCTTTGATTAACCTAAATTGTTATATCCCATGTGTGCTTTTTGCCTCCCTGTTGCTCATTCATTTTCCCCACAGATAGATAATGAACATAAAAATTAATTCTAACACAGACTGAACACATTAACAGCCTTATCGGGCTTTTGTATTAAGATGAAAAAGCTTTAAAATATGTTTTTAATGCAGAGAACAATACAATAATGAATTTCAATATGCATAACTTGCTTGTTCAAAATATTTCTAAAAAATTATTTATAAAAGTCTTTGCTGCTGTAATGTGAAGCTGTAAGCTTCTACATTTTTCAACAGTCAAAAGTCTGTGCAATTGAAGAAATTCATGATTAACATTATACAAAGAAGGTCCTTTTATTTGTGCATGTGAATATCCTTCCTGTGTAGGAACACTGGGAGTTCTGAAAGGACTGCAAATTTTAATTTTATTATTTTCGCTTTTCCCATTTTTTTCCTAATAATCTTGTATTGAAATGCTTATCTGTGTTCACTTCTCCTAGTGAATACTCTAAGATTGTAAACTTTTCCTAAAGGTCCAATACCTTTCCCTCTACCCCATAAATTACAACTCCACTGTAATGAGTTAATATTATAACAAAGACTCATTGGCAATGCAGTGTATTTTAATAGACAAATTACTCTAAATTAAGCTCTAACCATCTGCTCCATTCTCATTTATGGCTCTAAAATGAACGTGTTTTAAAATTCTATCATTTAAAAATAATACAAATGATTGAAGTCTGCAGTAAGGCTTCTGCATATTTGTTCATTCAGTGTAGCATAGTTATGGTAATAGTGATGTTTCTTCCTTGCTCCAGGCATGTATGAAGGAGAAAGTGGTTAATGCTTGATACAATAAATTTGCAGTTATTATGACACATTAAGTATGTCAAAAAAGATATTTTACTCCTAGAGAGTTACACTGAATGTAAATCTCTGTATTGGAGCATCCTGATGGGATACCTGGAGGCAAAGCTTTAGCTAATTCTACAACTTGTAGGGGGTTAAGGATATCAGAGACATTAAATGCTGACAACTGTAGTTTTAATATGCTGGGGAAATGAAGCTGTTCTATATCACTTTCTGTATTTGTTAACTGTTATGCCACCACCAGGGATCTCACTAGGATTTATAGAGAAAGAACATGCTGATAGCTATTTAGAGGGAAAGCAGTAATTTTTTTTCTCCAGTAGTAAATTGTGGTACAGACTGATAGAGCAGCAAGGAGGAGAAACGACATGATATTCTCAAAGGATGTAGCTGGAAGTCCAAGTAAATCCCATTTCCTCTCATTGCCTCTCTGCTTTGTTTGTGTCCTCCATATTTTAAAAATATTGCATTAAATGCTTACATTGATCTCATAAGTGAGATAACTTTATTATTCTTTTTGACTTCAAAATAAGCATCAGCAGTCTAAGAATATTTATCTCTGGCTGCATGTGGCTGTAGCACTTGCCTGGGAGACCACTTTTGGAAGGTGCTAAATATTATTCACCATGCAGAGACACCTTTTCTCCTGCCAGACTGGGCAGGCTTCTCATCTTATTGAAACATAAAACAAGATCAGCTGAAGTGAAGAAGAGAACCTGACCTGCAGATTATAATCATATTCAGCTAAAAGATGCATCAGTTTTGCCAGTTTGCGTTTTCCAAGATACCAATTTTGCCTGGGCTAACTGATTGAGCTGCCTGCAGAGTCAGAGAGAGCAGTGTGACAAGGCTGTGTTCCTCCATGTGTTTTTAAACAGGGTGAATTTCCTGTTGGGAGTGTCGCTGTCTGTGGAGAGAGCCTGTTTGAGCAAGGCAGGCCAGATGCTTCCCTGTTACACAGCTGAAGTTAGACAAGAACACCCAAGTTACCATTCACTCACAGCACTCCAGCAATGTCTCCTTTTCAATCATTTAGGGAATGACATCAAAGATTATAAAGGAACATCTGCTGATGGCTTTAGGAGGTATTAAGTTTGGAATGACTAATTTAGTCATATAATTAACAGAAATACGGTTTGTTTGGCAGAATAGGAAAAACACACTATAGAGATACTGATGATAATTGTGAGGGCCAGTAATAGAAATCAAAATGTATCACTTTAGCACATTACATCTCTGAGTCTGTCATTCCAAAGTAAGTGCCTCTTAAAACCAGATGCTCCCCCTGCAATATTTGATGTGTGTTTATAATGGATGAACAAAGGTGGTATTATATCTTTTGTTATCACTAAGCAACAAGGTCAAATTTGGTAAGTAAGCAATGATTTCAGAGTTTAATTATATACAAAATAATTCTGCTTAATTTCTGCAGAAATGTGTCTGCCTTTGGGAGATGTTCTGGAAGGGAGTATTTTAAAATTGCCCATCTTTTTAGATCTTTCAGAAAATATAAATTTTAGTGTATGCTTTCTTTTCTTAACCTTGTAAATTCTAGGAACATAATTCAGATCTTCCTGGTTTGATTGAGGGTGTACTGGAAGGACAATGCATGGGACTTCTTTTCACATTGTAACATAATAAAACTAACAAAAATGTATCTTCACTAGAATATTAATCACTGGAATTACAAGATATATTAATAGAGAATAAAATGTGATTTCCCTCTATCTAAATAAAACTTATTGACCTTTCATTATTTAAGCTATTATAATTTTTGTTTCCAGAGTCTTCAGAATTTATTATATTTCAGTGGTTCTTTTATTATTTAACATATGTTTTCATTCTATTCCATTCAAATTTATAAACCAAACTTGTAACACTGAGCATTTTCCAATACACAGCTAAGAGCTGTGATTAAGGCTGTTTATCTCTGTTCATACTTTTCCATTCTCCACCCTATTGTTTGTAGTATTTTGTTTTGCCAGGCTTTAAAAATTTATTTCACCACATGTGTTCTATTTAGGCAAAAATGTTAAGAAATGAATCTTGCACTTGGAAAAAGAAAGGCAGGAGTCTTCCCTTCCCTTACTTTTCAGAACTTCCCTATAGATTTTTTTTGGCCAGTTACTTTCACTTTGGAAATCAACTTTTTGTTCAGTCTCACAGAATTCCTGCTTTTGGCAGATTTCTGAGAGTCTGGTACTGTTCCACTCATCCCAGGAGGAATGGATTCATCAGCAGGGCAAAGGTGAGGAGTTTAGAGTTCACAAAAAATGAACATTCTTATATTATTCCATAATTCATACTGTGGATGCTCCTGCTATCTAGATGGAACCATTTGGTACACATGTGTACATGTTCTAAAGAATTACATTTTTTTCCTCTGTGGGAGCTAAATTTCTGCTTGTACAGGTCTTTATCTGACAGCTTTTCCTGGTGAAAAGGTGAAAAGTGTGTTACAAGGGGGAAAAAAGAAAATTCAACATTCCCAAAATTACTAAAAAGTAGTTATTTTCTGTAGAATTTGGTTCACTGACATTGGTCTAACTATAAAAGTTAAGGTGTTGGGGGGTTTTTTGGTGTTGTTTTGGGGTTTCTTGGGTGTTTTTTTAGTGAATTTTTTTTTACTAGAAGAGAAACCAAGTTTAATTTTCCTCCTGTCTAAATTTTCCATTTGTGTTTAGGAGGTGATAAGTTTGGGGCCACAGTGGCTATTACTACTCTTTCTGTGCCCTTTGAGAGTTCTAACTATGAAATGAAGCCAAAGCTGCAGCTGCAGCAGAAAACATGCACTTTTTTAATGAGAAACATCTTGCTGTTTTCCACTTCCCCACTGTAAAATTTTGCATAAGATGAAAAATTAAACATCATGTTACAATTAGGCCACAATCTATTAACACTTAATTTGGTACAGATAAAATTAAATACAGGAATAGCAGATATTTTAATAGATTTCAGGTTTTGCACATATTATCACACATGTACCATTGTATGTAGTACTATGCACTCAGAAGAAAAAAGATATCTTTTGTGTTTTCAATAATTTAACTTTTTACGTTTTATATGAATATTCTCAATTGAGAGCAATTTTATACACAAACATCATCCTGATATGAAATTTTGGATCTATTTCATGCAATACTTTATGCAAACAAAGATTAGATTCAGTGTGCTGAATCTAAGCATTTTTCAGTATGTGATGTCAGCTTCATGTATTTTTAAAATTTTATTAATTCTAACATTCTTCTTTTGAAGGGGTAATGATTTATTGTGTGTAGAAATTCCACAATACCCTATTTTGCTTTGACAGCTGTATTTATTCCACTGAGCTAATTAATGGGAATCACACTTGTTAAGATGGTTTTCTGATGTGTCGACAAAACCCAAAGAAACAGCTGACAACTACACACTTTGGTTTTGAGAAGGACAAATGGCTTCCTTCCTTTCCTTGCCTGCTCTTCAGGTATAGAATACAGGGATTGTCCATTGGAAAGGTAAATGAATCCAGGCAAGTCTTTTGCTTTCACTTTAAAATGCATATTTGTAATAGTTGCTTTTTAGGATTTGTCTGTAATACTGCTAAATCAAAGAGAAAAACAAAACAGTTGAAGTGAAAATAATTCTATTATTTTCTTAGCTATTGGAATTACTTCCCACAGTGACTTAAGCAATGTGATTAAAGTGACCATTTTTCTTTCATAGTCTGCTTTGAACATAAATCTATGATCTGAGATGTAGGAATGTTTAATCTAGCAGTTAAAGGCCTAACAAGATATTACTGAGGCTGAAAGCAGAAGTCAGAAACATATAAACTGCCAATTAAATGCAACTTTTGAAAACATAATGAATCTGACCTTATTTTTCAGCATCTTGCTAGATGGAGGGCAATTAATGACTGACATTTCTTCTCATGGAAAATGACAAACCCATCATTATTTGGAATCTTGAAGTCAAAATTATGCGCCTTTGAAAAGAACGTTCCACAGCCCAGTAAAAAAATTAAGACTGATACAGCTAATTTATGGTAAGAAAAAATAATAATTTCCCCACTATGAAATAACAAGGAAGTTTTTGGTCCTTATTACTTAGAAACTTGAAAATATGATTATAATGGATTCTTCTAGTCTAAACAGTGTGAGGATCTACAAAAAGCTGTTGAAATAATACATGATATGACTATAGGGAGGAGATAGAACATTTTGCAATGAAGGATGACATTGGGGAGGCAGTCTGGTTTAGCAATTAGTGCACAGCTTCAGAAGTCAGAAATTCTACATTCTATTCCCATACCTGACATTGATTAGCAAGTCACATTAGGACTTATTATCAAAAGTCAGATATGCAGCTGATCATCTAATTAAGATCATCATGCTATTAGCATAACTGCATTTGCAAATCATGTATGCAGAGCTTTAGCCTTTGTTTAACCTTGATCTCTGATATGAAAGCAATCTATGATTCAACCCTCTCATTCCATAATTTGAGCAGCTCACAATTTTTGATGTATTTATCCTCATCAGATCCTGTCAAACTGGGTATTATTATTTATCCTTATTTTTAGAAAGTGGAAGTGCATCACAGAAATAGAAGGTTCTGAATTTCAAAGATACTTAGGCATTTAAAGATGCAGATAACCAATTAATGAAATTTTCATAAGTCCCAAAGATGATCACATCTCTAAGTCCTATATACATTTTAATGACATTTTAAGTGCCTAAATAATATGGGGATTTGGTTCTACATCTTGTGAGGGTCTATGAAATCAAAGTCCAGTTAAAAACAGTGTCCATATTTGCAAGCAGCACAGACCAATATAAGCAAATTAATAAAATGAAACCATTTGTAGGAAGGATCTGGCTGTCACACATATCAGGAGGCTTTATTGCTGGTCTAGTTCTACTCATGCTTGCCAAAGTTCACCTCCTCCTCACTTTCATTCCCAAATCCAGTTTGTGTGGGGATCCAAGACCAGTCAGTAAATATGAAAGAAGCATTATTAATCAGGAATAATCAGGGAACTTGCTTCAAAAGATGACAACCAAGCTAAAAGGTTGACGTAGGCTCACCCTGTGATTCTTAGAAACAAAATAATCTAAGAAGTGTAAAAGCTATGGAATTCCACTATGAAAAAGTAGAGAATATTGATGTCCTTACTTGAAAATTTTGTATTAGTAAGCAGATTTGGTCATCTGAAAAGCATGGTAGGATTGTTTTGGAGTAGCTCACTGAAAACCTGGACAGAAACTGTTAAAAACCTTGGAAGAGATATACTAGATTTATGGAAGGTTAGCCAACCTAACAAAACAAAATACTTAGCACCAGTCCAGTCTGAAAATATTGCTGTATTCAGGGATTGTTTGAGTAAGCATTCTTCAGTCCTTGGCCAAGTTTATGAGAGAAAGCAATAATTTTCCATCCACTGCATTGCTCTCACATTTTCATGAATTTTCCATATTATGAGAAAATGGAAGAAGAAATGCCTCATATCAATGTTACTAAGTATATCAGTAACACAAAATTAAATAAACTTACATTCAATAAGGTGAAAGGAGATCAAAATTTCAAGGAAAAAGTACAATTGAGAGTTTCAGTCATTCTTTTGAATAAATTAATTTTGTCACTCTTACAATTTCCCGACGAATATCATGGACATATAACAGGTGCTCTGTAAACCGATATTTCTAACTTAAATATTTCAATTTTTCCAAAATATGAAATGTTATACCCGTATATGCAAAAAAAACCCCCACTATAGCAAACAGTTCTTTTGACAACTGCATACGAGCTGCATTTCCTAAGCTATACAGATCTCCTCCCTTCTTGTGCTTTGGTAATGCTGACATACTTAAATAATAAACACACATGAGCATGACTCAAGAGAGGTCAGAAAAAGGATGCTGGAAATGAAGGAAGGTTCATTGTTACCATAATAGCCTTTTCATGCTCTGAAATATTACATCAGAGTTAAAAATGCAGGATGTAAACAACAGCTATTGAAAACACCCAAATGAATTGAATAGGGTCAGAGGTTAGTAACTCAATATAAAAATCCGTAAGACAATAAAAAATACTTCTTTTTATCTGAATTTTATGCACTTACGTATGCATTTTTAAAAAATGTTTTAGGAGTTGAGTTATGAGGTAACTACAATAGGTTTCCAGGGTTTTCTTGGCATGTTCCCAAGTGAAAAGATGTCTTAATCCACATCCTTTCCCTACCTTTATGTTTGAGTGAAAACTAGAGTCTTCAGGACTTTTACCAAACACTGTGGATGGTTCAAGAGAATATTTTTTCACTCTAGAAAATCAACCTCCTTAAAGAGATTTTCCAGATGTCACTGCCAAAAGGAGTTGTGATATCCTAATATGTCCCATCACACTTGTCTAGCCTGATGGACAAATTGAAGGAGGTAGGCTTACAGAAGTATATTATTCTCCTTTTCTTTCAATATTGTGTATGCAGATACCTTGGCTGTCTTTTAGTGCTGTGCTTATAATGTATTTTCATTTACATTGGTAGGTAATTTACAAGGTTCAAACCTAAAATTCCACATTACCCTGTCTTAAAAAATATTTTGAAAAAATATATATCTGTAGTTTTCCTTTATAACTAGTTAGATCACAGTTTAATTAGCTAATTTTATAAGATTTCCCAGAATTTTTTCTCATGGGGTTTCTTTCTGTCCAGTTTTAAATCTGTGAGGGCTTTCAGACTTGGGGGCAAGATTAATAGGTTTTTAATGACAGCAGTTTGGTTTCTTAGCCACAATGTCTCTGCTGCTATGCAGAAAAGAGGATCTCCAGACATTTTGGAAATAGAAGGTCACTTATAAAGAAAAAAGCTTCCTAGTATGCTGCTCTATATACTTGTTATCTTGGAAGCTACTTAAAAATTTAAAATTTAAAAGAGAAAATATAATTTTTGTATTTTTTTACCACAGGCTTCTATTGTAATTTCTCCAGAGAAATCCTGTCTCCCTTTATTGAATACTAAGAGGTGGAACATATTCTATGTTCTCCAGTTTGATCTCTCAAGCCTCTGTCTTGGATTTTCTTTGAGAAATGGGAAGACTGGGAAGTGAAACAAACATGCCTACAGATCCTGGAAACATCTACCTATGGGGATTTAATTTTATTTTTTGATAAATGGTCCTTATCCTCTCAGAAATGTATGAAGTTTATGAATGGCTGTTTAAAAGGAAAGGTTGGAGTTGGAAATCTGTTTCATTAAAGGCTGATAGAAGCTGATAAATATCCTAAATGCTATCAATGGCTTCACAATGGCATAGCACAGTGGGTTTTAGTGAAAAATCACACACGTGGCATATGGAAATACTCTGTAGAAAAATACATTGATTAATGACATTTTGGGCATGAATGACTTGGTGTCTGCCAAGATATTTGCTACAATGGATAAAAAATAATAGGTCAGAATGAATTTTAAAGGTCACTTCAGAAAGAATTTATAATGTATCTGAAGGAAACATGAGCAAGGAAAAAGCCTTTCCCCCAGAAGGGCTGTAAAGACATGATGTGTCTACTTTGTGTATTGAGTGCACAAGATAACAAGAAACAGACTGAAAGCTGAAGCAGTGAGGAGTAGGGTATGGACCAGCATCACACAGGCCATGGTGTGATGAATCCCAGCAGAGGTAAGGTGTCTTGTGTTAATCAAAGTTGAAGCTGATAAACTACAGAAAGTGGGATTTGGAATTCCTCAGTTTTGTGCAGATTATCCTAACTGATACAGTTTTTGGAATCTGACAGAGAGCATGGAGGCTTCTGAACTTACAAAAAAGATAAGGGATGGTTATGGGAGAGCCATTCTTATTACCAAAAGGGTTCAACTCCTGCTTCTTGTTTATTTTCTCTTCCACTATCCAATAGACTGTTCTGGCACATCCCAGAGACTGATCCTGCTTCAGGTGAGAACTTTAACTCATACACATTCCTACAAAATGCTGCATTTAGTAACAGCCACCTCTTTCATTGAGTTTTTCTGAAGTAGAAACTTTCTCAAGTTATGCCTTGTTTTCCATGTGCATGGATTAGAATCAATCTTGTATGTCATTACTTTATGAGGCAGTCAGATGCCATGACAACAGGTAACAGTGCTTTGAGCTGGACAGACAATCAATACCTGTGAGAGGTGGCTAAAAGATCAGACAAGAGGTAGGCATATTTTAATTATTTTGTAAGATCTATCCATCTGCTCTTTTCTGTACTGCCTATTACAAGTTGTCATATCATCCTTATTCTGGACTATGATAGTGTAGTCCATACTCTGAAAGATGAGGATGAGCAGAAGCCTGAACCAGTCTGGCTCATATATTTGCATCCTGTCTCCCGAGAAACTGGGGCCTAGGGAGAGTTGATGAATCCAGCTCTCATCTCAGGTCTTACTCAAGGTAGGAAAACGAAAAGGGTGCACATCTGAGACAGAAAACCAGGAAGGGCTAAGCAGTTTGGGTGGAGGCACTACAGACTGCCTCCAATCTTGACTGCTTTTTTGCCTGACAGATGACAAAACTGAGTTTTTTCTTCTTGGCTTAGTCTCTATTTTGTGGTTGTTGGGGTTTTTTTCTTCTTGCTTTGTTTGAAAGGATGTGACAGAACAGCAGAAGGGCTGCCTCTGGTCTGCCTGGCTGTGGTAGTTTGGGTCAGGTGGACGGTGGGGAGGAAAAGGAGGAGATTACAATGTCCACATGCACATGGAAAGACTCCTGACAAAGCACATGTCTTGCTTGTTGCAAAGGAGCAGATCCACGGCCAAGCCATGAGGTCAAGGAGAGGATACATTCCTAGAGACCCAAAGGGAGACTGTGAAGGTTGCTGCAATCCAAGAAACAGTGCTGGGCTCTCGAGCATCTGGAGAGAGAGCTCATTCCGAAAGGAAATAGAATACAGGGGGACGATTTGTTTTCCAAACTTTTGTTTATCTCTATCCTCCGGAAGACCTGCATTGGTGTATTTTAATGGGATGCCTGTGCTGTAACAAAACATAGAGGTTAGAATTATTTTTGTGGTCTGGGAGGTGCTCATTCCGCAGATAAAATCGGTCCTACCTCAAGGTTCAGACCTCCTCAGAGTCCCATCAAAACCCCATAAAGGCAAAAGTTTTTATATAAGCTTTTTGGGACTGAGGGCCTCTCTTCCTAATTCAAAAAAAGACTAAAGAAACATTAGTAAATTATGGCTGCTGTAATTTATTTGGCCAGTCCTGCTGTTAGAAGGAGACAAATAGCTATTGTAATGGACTAGACACCATGGAAAAATAAGCTTGGTGTTTAATCTCTTGATGCTGATCTAATTAGTGATGACAATTTGTGTTAGTTAGTATAAGAGATTTAAGAGCTATGTGTAATGCTGGTTTCCCTCAATTTTTGACTGCTTTTCTATCTTTAGATGCTAAATTCAAACATTTCAGTTTCCCAAGAAAGCATTTATCATATAATACACACTGTAAACAATGTATATTTTCTATTCTGTTTAAAATGTAACTTATCTATATAGTATGTGGTTCAAAATTCCAAACTCAAGGATGTGTGGGCTCCCATACAGTTAACCAAGTTCTCTGCTGTCCCATATATCCTCAAGCTATCCTAGTGTAATCCAGGAAGACAAATGTATAAACTACAGGACCAAACTATCTACAAAAAATATTGATCCCACGGTAAACTGAGCATGAAGAATTATGCTTTTTTTTTTTTNTTGTCCCATATATCCCCAAGCTATCCTAGTGTAATCTATCTACAAAAAATATTGATCCCGCGGTAAACTGAGCATGAAGAATTATGCTTTTTTTTTTTTTTTTCCTTTTTTTTTTTTTTTTTTTTTTTCTTTTTTTTTTTTTTTTTTTTTTTCTTTTTTTTTTTTTTTTTTTTTTTCTTTTTTTTTTTTTTTTTTTTTACCCTCTTCTATTCCTGTTTTGGTATAATTGTTAGTGTCACTGAACATGACTTTAAATCCAAGTATCACTTGGATTTATAAAAGCATAACCTAAATCCTGTCTGTATCACCTTTATAGGGCAAATAAGCACCATACTTTGCTTTGTTAATATCTGTTGAATTAGTCTATCTAGCTGAAGTCCTAATGGATTGAGATAAGAGATTAATGGTTGGCAATAAATATAGTTCTGAGTGCCTGATTTGCTGTATGTGATGGGACTTTCTTGATATATTCAACAAAGAATTCGATGCTGTGAAATGATGGGATCCCTCTGATAATAATTTGAGATTTGTGACATAAAATGCATATAACATAACATAGCATTACCTTCAGAAATCACTATGAATTTTGGAGTAGATTTTACAAACTGTTGTTATGAGAACAGTTATTTTATTTTATTTTATTTTATTTTATTTTATTTTATTTTATTTTATTTTATTTTATTATTGTGGGGAAAAAACAGGCACTTATGTTACCATTGTTAGCATTTGTAAAAGTAGCACATCATGCTAAGAATCAGGAAAGATCTACTTGCCTGCAGATGCAATGAAATGACTGCTTGTATTTATATCAGTTCTTATAACACTGGGATAATTATTAAGGGAAAAATATCTATATTTTTTCTAGGGATGATCAAAGTCTTCCAAACAATGAACATGAAAAAAGGAGATGTGACAGAAAAGAAATGTGTTAAATACAGTATTGGTAACTATAAAAGTCTGGTTGAAAGAAGTCCCAAAGAAAGACTTCAGGACTTTGGGAAAAGGCAGAGGATTCACACTTGAAAAAAGATAAAAGCCTTCTCTTTATATCATACTACAGTGTGCTATAAATATGCCACACTTGATGAAGCAGGGTCTTGTTGGCAAATTCCTGGCAGTATTTAATCAGTGGAGTGGCCAACAAGGCAAACAAGGAATCTGCTCTCCCCTCAGTATTGGCAGATGATGTAGGGAGGGGGACAACAGCCATAGATGCACCTTGGGAGCCTCAGTGCCGAGGAGGAACACTCTCACATGGAATTCTAAATTAATTTATAAATAATATAAATGAATGTGCACGGCACTACAGCTGGTTTCCCAGGGAGGTGGTGGAAATCTCCACCCTTGGTGCTTCTCATGAGCTGCAAAGCACTGACTCAGCCAGGCAAAGGCAGAGCTGGCCTGTCCCCGTTAGGTGACAGCCCTGCTTGGAACAAGAGATCTCCAGAGGTCCCTACCAACAGGTGCTTCTATGATTCTAGAAAATAAATTGATCTATATTATTGAATATGTATTGAATGGAATTAAAATATTCACAAAACATTCAGGAGTCAATTCACTCATTAAAGAGTATTGGGCCTGTTATTGAGATGAGTAAATCAATGCTTTTAGATTTCTGGTCTTGATTCTTCTGGCTTTTTCTATTTCAGCAATTCTAGAGACAGTTAGGAATGTCAAAACTGTTGTATAGGGATATTACTGCACATATAGAAAACTAAATGTGGGGACTAAGAAAGAAAAGTGTGTAGATGATTACTGAAGTCCTCCCCAGTTCTGTGCTTATTTTCCCTTAGTTTTAAGGGTAACTGTAACATTTCAATGTATTTGTCCCCTTTTTTCTAATCATGTATTTTATTCATAATTATGAAATGTTGTCCAAAGAACTCCTAGAACAGTTCCTTAGAATCCACAACTGATAATATATCAGTAAACTGCACTGTCACTTTGAAGGACAGGTTAGGACAAGAAGTCAAGAATAATATCTTTCCTTAATGGAATCTGCAAAGGGAATTCAGGGTGGTTAATTAAAATGTGGTCTGGGCAATGACTTTTCTGTTGACAAAAGGAATTACAATATGAGCATTACATCTTTTAAAAGAATAGGTCAGATTCAGATTATGTTCACATTGACATAATTGTAGAGTGCTTCTATTGATGCTAATTCTTATTTATATCAGTGCTTCAGAATTAAAAATCCATTCAAGCATTTCTAGTAATACAGTGTGTCATAGAATGGTGCTTGACACTGATTTAGTTTTAGAAGCAAAAGAAGTAAATGAGCAAGCAGCAAAGCTTCCTGAGATATAAATTGATACCAATTTATCCCTAATTTGTAGTTAAGGCAGAATACAAAGGAGAAAACTTAAATTTGTCATCTTCTTGTAGAGTTCACTTTTTCACTGTAATAATTGAAAAAAAAAGTTCACACTCAGACACTTATAATTATTAATAATTCAGATATTTGAAACAGCAGTAAAAATTGCAAAAAATCATATAACTCATCATTTAACCAGATGCTTTCTTCAGTTTCAAAACAGCAAACTCTTTTTTTTATTTTTTTAAATATAAGTTCACTTTCTTCAATCCTGGCAAAAATACTGATTTAGAAGATATTTGTTCTTACAGTTTGCATTCCCCTGAGTTTTGTTTAGAACTGAAGGGTGAATAGAACATTTTATTTTGTTCAATATTTCTGGGGAAGAGCACGTATTTGGTTGTAGACAAGTGATATTGGCCTGTGCTCAGAAACAATAATGTCTTACATTTAATAGCCTTGCTTCTTCTGCTCTATAATACTTCTAAAACTTTTTGTGCTCTTGGGTATGTATGCCCTGAAAGCTACTTCTTTTCTGCTGTCAGAGTTGGTAACTCTTTTGAAAGTTTCTTTCTGTTACATGGGGTATATGTATAATAAGTTAAAAACCCCAAGTATTTCTATATGCAACACAATGTATCTACGATAACTTCTCAGCTCAAAGGGTTAAATGAGGATGGCTGGCAGCATAATGACAGGAGTATTTTTAATTAAGAACATCCATTTGATATGAATTGTTTTCACAACATTTAAAAGAGATTGTAAAACAGCCTGGTTATTTATTGTTAGGAGGTCCCAAAAGACTTGAAGTTTCCCATAATAAACTGTGTTTTGGTTCTCTACAGTAATATTTGTGTTTCAGCCAGAGACCCTCCACAAGCACATCATCACCTCTGTGGACGCTGCTGTCATAGAACAATGTGCATATGAAGGGGTTTTCCCCAGAACTCAAAAGAAACCCTGTTTTATAACCCTGTTTCTGAATGCAAAGATACCACCTCTCATTCAATTAATTCACTCCGTATTCTCCGTATTCTCATTTAAATTTAGTCTATCGAGTTTTGTAGAGAGATTGGTTCATTCTAACTCAGGGAATTCTGCACTGAATTCCATTGTATGGCGTAGATGTACTGCTATCATTAGCCCTACATCCTCCTCTTTCACAAACCTTAGTTCTACAGTTATATTCCCTTTATTAGGAAAGATAAATCTCATACATGGAGGGAACCTTTGAAATTATTAGACAGGTGAGAATTTCTTGCCATTACCTGAAGCATTGAAGTAATAACCAGAAACAAATTTTCTTAATAATATAAGATCATAGGATAGTTCAGGTAATAAGGGACTTCAGGAGGTATCTCATCCAATCTCCTGCTTAAAGCACGGTCAGCTTTGAGATTTGATCAGGCTGCTCATGTCTTTGTCCTGTATCATCTTAAAGTCCCCAAGTAGGGAGACTGCTCTTCATTCTTGGGCCAACTGCTCCACCACTTGATCAGGTGATGTTACAATGGTGAAAATATTTTTCTGTATATCCAGTTTGAACCTCTCTTGCCTCAATATATGGCCATTGTCCCTTAGCCTCCCAATGTCCACCACTGTGAAGCATCCAGGCAGCAACAGACAGAACGAGAGGACACACTCTCAAGCTGTGTCCAGAGATATTTACGCTGGATGTTAGGAAAAAGCTTTCTACTGAAAAAGTGATAAAGAACTGGAATCTTCTGCCTGGGGAGGTGGTGGAGTCACCATCCCTGAAGGTTTTTAAAAAAAGATTGGATGTGGCACTTGGTGCCATTGTTTAGTTGAGGTGTTAGGGCATGGGTTGGACTCAATGATCTCGAAGGTCTCTTCCAACCTTGTGATTCTGTGATCTTGATGACCTCCTTAGAGGAGGTCCTCCCTTAGAGGCACTGGGAGGCTACTATTAGGCTGCCTTGATCACCTTCCCTTCTCCAGACTGAACAAAACTTCCTGTGAGCTGACTCAAGCTTATCAATGTGTGTCTTGTTTGGAGGTTAAGTAAGGTCAGAAAATTGGATAAAACATTCTAGATGAGGTCTAACAAATGCTGAATGCAACACTGCAAGTGCTTGCAATCTCTACTATAAGATCTTCTTATGCCCTTGAATGACATAATCTATTGTATATCAGCTGTCATTAAATTGCAAATTCCTAGTTTTTCTTAGTGTGGTTACATCCTATTCACAACCAAGCTAAGGAATGATGACAGAATTATACATGTAAGCAGAAAAGTTTTACTGATTTTCCTATACAATTTCTGTGGCAGAAGGTAAATAATTACACCTTGGTCCCAAAAACGTGGTACCACTCTGACAGTGCGACTCCTCATTCCAATGCAACCCTTATTCTGCATTGATTCCTCAAAAGTCTTGGGGTGGGAAAAAGATACTGTGCTGTGGTGGCAATTAATGGATCTTTTACTAAACTATGAGCTGTGTGCAAACTGTGATGTAGGCATGAGTTCCCAGAAAAGACCAATTCATTTTTTTCAGTACCCTGTTATTCATATGAATTAAAGATGTAACTCTAGGAACTCCACAGCTATCATTCAATAGATTTAAGACCTCTGGAAAAAATACAAGATAAACCAACAAAACTGACTGTGAAGCAGGATATAGTATAAGAAAAGAAATCCCAAACTTTTTTACATTGGAAACAGTGGAACAAGAATCAAAAACTGGCAAAATGCCACACTGAAATGACCACAGAAATTTCTACAAAGGCTGTATATTCAGTCTTACTGAAGAATGACAGAATGAAGTAATACAGTAATCAAAAAACTTCTCCTTTTCAGTTTACATTGTGTGTGTGCGTGTGTGTATGTGTGCCATTCCACAAAAATACCTTGTCTTCTACTCCAATGAAACTGTAGTGCAATACACATGAGATTCCCTTCAGAGCTATTTTTACTTCAGTTATAGGTTCTCCTGCAGATATCTGAAGTAAATTTAAAAGCAGGGATCCCTTCAAGATAGAACACTCAGGTGTGCAAGATTTGCCTTCAGCATTTCCTAAACATTTCGCTTGTTCCAGGGTTCTGTTGAGTCATGCAGGCTATACAGCCCAGGAAGCTAAAGCTGCTGGTGCAGGCATGCCACAGGTCAGCACAGAGCTCTGAAAGCTGACCCTCATCCACAGATCAGAATGTCTGATGGACACGTCAAAGAAGCTGGGGTTTTTTTCCTCAGATCTGTGGAGTATTTGTGGATAAAAAGGTAGCATGAATTCCTTCTCCCATATCCTGCTGCAAAGGCCTCTGGAAATGCAAAGAGGAAGTGGCACTACCAGCTGGCAGGTGTGCAGTGGGCTGAACGATGATGAAGTCCAGGATAAAGGAGCTCCTGGGTGTGTAATCCCTGTGAGTCTGCTTCATTCCTATCATAAGCATTAGCCATAGCATATGAAACAGGCTTCCAATTTGTGATTTAGCTGGTGAGATGGCAGAGAGGATTTGAATTATTTGTTTCCAACTGACTTAATTGCTGCCAAGATAACTCCTTTTCACCCACAAACGAGATTACAAGATTTCATGGTTTTTACTACAGATGAATTGGGCAGATAACCTTGGTGGTTAGGGCATTAGGAAGTATTTGTGAGAGCCAAGAATGACCAACTTTAGACATTATGCTGAAGGACTGTTGCAAAACAAGAGAATATGGCCCTGAACTTACAGTGGAAGACAACTGTTGAGTTTATATGATAAATGATAGATTAGGAAATCAAAACTGCAGGTGAAGGTGACTTTTGAGAAAAGTCATACACATTGAGTACTAGAGAGTAAAAAAGAGAAACATAACCTCTGGTCAGTTGTCATGGGGGACCTTGATTTGGTTAGCTAGGGCTGGGCCACATATTAGGGGTTTCAGTACTAAGGAAATATTGTAATACAAATGACAGAAGAATGCAGAAGATGACAGAAAAGGTACTTGATGCTGATGAGTATCATCATGGTCAAGAAGACTGGTATTTTTCCTTATCCTTGTCCTTATTTTGGCTTGAATTCTCAGTGAGCCTGAATAAAGATAGAGATGCCTGGATCTGTTGCTTAGATGGTTCCATGGGAGGAAGGATCAATGGAGAGTTTATTAATACAGTTAGTGGAGACCAGAGAACTGCTCATCAGTTACTAATTTGGTCAAATATTGGTATGGATTAAAGGGTGAGCTGAACATTCTACAGATTCTATCAGCTAAAATAACTAGACCTCCATTATATGGAGGCAGTATACATATTTAGTTTGTGTGTTTGTACTTACTTTAAGTACCTTAATCTGCAAAGTCAATTTTTCTCCCAAAAGATTAATAAAGATTAAAGCTGCCTTCACTATTTTTGTATCATCCAATATCAAGGATACTTTACTCTCCTATGTAAACACTTTCTTTTGTAAAACCTCCCAAACCAACACCACAATTTCTCCATCATAAAACATTCTACTGCTTTCCACTCTGGTCATGAGATTTTACAACTTAGAGGGTTTTGACTGAATGCAAACCTTTGGCATTGCTGAGTGTCCATAATTACAAGTGTCTCTATGGTAACCACAGGAGAGAAAGTATGGCTGTATAATCCTTCTTAAGTAATACAATGTAATGTTTTTCTTGGTAGACAAAGAGATTCTAGCTCATCATAAGTATGTCAAGCAGCCTGTGAATATCAAAGTTGCACATATACTCCTTATCAGCAAAATGGAAATTGTTTCAGCAAAATTGAAATGTGTGTTGATAGCTCAGGAATATAAATACAAAATTTTTGGAGCTTCTGTTTTGACTAAATCTGGGCAAACTAACTTCAGATTAATCATTCTGGTAAATTTTCCTTTCTCTTTACCTTATGGTTTAATAGAAAAGTCATAACTAATCATGACAATGTGGCTGCTTGCCAGAAAAAGGGCTAAATTATTCCCTGACTAATCAAAATGGAATTTACGTGATTTTAATGTGTTATATTCCTGTGTGATAGCCTGAACTTGTTCATTTTAATGTTTTAGTACAGTGTAAATGATTCCAGAGCCAACATGAAATTGATGACACTGCTGTATTTTTAAGTAGTTTTTTTCTTGTTTTCTCATTTCTTTAATTATTTTCAGTTAGAAAAAATACAGGCTTTTTTAGACAAAGTTCTGACTGACATTTAAAAACCAAAAGTATCTGGACACCATCTTTGCTTTATACTTTCCAGCTTTCATCCTCTGAATCTTGGTAAAGACTCCAGGAACTGTAAAACTGTTGTACTGACAAGAAACAGCAGAAGTTGCACACTTCTGCAAGCAAAATCTAACCCAAGGCACACTTTGGCACTGATGCTTAAATAAAACAAGCGTTATATGACTAATCTCTCCAGCATTCAGGGTCCGAAGAGGTACATATGTGGATGGAAAATAGGTGTACCAGAAGAGACACAAACTTGAAGAATAAAAGCTATTTTGCTGAAAAAGAGAAAGAAAAAAACACATTTATAATACAGGCAAATTTGTCTCAAACAGGAAATGCTTTTTTCCAGTTTTTCATGAGTTCTCAAAAGCTTCATAATGGGACATAAAAACTCAAGAAGGAATGCAAGCATAGGTTCTGATTCTACACCATTTTTTTTCTCCTACTCTGGCCCACAGAAGTTTGGCATCTGTGGTTCCCAGCCATGAAAGTAATCCATTGAGTGGAAATTTGCCTTTTTTTTTTTCTGTTCTTTCTTTTCCTTCCCATCTACGAGACACATTTGGTGTTTTGATGTCCTTCACAATGTCAAGAGACTGATTATGCTTGACACAGTTTCTATTTAAAGAAATAAGACAGTGAGTCTTCAAGTTAGGATTTTCTGACAACATTACTCTGCATGTTTTTTGTGGGGTTTTTTTTGAACTCTTCACTCAGCCTTAGGGGGAGGCGGGTAGTGAGACAAGATAATTAAATAAATTTACAGTAACTTACCCAATGATTTCATTATGAATTCAACAAAGATAAGAATGAGGCTCTAGGTCCTGAAGAATTTAATCAGGAGAAATCTGTCATGGTAAAACCCTCATTGTAAACAGGGAAAGGTCCAGTGCCAAGTTATGCAGCCTGTGTGTATTGTCCAGTTCCTGGGTACACTCATAACACATAGTCATGGAACCAGAATAATCCTGTCTGGTGAAGTGCCTTTTGCCAGCAATTAATCTTTGAAAGGAAAAGGCTATTCTGATAAATTAAATATTTCTGTGCCAGACCCAGAGCTAGTTGCTTTATTCTCATCTAATGTCCTGGCAGTGCCACAGTAGGTTTCAGAACGTGAAGTTCACTGGCTCAGTAATTGTGATGACAGACAACAAAACCTACAGAAGTTTAAGGCTATTTAATAATAAATATGCAAGTCTTAAGTAGTTTTATCAATACACTTAGCAGTATACTTTTAAATTTGTGGGACCTTTGTGTAGTTCTAGTGGGCTGCATGGGCTGGATGTTATTAAATTAAAATCTCCAAGAAACCTGTGGATCTGGAATTCTGTGCGTAGGAGGGAGTGAGTTGGATGTAATTCAAGTATCATCCTTCAACAAACACTCAAAGAACTTGTATAAAAGTATCCATGAAGGCTCTTTGCTCTTTTTTTTTAGTGGAGTCTGGCTCCTGGAAGAGAAATCAATTATGGAAAATATACCATTAACATAGGATGGAGGAAGAGACCTTGGAAAAAAAGGGCATGTCCATGTCTAGATGCCTTAGCCCGCTACAGGATCCTCACATCTACCCAGATATAGAAGAATTGTGGCTATAGGTGCTGTAGCCATCTCTGTTGAAACTTGCAGCAGATTCCATTTCGTCAGCAGAATAATTGATGGAAATTCCATCCAGACATCCCAGTTTATTGAACTCCTGGCTTGGAGCTACCATGGGGTGGGAGGGAAGTTTCCAGTTAAAGCGCCACAAAGCTCAGACATGTTGTTTGGTGGACAACAGCGTGTCACTAAAGCTCTGTGGTGTGTGCTTAACCAGTGATGCCCTGGGAGCTGTGTCTGGAAAATAACTGGGTTTGTTTGGGTCTCTTCCCATATGCTGCACCATCATGTTAGAGATCTGGGGAACTACTTAAATGACATTCCTCACAAGTTCTAAAGAAAACTCCATGAAATAATATTTTCATTGTTCACTGTAAAATTTTGAATTGCTGATTAGCCACAATAGCATTTGTTAACCTTACAGGTTTGGCACCAAGCCTTTTGTTTTCTCTTATTTGAAAGGTGGTGGGGAAAATAACTTAAAATAAAGATTAAACATTATTTTTTAATTGGGTCGCTCTATAATGCTTATTTTTTCATAAACAATTTAAATGGTTTTAGTGATGGAGGTATATGTACTGTGCTATAGAGGATGTATGATTTAACTGTAATAATGAGATTTTTATTTGGTTTTTTTTACCCTGAAGGCAGCTAAGAAAAATCTCTGAGCTTCCCAAAACCACTCTTTCCAAAGAAACCACAATGTTACAGAGCCCTTTCATCATCCAGCATACAGTACTGTACACAGAAAAATATACACTCCACTACTTTAAATTAATTCATATTTGCAGGAGACACAGTCTGTGTGAGTATGTGCAATTATGAAATGTAACTTCTTTTTCCTCTTGACATTTTTAGCTGCCTCACCCCTTTTATTTGAACACATACATATGGTGTGTGAGAGTGAGCAAGCTCTCTGTAAATGTTTGGAAGGAGCATCTGTCAGACAATAAAACTTACAAGAAAACATGTTTCTCATTTAAAGAGTATTCACTAGAACTATTTCAGTGTTGGAATCAGTTCATTTGTATAGCTTGGAGGCATTAATAAGAGCAGAGAACTGTAAAGGCACCAGGAAACTCAAACTGTTACTAAGAATCCAAGGTATTTTTAAAAAGCATTTTGTCTTTTCGGCATCTCAGTCTTCTGATAAGGAATCTGAACCAGCTGACAGACAGGAAACCTCTGCTAGTCCATCCAGAGAGCTTGCAAACAAGAAGATGGCATGATTTTTGCAAACCTGGAAAGTCTAAAGATTGCAATAATTGTTGGACCAAAGGGACCCTCTTCAGGCATAAATAGCAAGACTCCTACTGTCTTCTCTTGCAGACCAACTCAGCTGCCAGCAAAAGCAGGTGCTCTCCCCCTGCCAGTGCTCCAGAGGAATATTTAGTGAGTATTCATAGCTATTTTTGCAAACTAATATATTGCTAGTGATTTACTTAAGTTTGTATAGTTTTCTCAAAGGACAAAGACATTTAAAAAACAGTTTTTAAGGCTGTTATTTTAAACAATTGGTGGAATTCGACAGTCTGTGCAATTACCATGTTAATTTAAAAACAAAATTTGCACAACCTATGACAGTAACTTTAAAAAATATTGATTTTTTTAAAACTGTGTAGTTTAAACAATCTCAATGAGTTACAATGTTTATAATTCACATTATGGCAGGAAAGTAATTAATATAAATATGAAATGTATTTGACTTTAAATGTTATGCTATAAAACAGCCTTTGTAGAACATAAATTTAAAATAAATCATTTCTTTTGGCAAAGTAACCTGCAATTTAATCTTAAGAAGAATAAATATATCACTAATGTTTTCCACAGAAACAGTTGCTACTCTAATTAAATCAAGATGGGACTTTAATCAGATTTCAAAAGAAAATCAGAAACAGATTTTTTCTCTGAGTTAGTACTATGGACAAGGAGAATATATTTTTATTTTCATTTTAATTTTCATTAGAAACACTTGTCCCAGGTAAAGTTACAGGTTTGTAGTATATAGCATGGAAATAACAAATCTGAAAGCATTACAGTAATGTTTTCAGAAGCATAGCAATTTTTAGTGTTTCAGATATCTGCTTTCTCTTTCGTTATGACATTACATTTTATTAGGTAATTGTTATAAATTTTTCAGTTTAGAGTGACTAATATCGCTAACACTTTTTTTCTTTCTTTTTGTGTGGAAGGGAATGGAAAACTTGATGTTTGTCTACTGCTCCTGTAAAGTTCTCTGGACAGTACTTGTAACAATGCTGGGTTATGCCAGCAGCCTGCCTGTGGGGGAGGATGCTCTTTGCACAGCAGAGGATCTTGCTAAGTACAGGATAATCTTCATAGGGAAATGGAGTCAAACTGCTTTCCCTAAGCAGTATCCACTCTACAGGCCCCCAGCACAGTGGTCATCCTTGCTAGGTAAGTGAAGCATGCACAGTTTTAAAGGCAGATAAGCCTCTTGACCTCTTGTGGTCTCTTTTTCCTTAATAGTTATGTAAGATAAGTAATGAAAAAGGAAAAAAAAGCCAAAGTTATGAAGAATGAAATGCAGATATTGAAGTATCCAGAATGTTTTCCAAAATCTGCAACTGTTTTCAATTTACTTCTGTTTTCAATTGGCTGCAGCTGAAAGAAGCAGCGATAAGCCAAATGTTTTAGTGCTCACTCAATTTTGTACACATTTTTTTTAAACTTCAGAAATAAAACAGAGAAAATGAAGAAATAGGGACATTCTAAATCAGACTTTTATGTCATGCCATCTATTCACTCAAATAGGTGTTACTCATAGTTCTGACTACAGCATGTGGAAAAAAAATGAATACGCCAGCAATGGTGTACGTGATTTTGCTGAAAAGGGTGAAGCATGGGCATTAATGAAAGAAATAGAAGAAGCTGGAGAGAAAATTCAGAGTGTACATGGAATCTTCTCTGCTCCTGCAATTTCCAGTGGTACAGGACAAACCTCTACTGAATTAGAAGCGCATCCAAGACATCCCTTAGTAAGTAAATGTACATATTAATTTAGAAAGTTTATTTTATGTTACCAGCAACCAAAATTAAATATTTGAGTTCCCAGTTGTTGGAACCATATAATGAAAAAGAGTTCCTAAAAAGCATGTCACATTGCAGGGAGCACTGTACAGCTTCTATAAAGTAGAAGAGCAAAATAACATTCTTCCAAGAACTTTGAGTGAAAATTACTATAAGTAGGTCTGAAGCATTCCAAAGCAAGTGATGCAATCCTGATGGATCATTTTGTTTCATTAGGTTTCGTTTGTTGTACGAATTGTTCCAAGCCCTGACTGGTTCGTGGGCATTGACAGCCTAAATCTCTGTGAAGGAGGTCATTGGATGGATGAAGTATCAGTAGATCTATTTCCATATGATGCTGGAACTGACAGTGGATTCACATTTTCCTCCCCAAACTTTGCCACTATTCCACAGGACACAGTTACAGAGGTGGGTGCATAGACAAAGTTTAACACTTCATACTGATATGGTTTGAGTCTTCCCTTTAAAAGATAACTATTCTAAAATTGTGAAACTGATTTCAGTATTTGAGAGTGCTGATGCTCTCTATATATGGATTTATTATACAGCTGATAAACCTACTGCTTTTGTTTATCATCTGTATATTTGAAATTTATTTGGCAAATGTAAATGGTTCATGAGAATTTGCCTCTGCATTTTCTGGAAGAGCTGACAATTTTTTAGATGACATTTAACAATCCTTAAAAGTGCCAGGAAAATGACAATACAGAAGTCCTGACATCACCAAATGTGAATCTAACCAGGAAAATTCTTAGTAGCGAATACTGCTGTGAGGAGAGTTTTCAGTTGAAAGCACTGCTGAAACCTGAGACTGTTACATTTGAGGGAAAGGACCTAAAGGAAAGCAGAGAACTTCACTGTGGTGATGCTGCTTTCAATCTCTTCCACTTGTTTCATCCTCCCTATGCCTCCTACTTTGCCACTCAAGAGTGGTGGCAAATGAAGGATTTTGATTCAAATGTTTTGAATACTATGAGTATTCACTTAATCCTTTCTTAAAGGTGAGTTTTTCTTGCAACAAATGCTGTGCTAATGAGTAATGATGAAAGGAGGAGAGAAGTATTTGGCCTCTCATATCCATACTCCTATAGTATACCTAATATTATGGTTTAATACTCACGTATTCTTCTTGCAATAACATCCAGTTCTTTCTGTCAAATCATTTCATACATTACTGTGTTCACAGGACCCCCTACCACAGTCCTGTATTCTGTCAAGTATCCTGCATAAAAATTCTGGGATGATCAGCATAGTTATGTGAACTGAGGTTCATAGAAACTGGTTTTATGCAAATTGTTTGTCAAACTGTATTAGCATGATTTACAAATATGATTTTACAGTTACCTTCTTAGTTTTTTTAATATTCCCCTTTTTATTTCACAGATCACTTGTTCCTCTCCAAGTCATCCAGCAAACTCATTTTATTATCCCAAACTCAAAATTTTGCCACCAATCGCTCAAGTAAAAATGATAAAATTAAAGAAAAGCCAGCCAGGTCTTTCTGCACCTTTTATTAATCTTCCAGCTAAAAGCAATGAAATAATAGACACTGTTTCAGGTGAGTGATTAGTAGATGTTCTCAATTCTGTTATTTCCATTTACTCAGAAGTATGTGGAAATCTGGCAGGTGATGTGGATGAAACAGGTGATCAGGCAGAATATTCTCCTATATAGGAGTAGTTCCAGACTCACAAATGGGAAATAAAATAAGTCCAACAAAAAAGAGAGTTCCTGAAAGAATAAGTAAGGGATTGCATATTTCAGCTGTGGTTCAAAGGACTGGGCTATATCCACAGTAAGAGCCACCCAAACCTTTGCATCAGTGTAGCTCAGTGAACTTTATAAGAAACAAATGACATGATCAGAATCAACATTCCCAAACTCTTTGAAACTTTGAAGTAAATAGTCATCATTAAGGTTTTACATGACAATGAAGCCAAGAATTATTATGGTTGTCTCTTTCTGGGTCAGAGCATGGCAGTTATGTGCAATAAAAATTTATATAATTCAATTGATTTGGACATATTTTCAATAGAAACATAAATCCTGATGAAAATAAAGTTCTCTCTCATTTTCTCAAAAATATCAGCTAATAATCTTGAATAGGAAGGAAGACATGCAAACTACTGACTCAAATCAGCCATAAGGGTGATTTTCAAATCTCTGAGTTAACAAATATATAATTAACACAATATTTGCTCCAAGGGAGCAATGTATTCCCGAAAGAGTCTCCATGTTCCAGGAGCTTCTCCAGAATGTCTGGAGATTGCACGTCTCTAGCACTGTGCTGGTCACCTTACAACCACTAAAATACAGCTGATTTTCTACACAGTTATTGTGTTATTTATAATTTAATAAATGTATTTATCAATTTATAGTGGTTTAATAAATTTCTATTAGTAAACAAAACATATGCAAAGTGAGTGTACACATTTAATTTACAGTTACATGTCTTTCCCATAAGATTTGAAAGGAACATTTGGCTCTGTTCATGATATAAATTTAAAACTGCACTGAAAGTATGGTATTTCAAAAATCATTTTTAATCACAAATCCCCACTTTCTTGTATACAAACCAGTAAATCAGTCTGTTTAAAAACTTATTCTGGAATTAAAAGGGCAGACTTAATTACCAGAGGTGAAGCAGTGTCCATCATTCCCTCTAGGAACAGAGAGGGATGACAACAGAAGTGGGGAGTTCACTGAAATACCAGAAATTTATACCATGTATCACACATTTAGTGTGGTATTTAAAGATGGGCTTGTGCACACCTGTTTTACCCACAAATGCTGTAACAGGCAGTTTTGATGCAACTTCCTGTGACAAGACGTATTTAAATTTAACCTGCTAAGGAATATTCACCTACTTTTTATGATTTTTATTTTAGATAGAAGCCTACATTATGGATAGGACTTCAGAGTTTCTAACTTCTTTCTTGCACCGAATGAAAACTATATTGAAAATCCTTTCAGCATTAGAAAGCTTCTAGTGACAGAATATCCTTATTGGCAAAGAGAAGAGTAGTGTACACACCAAAAAATAGCAAGATGATTTCATGATAAAAAAAGGGACTTTATTTCTGAAGCAAGTTGGAACAAAAGTGAAATGGAATTCAATATGGACAACTCTAGGAATGATAGCTGCCTGCAAAGAAACATAAATATACCTAAATAAACCAGAGGAAAGCTTTAATCCCAGTGTTTTAGTAAGCCATGCAAAGGAAAATGAGTTATAAAAATTGACAGTAAATGTTTTTTAATTCAGTCTTTCCAGTACAATCATTTTAAGCATAGTTTTCTTTTAAGGAATTCTGTGTTTTCATTCAAGACATAATACGCTTCAGTACTGATATAATACCTTAGAGAGGCTCTAGACTGCAATAATAATAATACTGATGAGTTTCGGAGCTGAAACCAAACTTTTTTTTTTTTTTAGATTTATGAGACAACATACTGATTTGATTAATCACATGTATTTTTGTATAAGAAAGGATGCTGTTTGATGATAGTTCCTTAATGCTTTTCCAACTGTGTACTTGACCTAAGTACAACTCGATGTGAAGTTACCTCTCTGCTGTGTGTATTGCAGAAACACCCCTGGACTGCGAGGTTTCCCAATGGTCTTCCTGGGGTCTCTGCAGAGGGGTCTGCAGAGAAACGGGGACCAAGATCAGAACTCGTTTTGTACTTCTTCAGCCTGCCAATAATGGAATGCCTTGTCCAGACCTGGATGAAGAAACAGGATGTGAGCCAGAAAATTGCATCTGAAATAAAGAAAAGATAAAAATTAAGATAATTTAAAAGTAGGATAAGTTTAAATCTAAACTGCATCAATCAATGTTCTTTATAATTTGGATATGCTGCACTATTTTGCTGAAAAGCTGTATTAGAGTGGTATTGAAAGTTTTTATTTAATATCAAAATATTGGGGGGTTAAATTCCTAAGGTTTAGTACGACAACAGTACTGGATGATTTACAGACCCAAAAGCCCCAAATAAATTCTTTCTCCAAATACACTGTAAGTTCTTGGAGTACCCTCTAGTGGCAGAAAAGAAGACATTTGGAAAGATTGTACTTCACATTTTTACTTCAGAGTAAAAATCTCTCAATCACAAAGTCTAGTAACCTCCTTAAATATTGTACTTTGTTTATCTACAGATATTTATAACTAGAAAATAGTCTTTTCCTCTAAATTATGTTTTTGTAATTTATTGGCATTTTTGTCATCTTTCTTAACCTTGCTTAATGTGCATTTCTTCAGAAACTACTTACAAAAGTCAGAGTGACCAGATGTTTGCAGTGTGTTTAAGGCAATAATGGAACTGAGTAAAATTGTCTTGAGAGTTTTGAATATATGAAAACGTCTTTTTTTATTTCTTTCTCAAAAGTGAGAAAAATAACTGCCATGAGGGGACACAGCCAACAAAATTACAGAAGTGTAAGAAAAAAAAAATCAGAAGTGTGGATAGTAGTAGAAAACATTTGAGCTGAATTAAAAGTGCTAGCTGAGATTCAAAAACTGATTGCTGGTGTGTGTCCCTCATGAGACAACTTTAATCTCAAAGTTAACGCTGTTGACCATAACATAAATTATATCATTAACCTTATATATGTAGTAAATGTGTCCATGTCTCTTTTTATGTGTTTGCTGCTATTTGTGTATGTATTACCTAAAATTAAGGTATGTACAACTCTAACAAAACACATCAGAAACTGTTCCTGAGTGCAAGTTTTAATGGTCAAGTAACTGCTATAAAATGAATTTAACATGTGGCTTATGAAGAGCTGTGGCAACCAACAAGGAAAAGAATTTTGGAATAATATTTATTCAATAGAATAAGTTTAAAGTCAGCTCACAAAACTTCTACAGCACACTGCAATTTTACAAATCTACAGCACAGGTATTGAACAGGAGAGTTCATTTGAATAGGTTCTTTCTGGAATATGACAAATACAAGATAATTTCTCTTGTCCTTAAAGGAGCACACTGTATTCTCCATAGGGCTGAAAGATTTAAACATTTCTCTGTATTTTTTTTCCAGAAGAGATATCTTGCAAAGACACAAATAAATTTGAAACTTTATCAGACTAGACTTCACTGGTCCTGCAAATGGTGATAAATACACAGTTGTTAGAACTAAGTGCAGGAATTTCAGCTCTTCTCTCATTCTTCAGATTCCCATTGTTGTCTGTTTCACTTACTCCTGTTATCAGACCTCTTTTTTTAAGTTCCCCCTTTTCCACTCTATAATGGCAATAGTGTTACTACACTATTCTGTGTTTAGTTAATCGTCAGTATTTTTCTTTCTTCTTTGTACATTAGTTTTAACCATTCTGTGTTTTCTCTTACACTTATTTACTACATTTACACATTTATCATCATATCAGAAAACATAAGCACTTATTGTTGTATATATTTAAATATTCCCAGAGGGTAGGAGCTTATTTCAAATTGATTGTCAAGAGACAAATCAAGCTCAATAAAGTTTTTGGGCAGACATCAGATACAATTCTAAATTATGACTTAGGGAAAACAAACTCAGAACCCACAAGGACTTTCCTGGAAGTTCTCTAAACACTACAGTTTTGCTTCTTCACATGCCCAGAATAAATAAAGGCTCAGGTCCAGTAAAAGAATACCTGCATTTGCAATAGCATACATGACCTGAAACTGGGATTTCAGTCCTACAAGATATAATTTGAGTGATTTGAGTGCAAGAGTCCTAGTGTTTGCTCAAACTCCTGGAGACAAAAGTTTTCCACAGGACACTGAAGGAGCAGAGATGAGATAAGGATGTGGAGTAGAATGAGAGTATGTAACAGACCAGGACTGCTCAGAAAACTCCAGTCAGTGATACATAACTTTGCCATTTTAGGGTGTTTACATACATGAATATTCACTGCAGCTTCCATCAAAACCAGAGTTTCCTATGCAGCCAGTTACCTGGATATGGGGTTTTTTGTACGCTGTAACTTCAGAAGACCTTGGTAAATATATTCTTTAAGGATGCCCCTGTGGCTGTGTATTGCTGGGCCATAAATATAATTCCAGGTATTCCCTTTGCAGGCCACAGGGATGGAGCCATTACTTGGCAAGGCTGTGGACACAGTGAATGAAATGCATTCTAGTGATGGAGCACATTTCTCATAGTATTTATTTATTAAACTGATTAGTGAGGTACATGAACACTACGTGGATATTGCTAGGACTGTGTAGCTTCAGCAGCCTTAGAATTCCATTAAAAATTTTGGGACCAGGAAGAAACACAAAGAAGCTCTTCCTGCCTTTTCCCTTGTATCTCATTACAGACAGCTGTCAGCCAAGATGCTGAGGTCGCAAATACACGAGATTTAGGGAAGGAAATAGGCAAATTAATTCCTGGGGTAAGCTAATCTCAGAAAATCTTTGGAAAGACTCTCTAAACTAATCTCAGAAAATCTACTTTGGAAAGAAGCTCGAAATGGATTTGTAACGACAATTCTTTTCAAGAATATTTTATAGAAAGAATCAGCTTTGATGCCCTGGCAGATATTATTGCAGAATGGAAGATGCACTTAATGGTAAAGTGTAGCAACAAAAAAGTCCCCACAGAATTAAACTGTGGTACTACAAAAAAAATCAACACCAAAATAAATTTCTATAATGGAATGAGTGTGCAAACAAAAGATCTGAGAGCATCTGATGCTGTTCAGATACTCTTTAGACGCAAAAAGCTTCATTTCATTATATTCCCACTCCCAGATAATTGAAGTACATTTATGACATTGATCTGTCATGAATGATCCAACATAATAAAGTAACTCAGACTATTCCATGACAATATTTAACACTCTCAAGAAATAAATCTAACACTCGATACAGTCCGCAATTCTGATGTCAGCCAGATCTTGTTCAATGGGATTTTTGCAGTATGCAGAAGTTGTGTCCATGACAATTTACAGGAACTTTGAATGCCTGAGACAAAAGAAATGCTCTCAGTATGCTGCACCACCACCTGATTACTTGGAGGCTGCACCACAACCTGATTACCTGGAGACTGAATTATTTTTATTTGCTTGAAGTCCAGCAGCCCTACTATGCCAGCATTTGCTAGCCAAAAGTACAGAAGGAATATGTCTGTTCCAATGGGTCTGGGCAGAGTGAAGGATAAAATTGTGTCACCTTGTATATCTTGTGTTCTACCACTGGAATTCAGAATTTTGGAAGCCACAAGTAGTCAACAAAAAGCTAAAAAGATGATTGGTCAAGCAGCTCACAACCTGCAGACAAACCTATATTTCCTGCAGGCACGAGTCTGGCATGAGAATTTATGCAGGTGCATGACAGTCAACACCTCCTGTGGTAGAGGAGCAAAAGTCCAATGATATGATGAGATCCTGTATAATCTAAAATTATTTCTGATGGATTAGTGCTGAAGTAGTAAAGGAGTCCTAACATCCCCTTTGACATTCCTAAAGATTCAATAGCCAGGAGATGCAATTTTTATCCCTCTATCCACAACCATATGGAGTTAAAGAACTAACGTGTAAGGAATCTCTTTGTCTGACCAACCTCTCAATATGGGGATGCTGATGGGTGTTTTTGGAGATGAACTAATAATTGTGCTACAACATCCATGAAGATATTTTATGCTGTGAAATGGACTGAACCCAGGATGGTCCTAAGCCTGTGCCAGCGTTTCACAGACATTCCTTTACTGAGACAGCTTCAAAGATGGCAGGTGGAGGGAAGGACAAGCAGCACAAAGTAGTCCTCCTTTTGCAGATGTGAAATAATCCAGTAGGAGTTATCATCCCCAAATTTTTATTTAGGTTACAGATATTGAAGATGAAGGGCTGCCCACCCTTCTTCCTTGATACAAGAAAAATATGTGTTCACATGCAATTGGGATAACATAAATTTTATGAGGAAAGATGGGTCCTCCTGACTGGAAATGCTCCCATAGGTGGGTCCTCCCTGCTGGAAAATGACCATTCAGGCCAACCTTTCAGACAGAGTGATCTCCATTTGTAGGACAAGGAACATTTGAGTGATAAATTTATCAGGCATACACACTGGTCTATATTAGTACAAAGAATAAAAATAAGAACCTCAATCAGTGTTTGATTTACACTAACTTTCTACAGAGAATGTATCTAAGAAATAGCCATTCCTATTAAAAAAAAATTCTTATTCTGAAAATGTTATTTTTCCCTGCAATACCATATATCACTAATGTTATTTGATTATTAATGGATTATTTGATTATTCAATTTCTTTTGACTTCTTTATAGTGCTTTTATGTAGTACCTGTGGGTTTTGTGCAGGTGTCTACATTTGTACAATGATTTAGGATGGAAACTCTGGAATAATCACTCAGAATAAATGGGTAACAATAACTTCAATTAAGTTGAAAATTGAGCAGTTTATGAAAGAGGTAGCCAATGTAGTTGGGTACAGTAATCTAGGGAACTGATCTCAAGCACCTGAGAGGCCCTTTCAGTTTCATGTTCTTCTAAGTGTATAAAATAAATTTTAATCTAGATGTTGGGAAAGAAGAAAGAATTTAAAAGGTGTCTTTGTCCATTTTATCTCATTCTCCAGAATATGCTGTAGTTATTTATAAATGTGTAACCACCAGCTGCCTTTTCCCACAGTTTTTTTTCTCTCTCAAAAATACTCTGATAAGCAGCGAACAAGGAACAACCACAGGACTACAGGCATTTGTATGTAACTACTTATCTTCAAAAGCAGTACAGCATAAAAAACCATGAAAAGCAAATTAATAGGATTTCTTATGAACTTTTGGATTTCCTTTTCACTCGCTTTGTATTTCCACATTGGAGAAAGAGAAGAGAAATGCATAATTGAAGATATTCCCAGCGACACCTTGGTAGTTGGTAGGTACCTGTCAATGCTTTATGATGATCTAACCCATGCAATAACAAAGATAACTGGAAATGTAACAGCAGTTTCTGTGATTATATGGTAAAAAACCAGAAAAGGACACTGAATATAACTCCCTGCAGCATGGATTAGGTTTAAAGTCCTCAAACATTGTGTGTATCCATCACACAAAGAAATGCAGGTTTTCAGAGTGCTTTACTGAGTAAACAGAGAAAAAAAAAAGGTTTTTTTAATTCTACAGCTGTGGAATTGCTGCTTCCATGTGTGCTTCTGCATGTCCTGACTGATGCACTCATTCATATCAGAATTTCTGTAACACGGTTTTCCCTGTATGAATGATACTTTTTTGATAAATACTGATCAGAGAAGAATCAATTCACGATGTACTAAAGTTTCATTTCACCTCTGATATTAGAAGCACATTACATTAATCTAAAAGACTGTAAATGTAAGATTTCAAGGGGATAGTAAAAATAATACAAATTGATTTTTTAAAAATGATAATATGATAAGTGTGAAAGACAATCCATAAAATGTAATTTGAGTACAGCACATTATGCTTTTGGAGGTCTCAGTGTGCCTTCTAGAGGCTAATCTTCCCAGAGCATTAGGAGTAATCAGAAAGTTCTTCTTGTTAATTAACCCTTTTTTGTAGTACTTTAGAACATTTTCTAGTGTAGTAAAAATTTATTGCATTTCACTCTGTTATGAAGTGCCCCTGAGCAATATTAATCATAAACACATGAAATACATATATATTTGTATGTTTCCTGAAAAAGCAATGAAGATATTTAACGTTAGGCTATGTTTTATTTAATGGATTTATCTATGTTTTCTTTTTTTATTCAGGGAATTACAAAGTACAACGCTGGGATATACATAAACATGACTTTCTTGAATCTGCTCCTGGTTTGGGAATGTTTGTCACTGTCACAAGTCCTTCTGGTGAGGTAAAAATTATTTATGAATGTTTCTTTAGGATTTATGACTTGACTTCTGGCACTGGAAGGCAGGACTATCTAAAAATAGAAGACACTTCTGGGGAAGAAGTATATCTACAGTCTACCAACTAGTTCAGCATTTTGATGCTGAAACATTAAAGTAAAACGAAATTATGATATTTGATAATTATGTGTTTGGCCAGTTTTAGCATTACTATCAGATTTGGGAAAGTGTCAATAAGAAGGATAAGTGACAATGGAGAAAACTAGTTAAATTAAAAATAAAACCCTAAAATTCACTAATGAATTAAAATGGTACAGAATGTACTCGAGCAGCAGAAAGGAGTGCTGATGATAAACAAAACCCAAAGTCAAGGTCCCCATGAGGCTGCTCTTACCCGTCACGCAAAGCAGTTGCCTGGTCTGCCATGAGGTCCTGAACTTTTCCAGCAATGGACAATTTATTTCCCTGCCTAGACAAGGTCTCAGTTTTCAAACTTTGAGAGCTTTAGAGAGCATTGGCTTTTGTATATTGCAAAATTCTGTAACATTTTAATGCTCATAGTGAGATACAATTGTTTAGTTTTCTCTAAATCTGTTCTGAAATTTGGATAAATTTAACAGTGTCAGCAGCTCAACTGATTCCTTTTTGCATCCAGTTCACTTTTTTTTTTTTTTTTCCTCATTGGTAGTTATAAATTACGAACCTAACAGACACATCTAAATTGCAGGTACTGTTGTCAAAACTGTATGGGCCACAAGGGACCTTTTCTTTTACATCCTACCTCTCCGGGGAGCACATCATCTGTTTCCAGTCTAACTCCACAAGATTTGCAGTGATTGCAGGAAGTAAACTGGTAGGTGTATTTCCTAAATATTCTTTGTTGTAACAGTATAAATCATTTATACCAAGTATAAATCATTTACCATTTACTACAGGAGAGATTTCAAACCAGATCAGAAGTTGGTCTAACTTCTGGCAATAATTCAATGTTTTTTAGCAATTAAAGAAAGCAAACATAGAATTATGCAGATGAAGAGATAAAAAGACTGATTTCATATTTAAAAAGTTAGCATTCAAGAGGCAAGACTAAGGGGAGAGAGATTTAATGTTTGTATTGTGCTTTGAATATGAAAGATGCTGATCAATAAGAACAACTAATTTGGATCAAAATGACAAATATGTAAGGCTGACTAACACAGGCGCTTGTCATAAAGATATTCCATGTATTCACCAACTGGGATTAGATTCCTAATGAAAATGTAACATTTTAGTTTTTGAAATGATATTCAAATGAAGAATATGTCAGCATACTTGTTATTGTCTACTACCAACAAGGTTGGTTTTAATGCAGATTTGGGGGGAAAAAAAAGCCATCAGAAGTGACATCATGGCTCTACTGACTGCAGCAAAAAAAAATTATAAATACTGTTTTGAAATTTTATTATTTGCTGCTTCCCAAAAACGGGAGAGAATTACTCTGTAGAGTGGTTGGGGATTTTTTCTCCTCAGCTGATGTCAAAAGAGTTAAATAACCAGATAAATATAAACATCTTCTAAATGTGTTAAGGTAGGCTAAATCTCATCCTAGCTGTGCATTTTGGAAACATGTAGATAACACAGAAATAACAGTACTGGAGTAGGATTATTATACTGGAAAAACAAGGTGTTCTTCCAGGCTGATTGATAGAAATTAATGGAAATTTAATCATATACTTTGGAAAAGCAATTAGGTCTAATGATTAAAAAAAAATTGTGGAGTTTATCAACTAGAGAGAGCAAGGGGGATAAAGCTCTGGTTGGTCACAGCTAACTATGCACCATGAACATGATTCTGAGGATGTGCAGGTGATTTTTATCTGGTACAGATAGGGGTGTATTAATACTATGCTTACATGATACATGCACCATGTAGAGTTCTGACCACCCTATATAAAAGAAGCCAAGAGATTCAGGGAAGAAGAACATGATTATCACAAATATTAAATAATGTTGTGTGTTTGAGAACACAGAAATCAAAAATGGAAAATATTGTCCTTTTTAATTATATCTGGAGGAATAAAGCTCACAAAAGGAAAAATATTCTGTAGTTTAGATACATCTAACTGTTCTTTGTAAGAGTCAGATAATTATCTGAACTCTTTCAAACAAAAATAAAGAAATAAATGGACTGCAAGGTTGTGAGATGGAATTTGACCTGTACAGTTAGGAAACTTCAAGACAGCTGAAAGAAGACACACTCTTCATTTGTGGCTGATTTCTGAGCAGACCTGACTTCTTTGATGGTAGTATCAGTTTCTAGGGTTTTGAAGTTTATTTGTTTGGCTAAAACCTTTTTATTTTCTCTTAGGTACTAAATGGCTTCTAGGAGAAGTTTCTCCTACTAGGTTGAGTAGAACTTTTCATTCATGCCAAAAAAAATTGCGTAACATTGCAAGTTCCATTCTTCTCTCTTCTTTCTATGCTTCTGTTGCTTGGCTGGCTTGAGGCATTGTTGCTATAGATCATACAACAGCCTGGAGGATATCAGGAGATATTCCAACTTGGATAAATAATGTGAAGAAAATAGTCATATGAGGGAACCTAGAAGTGTATTTGTGAAGAGCCTCCAACACTACTATTAAAAATATTAATTTCTGCAATATTAGCATGAAATGTGAAATATAATGAGCAGTCCTTTTTTTTGTCTTTAACTATTTTGGGCAAAGGCAACATTTTAATGATGGTTGAATCAATACTAGCATAAAATAATGCCCTAACATTAGTGAAGATTGTAAATTTGTATAACTAATTTAAAAATAAAATTAAGAAACCCTTCAAATTTTTCACCTGCTTCTAATTTTAGGAGGGATTTTTAAAAGCAATTAAAACTATTTTCCTGCAATGATCTTAAGGGGACATTATCAATTGTTTCATTTTTATTCTAAGGAATTTTGAAAAAGGAGAAGATACAGTAATGAGAACATCTTTTCCTGTTTGCAGCGTCTCCATTTGGACATCAGAGTTGGGGAACACTTTTTGGATGAATCTGCTATTCAAGCCAAAGACAAAGTGGATGAAGTTAATGTCAGACTAGAGCATCTAATTGAGCAAATTCATCACGTAACCAGAGAACAAGACTATGAAAGAGTATGTATGTCCCCTAATGGAAATATTAAAATATTGTCCATGGACTTATTGATTTATAAAGTATTATGAGGTGTGTTATCCAATTGCAGCAGTATTTTTAACTAACTCATAAAAAAATCTATAGATATTTAACCAAAATAGTCTTCATTGCCTTGCAGAATATTTTTAAGTGGTTACATAAAACTAATTAATCACTGTGGACTCATGCTTGTAGCAAAAGGTGTTATTTCAAAGCAGCAGGTGTTACTTCATAAAGCAGGATTTTCCAAGTAGAGTTTTCTTGGTCAGACTCAGCCACAGCAGCTGAGCAGGTGGCTTTGTGGGTGATGCTGCCACCTGTAGCTTCCACGCCGCCCTTTATGCACAAACTTTATTGAATGGGGAAGGAACACACTGAGAGTATACTTATATATCCCCATGAAGACAGACATAAAGCCCTTCTTCAAACAAGTGTACACCCAGTCACTGTTCTATATGCATGCAGACAGGCAGTGTTTGAGATACATCAACTAATTACCCACAACCAGAAATCTGGCTGCAAAAGGGCTCTTGACAGCAATATGGAAGTGCCTGTAAACATAAACAGGTTAAAATCTAATGGAACAGATACCCACCACACAGATAAGCACACACCTTCATTTTTATCCACATGGAAAAATGTTTCTGTTCACCACTATGCAGAAGAGGGATACTTTTCTAGTTACCATGAAACATACAGATGTCAAAAGTTAATAATTATGCTTTTCCTTTATTCTCTAGGAGCGTGAAGAAAAATTTCGGAAAACAAGTGAAGAAACCAACAGCAATATTTTGTGGTGGGCTATAGTACAAACATTAACCCTCATCTCCATTGGAATCTGGCAAATCAAATCTCTCAGAGATTTCTTTATAGCTAAGAAGCTTGTTTAAGTTCTACAAAGTCAGTGCAAAGATTCAAAAATTGCACGTCATGTAACTCTGAACATCCAAAGAAACCCTGTACCTGTGAGAAAATTGCTTGTACTGAGCTCTCAACCTTCTCTCATCTTCTGCTCTGATTCTAACTCTGGTTTCTCCAGCTAGGTCACAACCTCAGTCATCCCTTACATTTTACTCCTTGAATCCCATCTTTTATCATTTTTCCCCCTCTACAGATGTAAAGCTAAATATATTAGGAGTCAGTCAGTGACTAAGGCAGCATTTAATTTCACTACTTAACAAAGAACGTTTAACTTAAATCTAAAATAGAAATCTAAAATAAAGTTTCCTATGATTTTAAATTAAACTGGTTGCTGAGTAGTCTTATTTGGCACTACCATGAATATTCCAGTACTTCAGACTGACTAGGATTCAGATAGTAAACAGAGAAATAATTACACCCCCTGCAGAGTTTAATTGGGGGAGAGTGTATTGAACTCAGTCTATATATGTGTAACACCTGAATATAATTGGGAATGCTTTCTTGTAAAATATTCAGTTTGAACTGATCAGTGGTGGCAGCAATTACCATGGAAGAGAGAGACCCAGACAAGCAATTTGGAATTACAGTTACTTTTTACTTCCAGAAAAGCCCTAAACGTTAGGCTATAGAATTGATGATGATCAGATGCCTCCCACAATTATGTAAATTACAGTCTTTATGACATATGCCAAAGTAACCCAAATTACAAGTATCTTGGTAAACAATGCCAATTTTATTTTAATTCGTTCCTGCACTAAATGTTTCTGTGTTGAGAATTTTTATAATTTTAATTATTTACCAACTTTAATATGTCTGCCTACAGAAATTATCGATTTTTGACTTAATTTTCCATTTCACTTATTGCAGCTTGGTTGCATGTATCTTTATGCTCTAATTTTGCTAGTCCATGTACAAATAGCAGTGTAACTACAGTATCATACAATGACAAGTCAAAGGCTGTGGTTAAAAATCCAGATAATTACCTTGACAAAGCAGCAGTAGTAGTAGGAAGGAGTTGGAGATGATTACATACAAAAACACAGAAGTTTCTAGAGCACTGTGATAGCAGAATATTGTGGGTTTTTTCCTACCCATCTTTTCAGACCCTTTGCCAGTTTAAAAGGTAGTGAAAGGTGAAATATCTGTAGACCAATTATTGTTCTAAAGGCACTGCTTTCTTTCTTTCTTTTTTCTATCTTCCCACCTGTTGTTTTCTTCAGCAAGAAAATGACATTTCCCTTTAAGTCTCCTTACATTTCCAGGATGGGAATTAAAATACAGCTGGTAGTATGTGAGAATCAATAAAATTGATACAAAGTAGAGACAAAAAGCAATGTTCCAGTGTCCAAATCAATCCAAATAAAATCTCATAAAGCTGCTCACTGCATTGTGTCCTATATTTAAAAATTCAGATACTTCAGAGGTGCCACTTTGAATGATCAGTAAGTAAGTGTTATTAAATTAACTTTTATAGAGCACTCACTCACAACATGTCTCGTAATAACATATTTGGTGGTGGGTAAGAAGGAAATACGTGTTAAAACCATATGGTATATGAAGTCCAAGAAGAAAGTAATAAACTGTTGCGACAAGGTTGTGGTTCAGACTTTAGCTGATATTTAGTGTAAGGCTCCTAACCACATCCCAATGACAAACAGAACTCATTTCACTTACAATACACTCCAGCTGGTAATCCAGGAACAAGCAACAATTCAGAATTTATAAAATAGCTGATCATGTTCCACCATACCAATTAGGTCTATACTCAGAGTATAGACTCAGCACTGAGACTTGGGAGTCTTGAATATAACTTGTGATTGCTTAATTCTTTACTACTACTACTGGTACTACTATTATTAATAATAGTAATCATCATCTTTGCTTTTATGAAATGTTTTCAGTCTCCTTCAAGATTTTTAATTAACTCCATAAAGCAGAAGGTGACTCACAGCTCCTTTGGGAAGCACTTTGGGGGCAGAAGCCTTTGTGAAGTTGAAAACTTCCTCTGCAGTTTGTGACTGTGTCATACCCAGAGCTACAGCCTGCACTGCAACGAGGTCTGTAAGAGACTTTCTCCCTGAAATTGTCATCAATTCATTGCTAGTAAGCAATGGGGGTCTTTTTTTTTTTCTTTTCCCTAAGAAATGAATATCAACTCTCCTTGTTTTGCTCTTTTTCCACAACAGAAGATGCCATAGCAAATCCCTGTGGCCAATTAACAAACTTCTTGGATTCTTGTATTCAAAAGAGTGAAATCCACAATTATTTTCTCTAGGTTGTTTTGGTTTGGTTTTGGGGTTTTTTTCCCCATCTGCTGACCCTGGAAGAGACAGCAGGGCGGGGCTCCTGCTGAAGCCCCTTCCCGGAGTCCTGTGGGCGCAGTTCAGTTCCCCACGTTTGGGGACGAGAGAGGGAATCTCTCAGGGCACCTTCTGTGTCGAAACCGCTCCGCTTTGGTAGCGAGAGGCCAGAAAAACTAAATATTTTGGGGGAGGTGCGTGAGGACCAAGCCCGGCAGCCCTGAAGCCCGGCGGCGGGAGGGGCGCGGGGCGCTGCCCTCAGGGCCGCCTCAGCGGGCGGGAGGTGGCGGGGACGCACCCGCGGGGCTCGGCTGGAGGAAAAGCGGCTCTCCTCCAGCTCCGGGCCGCCGCCGGGCCCTCCTGCCCCGCTGACCCATGGCCGTGCCCGCGTTCTGCAACTCCTGCCTGTCCGAGCCCCGCAACCCCACGCCGCGGTTCTGCCTCACCAGCTGCGGCCACGTTTTCTGTGAGGTTTGCTTGCAGAAAGGTAATGGCAGCTGGGGCGTGCCCGGCGGGGCGGGCAGTGCTGGCGTGCACACACATCCACCCCAAACATCGGTATTTCTGACCCGCTGTGGGAAAAAAGAAAGGCCTTTTCGAATGGTACTGATAAGCCTTTCCAATCCATGCTGTTGATTCTCTTTGAATAGTAAAACCCGTTTGTGTCGGCCTCCAGGTGGATGTGGCTTTGAGAGCAAGCCTTGGGCCCAGGCAATGGAGGCTTTAATAAAACTGGGTTCTGGATGCCTATGATCCATGATTTTGTAAAAGAAACCGCGCAAATAGATGGCCTTCTGTTCTAGCTAGTTTGGGGGAAATGATGGTCTTTCCTTTGTGAAAGAGCAATTAAAAAACCGTAGGATTTGTTTAGGATAGGTTGTGGAAGTTAGTTTTAATAAGTTTTAAGGCTCAGTGTTGTTCTTCAAAACCTTCAGCTGCATGAGGGAAGGTTGGAGGTGATGTTTTGAAGCTCTTGTGTTATATACAATTCCAGAGTCATATTTTGGGACTCCTGTGATGTTCTTGGACAAAGATGTGGGAAAGACAGAAGAAAAATGGAATTGTTTTTCAAAAGAAAAAAATGCAGCAGACGAACATCAATGTTTTTCCCTTTCACATGATGCTAAATGCCCTGGTTTTTGTAGGGGCACACAGAAGAAATGATCAATCTGTATTTCAGAACTAAAGACTTTTGACTAGGCATTTTTATAGTGTTGCTATTGGGGATAGAGGATCATAAAATTCAGCCTCTACAGCTTGCAGGCTCCTAGAATATGATCTTTCCATTCTGCTCTTAATATTGTTTGGCACAAAAACGTGTGAGATTATGTGTCTTTTTGCTGTGAATTCAGTAGTAATGACAATGCAAGGTTTAAAATGTATTTAAAGATGTTTATAAACATGGATCCTTAGAATCTTCAGAAAGGCAGTAACTAGTAAAATTATCAATTATAAATATTGAAGTAATGTACATTTGTTATAGATATTTTCTAATATGTTTGCAGATAAAGAGTTTAAAAGTAATAAAGTTTTTAAAAGTGATTTTGATGTTTTTTTACTGGAGGAATTCAAATGGTAAAATTATTAATTCCTTGACCTGTGGGTTTCATACATTTTCTTGGGAGAACCCAACTGTGCCCCAGTCTAAAAAGCAATATATCAGATTGACTGTAAGTCATTAGTATACTTAAGCATACATTTAATTAAACCAGGCAAGTAGTCCTATTTAAATCAAGGGAACTCAAAGTCACCTGCATTCTGTGACACTAATGAGATTCATAAAATCATTTACATGAATGCTTATTTACAGGAGTAAGACCTGATGACATTCACATGCATTTTTCCTGTGCAACTCTCTGTGATGGTTATAGAATCAAATTCTTTATTCACGTTTATTCGTATTTCTTGTATAACCTGCAGATTTCTTCCCCAAGCTCCAAAGGTTTAGGAATCACATTCTATTTACAATATATTCAATATATATTCAGTTTTATCTATATTTTAAATGTGTCTTTACCTTACAGGCAAAAAAGATGAATGTTTGGTCTGTAGAAGTGCTTGTCGTACCCTGGTCCTTTCAAAAGAGGTAAACAAGCTTTAGTTTTGTTGCATTACAATAATGTGTGGTTCGCTTAACAGTGGAACTATTTGCATTAAAAAATACTTCCTTTTTTGTTTTTGCCAACTGTGACATGAATATTTACTGATAATGGGTTGCTAAACTTAGATACTTAGGCACTAGACAGCTCAGTTTTTTTGTTATATGTATTGCTTCAGATTGAAGCCTATGGATACTTTTTTAGGTTTTCAGGTACTGCCAGACTGTAAATCGTTCAAAGCTTTCCAAGAAATATGGCTGGTTACTGCATAACATCAGTGACTGCTTGCAAAATGTGGAAGAATGTTTATTGATTTTGGCATTTGTACATCACAGAAAATGGACTGTAATGAATTATTTCATGTAATGGACTGAATTGAAAACCTGCATGATGGCTCAGCAGTGTTTTCAAGTGGAGTAGGGGTTTTTTCCCCCTGTTTTCTCTTAAGCTTGAGTGTTTTCCTTTTGGCTGTGTGATTAAGAAAGGGTTTGAAGTATTGTGGGGAATTCTTGTTATTCACTGGAGAATTAAGAGCTTTTAATTCCCTTTCTTGAGTAATCATTAGGAATATTTAATTTTGCTGTTTCTCCAAGGAGAAGTCTTCTCTTTAGCTGATTTCATAAATAGATTGTGAAAACATTCATGGTTTTTGTAGACTGATGCCTACCAAAGAGATAATGCCTTATAAGGATAAAAGAGAAACACTAAAAAAAATTAATAAAATTTAATAGAGCTAAACATGAAAGCCTCCTAGGAATCTTGCACCTCGAAAAAGACAATGCTACTAAAAAAATTGCAACAAAACAACAAAATGCAACTATAATACAAAGGAACAATGCACACAGTAATCAAATATGAAAAAAAATCAAAAAGCCCTTCATAAAAATTCTAAAGGGCATATTTTAATATGCTTTCAATGTCAACCTATTATTGTTGCAAACTTTGT
>VXBB01020865.1:0-48460 GCA_013399915.1 Illadopsis cleaveri
GCCCGCAGCGCCCGGCGCCAGGTGCCCGTTGCCAGGCAACGCCCGCCGGGCTCCCCGGAACGCGGGCCCGGCCCGGGGCGGCTCAGCCCTGCGGGGCCCTCACAGGGCGCCTCGGGTAAAGCCAGGGCTTCTTTTAGTTCAATTTTGTTTTTATTTTTACTTTTGCAGCGTGCGTATAATGTGTGAGTGACAGAGCTATTATTATCTAAAGTCAGAGCCAATCATAAGCAAGCAGCTGGTACGGAGTTATTATCACAGTGGTGTGTGAAGAGAAGTGGGGTTGGGATTTTTTTAGGTATGGCATGGTTTTCTTAATTTAGCAGAAATTGGGAAAAAAGAGCTTCAGCTAAATTGCTTTCTTGCGTTTTTAGTTTTTTTTTTCTTTCACTGTTTTCATTTCTATATCGGGTTAATTTAAGAGTAAAGCAGTGCTTGAATAAAAAGTCAGTGTTTTAGCTTTGACACTGGCCACAGGAAATGCTTCCTCCTTTATAGCCTTTCTTTTGAAGATACATTTATTGCATTTATACCCAGTTTTTTGTTTGTGTTTGTTTGTGTAGTTTTTTTGTTGTTTTCTTTTTTTTGTTTTGTTTTGTTTTTGGTTTTTTTNATAAAAAGGGGCTGTGCCCTCCAAAACCTCGGGAGAGAAAACACTGCGGGCGTGGGCCCTGGTGGACTCCCCCTTTATTCGAATAAAGTTGCAGAACTCCTCTGTCTCCATTCTGGACATAAACCTNATGCCAGAAACTAATGTTCTGTCAAATACGCTTTTTGTAAGATACATACCTCAAATGCTCAGGTTAGCATATGTAGACATTTGTCACCGTGCCAAATTAAGCTGAAAGAGTATTGAAGGTCCAGGTGTTTTGATCACTGAAAAACCATAACACCAACCAATTCAAGCCCGCAATGCACCATTCCCAAGAATGACCCCGAATAAACATTATCACGCCCCCCAGCATGGTGGAAGAAGCATAAAAAGTCCAAGGGCGGGCATATATTGTTGTATATTATAACCATGAATATATGGCTCTACTGAACTATAAAGCAATAAACATCTTATGTATACTGCAAAGACCTAGTTCCTTATAATCGGGCATTAAGCTAATAAAACAGACATATACAGCTCTGTTTTGCAAGGTGGCTTGGGGTGACCATTTCTTTTTCTTACAGGTATTATCATGGAAAGAGTGGGGAAAAAAACCACACAATTAAATTATTTTATTTAAGGGTTTGAAAATTGAACAGAAAACCTTGGGAACTTAATAAAAGCTCCCATTATCTATACACGTGTGATTTTTTTTTCCCTTAAAGCTTTTTCAGGATAGAAGAAAAAAAGCTAATAAAAATAATGGCATTTATTTTGCATATGTTTCTAACTGAAGTGCTTATTCATAAGTAAGGATTGGTTGAAATGGCAGTAAAATATCCAAAGTGAATCAGGGTTAAGGTTTGAGATGTGTATTGAATCAGAATTGATACTCACATTTTATAATGTCAGAATCTTATCAGAAGTTCCTGTAGTGGTTACTGATGACAAAGTAACTCAGGTATTGGGAACCCATTTTGTTAAGATCTGTATAAACATGCAATAAAAGAGAGTCCCTGACCCAAGCTATTTGTAGAATAAATACACATAAGAGAATATGTAGAAAATGAAGTATGATAAAAGGTAAAAAAAATTAAAAATTACCAAAGGCTACATGGCACAAGCATTATGAAAGGAGAAAACAGTCCCTCAATTCTGATCCATTGTACAGGTAGACCACTTTTGGCACAGATTTCAGTAGATTATCATCCTATGTAATGTTCTCTTTCAGAGCCTGACTGCAGTTGACTGAGAACAGAAACACAGAAGCTAGATTTACCTGGTCCATGCCTACAGTGTGTGCAAAGCCTTATGCAAAACATAAGTTATCTATTGCAGCCCAGGCAAGAGAAGGTCATATTAGGTAATAAGCAGAAGGATTATGCCACATCTGAATGCATCACCTTCCATGACAAAGGAGGTGTTTTCCTGTGTTTTTACCACTCATATTGCTACATCATATGCAAATAATGGAACATTTCAGAGATAAAGAACTGTCCAACATGGACATCCATATTTTTTAAGTGATCCAACCAAATGCATTACTGTGATCTGTATTTTAACCTCATGTATACTTAATCCATACTTAAAACTAAGTATACCTAATTCCTGTAAGCCAGTTTTCTAACCAGTTTATTTCCTTTTTCTTTCCCTTAACTGACTGAAGGTAGGAGGTGCTCTGATGCTCCATGATTTTCTTGTTTTCTTTGAACCTTTCAACTGTTTTGAACTTGTCTTAAAAACATTTTTCTTTTTCTATTTTTTTTCCCTCACTCATTTTCTCCTTTTTTAAAGCATCAGAGCTAACTTAACTAGTTTTTCAACTTGCATAGCACTGCAGCTCATTGTATTTCACTTTGGCAGGCTGGGTCAAATCTACCTCACTCTAGACACATGGTTTATTCCAATTACCTTTGATTTTTATTTCCACATGTTGCCTACTTTTACAAGGACTTCTTAATACACTGCTCCTAAAATGTTTTGGGGACATCTATCAGTAATGTTGTCTTTGTGGCTGCAACACACAGACAGAAAAAAACCTATTGTTGAGACTTCTATTTTTTCCCATGTACTCAAGTGAATACTTCTTAGTAAATACAGGCAGTAAAGTCAGATGAGTCTTGACTTCTCATCCTGAAATGATCACCTGCTGTATTGATTTTTTCATCAACCGAGTCAGTAAATGTTTTAGCTGTATATATTCTTTCTTACTGGACACATTATGTTTTGGAGATGTCTTTTTTCACTGTCTTTGATTTTCCATACTATCCACTCCAGTGTGAAACAGATTGATCAATGACATTGCTGCTACAAGTATTGCTGTTCATTTGTTTTAAGCTCTAAGAGTCTGTTCTCCACAGGCACTCTTGATCTTTCTTTAACTTTTGCAATCCACTTTATCCAGACAGCTTCCTTACTTTGCATTCTACTGTTATTTACGTCCTGTTTTGATGATTATTCCTTTCATTATATCTTCTGTGGATCTTCTTCCCATTCACTTTCTCTCAGGGTGTTGACATTATTATTATTATTATTATTATTATTATTATTATTACTACTATTATTTTATCATTGTAAGAATTCTCTGTGGCAGAAAGTTGCTATTATATTTCCTTAACTCTCACTATCTAGTCTGCCCAGTATCCTGTTTCTCTCTGTCTATGACACATCATCAGGAAATCCTGCTGCTAGTTTGTTCTTTTCTTTTGAATCCTTCTTCCAAACTCTTCATCTTTGTCACTTTCCTATCATGTTACACAACTAACTAGTCACCCTGTCATTCACTTCACAATCTTGTGGTTATTTTTTGCTTTCTGCTTTTCTTTCCCTAAGCCGTCCCAGATCTCATTATTTCATTCTTAGTAATGTTTTGAAATCCCATTTCTTAAATCACTTTCACACTATAAAATCCCAGAACATTCACTGGTCTTTCTCACATGCTGTGACCATTTTCTCAGTTCTGACTCTGTACCACTCCTTCAGGCCACAAAATGTGCAACAGAAATGAAACTGCTTCTAACCAGTTGCTCTGTCATTCAAGCCTTTAAGATTAAAGTTCTTGAGGCTTTTCATTCACTCCTACCCTTAGCATAAAATTTATACTTACTGAACTGTATATACTTTATTTTTCTAATTTTCACAATTAAACATATATAACAAGTGCAAAAGAAATCTGTACATTCCAGTAGAATGTTCAACTGAGAAGTCCTTAGCAGGGAGTGCACAAGATAAATGCCAGAGAATTCCTGAGGATTCTGTTACCTCTGTCAGGATGGCCCTGATACCATAATCATGTTAATAGAACAACATCTGAGCATTGAAATCTGCACAGATGTCAAATTAAATTATAACAGAATATTTTTCTTGCTGTTTTAAAAAAAAATCTTTTTCTGATACTTTATTTAATATTGACTCCATATTCTCAGATTAGAGGTCTCAATTAGATTTAACTATTCTACATTAAAAATTATAGTCCTGAGATAACTGTAGCTGATTTTAGTGTTCTGTAGAATATTCTTCTAGAGCATGAGACTGTCTATCTGATGTGTTACTGCCTTGTTATGGGAGTTTACAGCCTCTTTCATTTCCTATGTGTTGGAGATTTGGTAGATGTATGCACATAATTTAAATTACTCTTTGCAGTTAACCTTATTGTACTGGATATGAAGCAGGAAAAAAGAATCATTAGTCAGGTGAAAGAATATATGTGATGCATTCAGCAGCTAATACTGAAGACAATATATACACACACAAAAAAAGTCAGAGAACAGATAGATCTGAAAGATCTCTTGTCTATCAATGAGGGGGAAAATGCCTTAGAACAATAAACTCACATATTCTACTGGGATGTGTAAAATGATCTTATTCAAGAATACATTTGGTATTCTAACTGCAGCAGAATTTGTGATAAAGAGTGACAGTGAGAAAGACAGACAATTGTTGCATATGCATATGCTGAGATGTTGAGTTTTCTGAGAGTAGGTTTGGGGATTTTTTGTTTGTTTCTCTGTATTTTGATGTTTTTGTTTGTTTAGTTGTTTTGTTGGGCTTTTTTCCTTAGATTCTAGAGTAGCTACTGGTGCTTCCAGAAAACAATCAGGTTCAGAACAAAACACATGCAATATAAGAATTTTGAAAAATAACATATTGCAGAGGGAGTTTATTTATAAAATAAAATTAAAGCATTACAAATTAATTAAAAGTTATTGAATTATAACCAGTGAAATTCATTAAATGGCATGACAAAAACCTCAAATATGAACAGTATCATTATGAAACAGGTGCTTGATTTCTTTTTTATGTTGCACTCTTGTTTTCTCAATAAAACATCCAGAATATGGTTTGGCTTAACTTTTTTATTTTTTTGTGTGTGTGGTTTTTGGTTTTTTTTTTAATAATATTAAAGCCATTAAAACTGGGATATACAATCGGTCTACTGTAACATTTCTCATTTTGAAGGATTCTGAAATATATTGCAAACATAATCCAGGATAATGTAAAGTGAAGACCTCAATCATCATGAAGACAAACAAAGCTTAAAACAGAAAAAAAGATGTGGCATACAAATGAAATTTCAGAGGCAGTTAAAAAGGAGAACAAAGATAACAAAACTGCTATGTCCAAAACACTCAATTTGTCAGTGCTGTTCCTTGCAAGATGGTCAATGTGTTTTAGTCACTAGCAGTGTAACTGATTGGCCCAAGGGGACTAGAAAGATGTTTTTTTTTCTGGTTGTCAGCGTATTTTTATTGTGACAAGGTTTTTTTACCAGCTATAATCAACTCAAGCAGCAACAGTTTCTCTGCTTCACAGCTCCAATAGCATGGTACTGCTGTCTCCTTTCCCATCATGTTGCCATGGCTGTCAATGATTCAGTAGAACTCCAGAATCAGAACTGTCACAGAAGCAGAAATATAAAATCATATTGTCAAACTGCCAGAGATTTCACTGCAATCATATTGTCTTGTTAAAGCCAGTCTGGTTTTAAATGTCCTAATCAATGGAACACTTTCTACTTCCCATAAGGAAACTACAGAAAAACGTTAGAGATATTCCCCATATACATTTTTTTTTTATAGTATAGTCCTCTGCCTCAGAGGGAGCTGTACTGATTTCTGAATCTGCAACTGGTCTTATAACCTGCTAATTTTGTGGAGTTGCTCTGAGTTAACCTATAGCTAAGAACCACACAATTGCTCACTTACTTTCCCCTGTACCCCAGCAGGCTGGAAGAGAGAAAAAGAAGACCAAAACAAGAAAACTCGTAGGCTGTGATACAGATACTTTACTAAGCAAAGGAAAGAAAAAAAAAAAAAAAAATTCCCAAAAAAAAATAAAAAAAAAAAAAAAAATTCCCAAAAAAAAATAAAAAAAAAAAAAAAAACCCCCAAAAAAACAAAAAAAAAAAAAAGAAAAAAAGCCCCAAAACACGAAAAAAAAAGCAAAGCACTTATCATCTCCCAGCCAGTCTTTGAGCAAGGGCTACCTTCCCCCACCCCCATCAAACAAAAAACCCAAAAGCCTCTGCCGCTTTTTATTTCTGAGCATGAAATAGCATAGGATGTCCCTTGGTGATCTCAAATCAGCTTTCCTGGTTGTGTCCTCTGCCAGCTTCCCACACACCCCTAAAATACTCGCTGGGGAATTGGAAAGGAGAAAGGACTTCGTACTAGGGAAGCGATGTTCAGCAATAGCTAAAATGTATCATCGACATTGGTTTAGTCACAAATGCAAAGTGCGGCATCATACTGGCTGCTGGGAAATAAAGTGACTCCATCCGTGCCAGACCCAGTACAAGAGGTCATCCAAACACATAGCCCTTCATCCTACCTTGAGCTATTGGTATAATAATTGAGAATAATGGTAGAAATTTTGTAGCACGGAGATGACAGGATAGCCACCAAATGCAGTCTTGTTCAGTAAGATTTCATGTCCACTGGTTAGACACTTCAGCAATTGTTGGAAAAATAAGGAGCTTGCTGGATGTATGTCTATTCCAGGTGTTTATTGCTCTGTGGAACTCCCAGGAAAAGCTGGGACCACCACAGTGCAGGGAAGAGTGTAATCTCTACACAACTATGTAGCAAAAAATCTATTCAGCCCTGTCTCACCAGAGGGTTTTGTAACAGCCTTAGGACTGCTTTAAACCACAAGAGTAAAACAAAGTATGTTTAATGCAGCTACTACTAATAATGAAATCTCCAAAAAATTTCAACTTTTCTGCATTTTGGAAAGAAAAACTTTAGGTTCCAAGAAGATATTTTATCAGTATTTGCGGATGACTGTAGTCATACTATGAGAACACTAAAAAGCCTTAGCCATGACACCATAAGCAAATATAATGGGTACTACAATCAATAGTTCAATGTGTAGGTCACAACTGTTTCAATTTTATAAGCCTGTGCACGACAAGTATCTTTAAATCAGTTCAGCAGTTGACAGGAAGCAGTATTCCAGTTTAGTACCAATTCAGTGTTTATACAAGTTGCATTTATAGGATAGCCTAGCCATTGAATTCTGTGCAAACTGAAGTTTATGTACTGAAGCAAACATCTAGGATAACTCCAGGGTATAAGTATTAAGAATGTACAGCTACATTCTAAAAATAGGTAAATAAAGACCTGTATGTCTGGCTGAGGCTGGGATATCTTAGGATACTGTGGCAATTTGCTTATTGTTAAAGTATTGGGAGTCAAAAGTAGTATCAAAGTGAGACAGTGTTTAGCATCAAACTCCATACAGTGTTAGGTCAGTTGTGATATTCATCACCACAGTGCTTAAATTCTGTGCTCCTGAAACAAAACACAGAGTCTAAACCAATTACACAATTTTCCTGTATTGAATGGAAAATGCTAAAGCAGTAATCACATAATTAAGTCCCTAAGTTAGAATTCTTATACATTGTCAACTGTAAGAGACAGGCTTCTTTGAAACATGGTAAAGAAGAAGACATAACTTTGGAACTTCTAATCATTGATTAGAAGAAAGACCTAGCTCTCTGCATTGCGCATCTGATTTACACTAACTTAAATTCCCCAGGTAGGTGATGTAAACACTCTCACTAATTCAGTCCAGACCAGGATTCACAACCGGACTAAACTACAATAACTAATGGGATGTCTAGTTTAAATACTGCTGATCTTGAGACACAATACTCAGAATTTTGAATGCATCTCTGTTGAAGGAGGAGTCTGTGTTCACACCCTCAGCTGAAGGTAAGAGCCAAATGTATCTTTTTAAGAACTGGCCAAGTTATTTGAGGCAACAGCCTGGCTATTAAAACACTCACAACACAAGAAAGTTCATTTTAGAGCAATTGTCAACATGAGCGAAAGTTACATGTCTGTCAGAGAAGTGACCTAATCAACTGTCTGTTGCCTGTTTTGGGGTACTTTTCTTGGTGGAGCAAAGTAGTTTGCAGGAAATATTAAAAGGATTTATAGGCATATGTTTTTCCTACTTAAATAACTAGTAGGAAAGAAAAAGTATCTATGTGTATCAGTTGTGCCTCTAACATCACATCATACTGGATCTAGCTTCACATAAATACCATGAATAGTATCTTAAAGACTGTGTGGATTCTCTTTTTGCGTGTCTTTCACTGCTGGACAGCGTTTCACGTGAGTGTTTTAGAAATGTTTCCACATTCCAGCTCTGTCATTCCTTTGCCCATGTTTGTAACAGCAGAACCAAATCCAACTCTCAGGCTTTGTGATATGCTGATTAACTCATTTCACCATTGCCCTTTTCTACAGTGCCAATGAATAGTTTTGCCTACTCATACCAGTCAAAGCTGAGACACAGTCCATTCAGCTGGCAGTGACAATCCTCAGACAACAGAGTCTGCACCTGCTCTGCTTCCTAACTTAAAGGATGGCTCTGTCTCAGTACAGTTTTTTTTCATAGTGTCGCCTTAGAGAGCTGTAGCTTCAATGAAGTCATTGTTTCTGTCATTAACTGCTTGAATAATTCATTACTTAACAGAAAACATCCCTCTTTGCTCTCTGTTTATTCCATTGTTTGTATGTTTCAAAATAAATAAGTCAATGAGTAATACAGTGACTATTTTGAAAAAGAATTTGCTTACCCAAGAAAAAAAAAAATGCTTGGCACAAGTAGGGAACAACAACAACAAAAAGAATTATATTTTTCTTATTTTGCACACAACCTGAAGTATGTGTCTCAAAGAAATGTCTTTGATTGCAAATAAATTTAATGACCAATAAAAATGAGTGGAATATTTCATGCGTAATTATAATCACAATTGGTATGTGATTAATTTATTAATAATGATGTTCTGATTTCCTTATAAAAGGAAGTACAAAAATTTTCTAAGCTTGGGAAACTGAAGATATAGATTGGTATCAGGACTAGAATTGTCACAAAGATAAGCTGTGTTCCAACTTGCACCAGTAAACAGGCGAGAGGTAATAGAGGACATAACTCAGTGCAACAGATACTTCATGTGCTTCCTGTGAGTTATGAATCATGCACTATGGGAATCGTTCTGTATCACCAAATTTGTATGGGGTACTTCCCAAGTCCATCCTTAAAGTATGCCAAGATTTCCACATACTAGTCTGAAGCGACTGTTACTGCTTCATGTACTTTGATTCCTTTTTGGTTTTAATCATTTTAGGTAAGAGATTTAAATGATAGGAAGTCAAATAGCTCAGTAATGCATCTGAAATTATGGGTAATAGGATAATTGGCAAGACCAACCTGCTGATAAGGCATAAGACAGGATAAGATATCTTACTTTATATGGTAGTAAAATGTACTGACAGCCTTGAATTCTTTTAAATATAGAGCAGTTCTGTAACATAATCTGTTAGTGTAGCTTCCTAAATCATTCTAGAATCTTGTTAACAATGGTTTGTGTGGCCTAAAATGAAACAAAAGCTTCTTTTACATGCATCTACAGAACATGAAAAATGTGAAGAAGTGACAAAAGTTAAAATATTACTTCTGTGAATAAACCCAATGAAGAACAAATACATAGCACATAATGTATTATGGCAGGAGTACCCACTGCCCTGGAAGGCAGCTGGCCACTACCAGTTTTCTGTGCCCTTTCTTTTGTGCTGCTCAGCATTACAGCACAGCTGTGACAGGTACAACCAGGACCCTGCCCCACCTCACCCCCAGTTGTGGGAATGAGAAGGGCAGGAACTCTAGGACAACAGAAAGGGCTCCCGGTCAGTGACAGGCAGAGAAATTTCTGGACTATGATCATGTATGACCATGATCATGTATGATCTTGTATGATCTGTATGACCCAACCTACCAGGTTATAAATGGGGCCCCTGACAGAAACCATGTATGGTATTTATTGAAGCAGTCTGTCAGTGATGTGAAACCTCCCCTGGGGACTGGGATGGCATCCAAGGAGACTTCCCAGGACTGAGTGCCCACCCTTCACTCCCAGGTGAGTTACTATTTTTCTACTGGATATCCTTGAGTAATTCCAGGACCCTTTGGATGAAGCAAGTTGATTTTCTGGCTAATGCTGAGTGAGAGCCCCCCAGTGACTGTGCATGAGCAGATGTGCACTTCGGGTCATCATTCCCATCCATGTACTAATGATATCCCTGACAGGTAACAGTGCACCTGGAACCTGTTAAATGTTATTGGAGTGTCATTGTAGCTACCCCCCTCATTTGTTAGCTTTGGCCATTGATTTTGGTTGGAAATTAAATTTTGCCTGAATTTGTTATTTGCTTGAAGTTGTTTTCATGTGCCTCCATGACACATGTGCAACAGCACAAAAATCAGTTGAACCAGTATGGCCAAACTTGAGCATGGTGGTATGCAAGAAGATGCAAAGCCCGTGAAGGCTATTTGTACACCTGTAAGAGGCTGATCTGCTGTTCTGAGGCTAAAAGAACTGATGATAAAATATAGGATTCAAAGAATAAGATTCTGATTCTTGTTGAAGTCATTAGGATTTTTAAAATTTATTTTGTGGGGAGTCGTATTTAATTAAATGGGTTTGCAAATACATGTGTATAAATAAATGCAAATATATTCACACAAGTGAACATGTATCTCTATGCTAGGTAGTAAAGAGGATATTGTTAATACTAATATATTAGCAGTCCTTGGGCAATGAAAACTAAGTAACTGTGGGAATGAGTTGAGAGAATTGGGGTCCAACACATTTTTGGAAAATTCATTTTAATGGTGTTCTCATATTACTAATGCAAGTAAAAGTGCCAAACAGAGTTTTAAATAGACTTTCTGCATAAATTATGCTTGTTTGATATTCATAAAAATCTTTTTCTCTTCATATATAAGCAGGAGTATCTCTTTTATAGATCCCTGGAGCATAAAACTACTGAAAGTGGGGGCAAAGTGAGCCAAAAATTGGTGAAAAATACTTTTGAAAAGAGGCTTGGTTTAAGACACTAGAAGCTTCTATATTATTAATTACACATAACATAGATATTTTCATTTTGCAGTTTACAAATATTTTGCATTTTACATTTTTCAGTTTACATCAAACTATACAGCCTTTCCTGTGTTTTTAAGTCACATTTTCAAAGGGGTCAAAGTATTTCAGGCTCAAGGGGATAGATTATCTAATTTGCTATATGCATTTGGCACTATCCAACACATTGTAGTGGACTGTCATTTCATTTAGAGTTTGGAAAATCTGCATTATTCATGCATATTACAGAGGAAATAATAGGTGCATTAAGGTTTTGAAAGAAACTCTAAGAGCACTATTGACAAGAGAAAATGAGAAAAATTACTCCAATAAATATTTGTAGAAGGGCAGCTAAGTATGCGTGCATTTTTGTAGGCATGTATGTACAAGTAAGCTATCCTTCTAAAAATATTATTCTTAACTTATGATGTTACAAATTTTTAATTATTTTAAAAATTCTAGCTTTTTCTATGAATTTTAATGATTTTTCTCCTGGTAAGAATGTATTGCAAAATATATAACTGTTTCCCAAAAAGGAACTTCTACTGCCATATCTCAAGTTTTAAATACCTCAGTACACAAGTCATTTCATTTTGCAAGTCTGTTCTTCATGCTTTGCATAGTGGCCTCTCACAGCTGGGCCCCTGAGATCTATTGCAAATGAAATGAAAGATTAGTCAGAATAATAACATGCTAACACAGTGATGCTAGCAATGCTTCAAGATCTGTAGTTGAACTTATAATTATGGTAACTGTTATTCAGGAAATCTGCAAATCCTGAGATCATCCTTCCTGGCAATCCCTTTCTACTAGTACTCTTAAAAAGCTGCCATAGTGAGACACACTGTCACTGCTGCTGGAGGATTCTGCCCTGGCAATATGTAATCTAATTTTTAACATGCTATTCCTGCTTCTCTCAGATCGCTTGCCAAACCATGGAAGTACTGCATTCAAAATAGAATACCATGCATGGAAGAGAAGAGACATGTGGTACTAGAAAGGGAAAATAAAGAACAAGAATAGGACTAGAATGCTTTGGCTGCCTACTAGGCTTTAAGAGTCTCAGCCCCTTCCTTCTTTTATTACAACTTTCTTGAAAAAGCTGGAGAGAGGTTCCTACACATTCTGTGAGCATCTATCTTGGTCTCCTTTAGGACTTCTCTACTTCTTTGGGTCTACTCTAGTATGGATTTCTTTCATGCAGGAGCTATTTGATACGGGCTTTGGACGATGCCTGAACATTTTGATGATGTTGCTGCTTAAAACGGCTCCCAGGCTTTGCAGTGCAACAACAGCTGACATGTAGCAGCACTGCTACTAGGACATATCAGTAGTGTTGTTTTTAAGGTTTCATACAAGGAATAGATTGTATAAGATATGTGATCAAGGAAACAGAACCCAGTATCATTTTCAATTGTCAGAAACTTGTTCCTGGTGCAGGGTCTTGGTACAAGCCAGGCTTGGCTTAACCTGGCTAGGTTTTGCTGTGGTGAAAACTCTTTTCTCTGGACATTGCAACTATTGGGTAGTTTGTTTATCCTCAGCTCAGATAAAACCAATCTGGGTTATTGCTGTATGACAAACAATATCTCCTTCTATACCAATAGTTACAGTGGCCAGGGAAAAGTCTAAGAATAGCTTGTGGGTGAAGAAGGCCAAACTTCAGCTGGAAATTAATGAGGAAAAAAATAAACACAAAAAGGAGGAAGCAGATTGTTAAGATTATGGCTAAAGGAATCCTGTGGACCCAAGGCTGAGACAGATGATGTCAGGTGGGGACTTCTGGAGCCAGCTGAGAGGGAGCCAGGACAGGCTTTGGCAGAAACCACCTCTGAGACCCCATCCCACCCTGCAGCACTGGCCAGGCCCTGTTGCCTTTTCTGAACATGTGAGTGCTACAAAGCAGCATTAAAATTACCTTTGTTTCATTAGTGTCACTAGCGTCCTGAAAGTGACTGATAGAACACAAAGGTGGATGCATGCATTTCAGATGGGCCTCCATGAACCTCAGCAAATGCAGCAATAGTGTGCCAGTGAGGGGCCCAGCTTTTGTTTCCCCAAGTGCTGGATTTCCCTTTTGACACCTGACAGTCTTTTTTTGACATTTTTTGACACAGAAGGAGGGAAAGACCCTCATATAAATGTCATAACCCCAGTATAGAGTTGAGACCAAAATGTTATGCATCAGAAAGAAAAAGTGTCAGTTTTGCTTTCAAAAGCTGCTGACTCTCTTTCTGCACAGACTATTATCCTAAAATTCTTGTTGCTTATTTCCTACTTAATTTCTGCATGAATAAGGGATTCTCTGTACACATTCCCAGGAGTATTTTAGAGAAAATCAGATTGAAAATATTTAATGCAGTGGATTTCTAGGAGTGCCTCATCAGAAAGAGCAATACTAATTTTATATTAAAAATTAATTTACTTCTGTTTGATTTAAAACTCAGGATAAATACAGTCTCAGATTTTTCTCTTGAGGCACAACAGAAGTTAAATCGTTACTGAACAAATTTGGATCATTCCAACCTATTGCCTATCCCTCATGGTAGTCCAAAGTTTGAGTTGTTATTAAATGATCATGTGTTTACAAAGATCATCTATTTTTTATTTCTTTAAAACTGAGCATTATTTTTATGAGGCCCAAGATGAAAACAACACCTGAAGAAAAATAAAAGGATTATTATAACTGCAGAAAACACTCAACTTTTTTTTTTCCTTTTGTTTATTAGATAGTGACAAAATACAAGATTAACAGGGAGAAAAACATTTTTTCTTAGAATGTAGTGATCTTCATTTGTCTAAGCATGAAAGTCTGATGCTCTTTCAGCTAAGCTAGCTTTTCCCTCTACACTTGCAGTGCCTGTTCTTGAGAGCTGCTGGTCTTCTATAGGTCCAGTGTAGATGGATTAGATGGATGTGTCAGCTGCCCTCATATTGACATATTGATATTTGAAAGATCAAGAGACATAATTCAGAGTAATTAGCTCCAAATTTGATGTTCATTCAGTGGAGTAAAAGTGACACTGGTGTTAATTCCACTTGAAATGGGTGGTGCAGCATTTGAGGTCCTAAAGGGAAGTGTTTATAACCAACTTAAAAGAACAAAATAATCATAACAGTATAAAAAGTTAATGTGGGTGCCTATACCTCATCTTACTCAGACAATAATGTTTGCCGGTATCAAAGTTATATAGTCCTTAAAAAACCCAACACACAATTTACATCTCCCTCTTTTACAAATTAAAACCATACAACAGCTTGTAGTGTTAAATCAAAATCAACTGCATAAACTGATTTAACTATTCCATATAGGCTTAGGTTTTGTATATACTTTAATATTTGTATTGACTTTTGAAGAAGTACTTAATTCTCTGCCAGTTGATGTTATCCCATTGTTTTAAGTGTCTAAAGTTCTGTATTCCCAATGTACACCAAGTCATTACTATTACAAGTTGCATTGTAAATCTGAATTCTAAATCCTTTTGAGGTAGTAAGATGCAACCACCTCCTGTAAAAAGTTGTTTGTGATATATAAAAGCAAAACTCGACACACAAATATGACAGTCTGAGCCCAAAAAATGCCTTCATTCACGTCAACATTTAATTTTCAATTTTTATTAATGTATACTTTCTGTTTCAATTTTCACAAATTTTCATATGTATTCAATCACTTTTCCCTATTGAAGTTCTGATTAAATTCAAAAATTGAAATTTCTAGTTACATCCAGGTGTTAATTAATGTTCAGTAGGTGCTGATATCAAATTCAGAAGTAAAAACCAAATTATTCTTAATTCTCTATTATTGTCAATCAGCTTTTACGTATCTAAGCTCCAATCCCAAGAATGCACTCTGTATTTTCTTGAAATTAATCTTCAACAGCATCTTGCATGGAGAAATCCATAACTTTTCAGTCTGGTCCCATGACATGGGACCAAATTTAAGCCCCTCACGAGGCTCTCCCCATCCTGCTCACAGCCCAAACCCTTATTTCAGCCCCATGGGACTGAACTCACCTGCAGACCCACATCCTGACTTTTTCAACTCATGCTAGCAAAGTGCAATAACACCAAACTTAGACTTGAAACCTTCTTCCCTCTTTCTCTCCCTCCACTGGGCCTGCAGAACCACAACACATGTTCTGTACTCTGCAACATCATCAAGTTGCCATCTGGACTTCAGACTTGGGCCTGCAGAACCACAACACTTGTTCTGTACTCTGCAACCTCATCAGATTCGCATCTGGGCTTCAGAATTGAGTCTGAAGAGAGTTTAGGGAACAAAAAACTGTGATCCTTGAGTTTCCTTCTGGTAGTCCTTAGTCAAACACATAATTGCCTCACCACTGCAAGAACTGCAACAGCTGTTGCAATGATAAAAATAACAAGTTCAGTGCAACTTGATTGGCATATGCTACAGCCAAGTGGGGTAGGAAGGCTGGTACATATGGAACAGAGTCTGAAAATACATTTTGCTGAATACCCTTCAGCACCCTAGAGCCAGATTGACCTCACAGAGACAGATTGTTCAGCATGGCTTCCTTAAAGCTTCCTCTTTTCCACATATTGCCACATCACTGTTAATATATTCCCTGATGTATCCCAGCTTTCACTCTCAGAAATGCTCACCTTATTCCTGATGAGTAACCTCAACACTACTCCCATCAGTGACAGCTCTCTTCCCTGGTGCTTGCTCAGTCCCCTCAGTTACTTCAAATTTTATTTTCTACAATACTGATGACTCCCTTAGGAAGCCTAAACCTTTCTCTCCAAAATTCTTATCACACATGTTCTTATGTACCATGTATGTTCCTCAAAAACTGCAGCCTCTGAGGTTTCATCTCCTGGCATGCCCCTACAAAATACTTTAAACTTTTTCTAAAATATTTGTCGGCGCCCAGGGCATTCCTTTTGTTGCCCTGGATGGTCACAGACATCGGCTGAGAAGTCTGGGACCCGAGAAAGAGGGTTTGAANATTTCATTCTCGCGCGAAACCCAAAGCCTTCAGAGGGAAAAAAAGACTCACTCGAACCACCACCATGAACCACCACCTGACTCTCGGGTGAGAGAAAACCTAAACCTAACAAATATTCTCACTCTTGCACATTACCTCATATTTCCTCCCCTCAAAAAAGCTCATTTTGTTATAAATACCTCAAATTTCCACTCCAAAATATTACCTCTGTCCTCTCTAATTTTCGTCACCTTTTTCCTCAAAAAGCTAATTTTATTCCAAGTTTCCTCAGCTTTTTCCTCAGTTTCTCATTTCCCCTCTAATTTAGCTCATCTTTCCCCTGAAATGTGACCTATGGAATCTCTAATATACCTCAGTTTTTCCCTCAAAAATGCTCATTTTGTCCCCTACAAATTACTTCAGCTTTTCTCTTCAAAGCATCACCTCTTTCCCCTCTAAATCACTTCATGGAATTTTTTGCTGAAAAGCTGAAATCTGTGCTTTCCTCTGAGAAAAGGGGGAATGGAAACCCCTCTCAGAGCCAAAAGTGGAACACAAAGCCATTCCCCTCCCTCCAGATGACACAATTTCTCTGTGCTATAGGGTGTGTCCTCCCACCCATCCTCCCAGGCTCCTGCCTAGCACCTGTAGCTGCCAGTTCTGCTGTGCAGTGCTGACCCTGAGCACCCTAAACACAACAAGGACGCCCCTGGAGCCTTTCAGCTCTTCCAGACCACGCTGCAGCATAAGTAAAAAAATCCCTTCCTGTATCCTGGAAGACTAATTACAGGAATCCCAGATACCTTCCCAGGGCAGTCAAGTGGAAGCCGATTTTGCAAGCACCTGAGGTGCAAGTACCAGGTGCCACCAAGACTGATTTCTTGAGCAAATCTGTTGACCATCCATACCACCCTTGGAGCTGAAGTCTGAACATACTCTTTTGGACCCTGTGAATGCAAAACATATGATGCCTGTGGTGTACCTAGTGAAGAAGCCATTGCTCTTTTGCAATTGCTTTTTTAGACACCCACTTTAGGAAGAACCCCTCTTCTCTGCCATTCCTGTGCAAATGTAGAAAAAAATGTAGAAAAGGAAACAAAACTATCCAGACATGGGTTATGGTTAATACCATTTTTTTCATAGACATATAGAATGGTTTGGGTTGGAAGGGACCTCACATATTATCTAGTTCCAACCCCCTGACATGGAGAGGGGGTACCTTGCACTAGACCAGGTTGCTCAAATTTCCAAACTGGCTTTGAATACTTTTCCTTCCTAAACCTTCCTGCTTGCATTGCTGAAGTTAGCAAATGACTATGAAAATTCAGAAAATGTGGAAAAAGAAGATTTATGCACACTACTTCCTACTCTGCTTCTCACACCCACATCCTTTCTGTCTCTGAATTTGAATTTGTACCTTTTGTTTCTTTGAAATTCCTGGATAGAAAGACCTGGCAGGTCTGATTACCACAATGTTGCTCTGGAGTAAGGAAGCTGAGCCCTCTGAAATATCCAAACTCCTGAAATAAAGTTATAAATCATGAGATCATAAAGTAAATATAAGAAATTGTTATTTAAGTTTCTCTTTTGGCTTGGAAAGCTGTTTAACAAGCCTGCATTTCAACTCTTTCATTGCAAGGGCCACATCAGTCAAGACAGATTCTCAGCTGTACAAGCAGCTCGGTATGTGCAATGAGCCAGTTGTAGCATGACAGATGCCATTTTACTCTTTCCACAGAACAGTTTTTTTTTTTTGTGTTGTGAATCTCATTCTTGAAGAGAGTCAAATTTCAGACAAAATGAGTAATGGGCAAGTTACTCTGGCAGCAATGTTTAGCAGCAGGGCCACCATGTATGCTAAGGGAAATAGCAGAGAAAACTTTTTCCTCAAAATACATGTCACTGGAGGGTTACATGCCAATGCTACCTGGGGCAAACACATCTGATGTTATGCAAGAGGGCATTTGCTTTCTTGCTTAATTCTGGCATTTGCTTTCCTTTGGAGATACTTGTTTAATGCTACTTCTGGAGCTAAGACAGGAGGTGAGGCCTCCAAGACCTCTCTCTGAGCTCAGGGGAGACTGGTCCTGACACTACTGTTTTCTGTGCTCTCTCTGGAAAGTCTCTCACTAGGGACTGGAGTGGTGATGGCAAAGTGACTGAACCCTGGGATCCCCCCCACATGCTTACAGACAGACACTAGACTTTGGTGTGGGATAGCAACACATCCATTTCCTACTCCTGTATCTGTTTCCTTATGATCTATCTCTCTGTGATAAATAACTGTCTATGGGACTGAGGGAAATGCAGTTATTCAACTTCCAAAGAATTACCTGTTTGCTGGCCACAACTTCCCACTTTGGGAAGAACAAGTTCCTCCTGGGTACAGAAACATTTATACATCTACAGTATCAGTATAATTCTTGAATTTATCTAAATCTGATTTTTTACAAGTTTCATGGGGTTTTCTTTTTTGTTGCTTGTTTGTTTTGTTGGTTGGTTCTTTGTTTGTTTGTTTTTTTTGTTTTTTTTTTTTTTATGTCTTTGTAATTTATTCATGACCACAGGCTCTCCTTTTCTGCTTTCTACTCCTCTGTGAAACAGTGATCATCTGAAGTAAACATAAGGCTTAGTTTGTTTTAAAATGCAGCATTGAATCTTTCCAATTCGGCATACAAACCTAGCTAATTCCATTTTATTCTTAGCTCTCAATATGCTACAAGTGTTATTCAACACTACTTACATCTAAAAATCCAGTATTTTTAAAGCAATTTAATCTTCTCACAATCAAACTTCCACATCATTCAAGTCTATTCCAACATTAAGAAAATAAAATTGCTAGTAGACATGCATGTATTAAGACCAACACTGTGCTATATTGAAAGAAAACAGGAGGTCAGATCGACTTTTCTTTTTAATGACAAGATTTCAGAGTTTTCTGAGGCCTTGAACCAGCTGCTGCCTATGCCACTGAGAATCCAAATCCTTGTTTCAGTTATTAGATTCTCTTTTGCAGTCTAGCAAAGCCATAAGTTAGTAAAAACTTTAACACTTGGATTTCCATTGACCATAAGAGAAGATATATGTTGAAAGTAATCAAATCTCTCTTGAACACAGGACACATTTGGCTTTTGGAGGGAATGATACTCTAAACACTCACAAAAGCAGGGATTTTAAAAAATATATTTCTACCTAGGCTTGGGAGGTACTTGAGTTTTGGAGGGTGTATGGATGTTTTGGATGGTGTTTTGGATGCTCTGAAAGAGAGTGCACTAAATGTATGTGCTCTTTTGCAACCACTGTGTTATGGACAGTCCCATTTTCTTTCAAATAAACTTTTTTTATCTGTATCTAGTGCAAAAATAGTGTAGAGGGGACAGGAAAAGGGAGTGAAAGGGCAAGGGAGGCAAAGCGAGGGGATAATGGAGGGGAGGGGAGAGGAGAGAGGAGGGAAGTGGAGGGGAGAATGAAGTCAGCCAGAAGAATAATAAAGTATCAAGAGACAAAAGCAATTTTACAGCGTTTTATTATTTGAAAGTGGCTGAAGCATCAAGACTTGCAAGACTGATAGGTCTTTCTAATAGGCTATAATCTCTAGCAGAGCTGGGAAGGCTTTGGAAAAGCTGCTTGTGAGCAAGTTTGCAATTAATGCATCTTTTCTCCAAGCTAATGGGCTCTTTTAGTGTAAACATTAATTTAAACAATAGTTATGAAACACATCTTGCTCATTAAAAATGTGAAAGTGCAAACTGGAATTTATATTCTTTCTGTATTGGTGCTGTTACAACATAGTGATTTTCTTATTTGCAGTTTTCAGTCACAAAAATGAAATCAGATTGGAAGCTCTATACATGAGTTTGAAATTTAAATGCTTTTTTACACCTAGAAGGTTAATTCTTTACATAAACCTGCCATGTAAGCATTGATTTTGTTTGCAGCAGTGCCATTGATTTAAAAGATTTGAAATCAAAGACTCAGTGTTTTCTTTGAGTTCTAGCTTTCATCACACCATAATACAATTGCTTTTTCAGTTTATCAGATTTCTCTAATTAGTATTTTCTTTTGCAGTTTCTAGTCTTGTTCCATGGTCTAAGGCTAATTTTGGTGCCTTTTTATCTCTTGTTTTGGGATACATTGCTGACACAATTTTATATCTTTTCATATTGTGTTTAAATATTGTGTTTTCATATCGTGAATAAAACAAAGTCACTAGTACTGTAAATTCCATATTAATTTCTTTATATAAGCAAAGTGACAAAGAAAAAAATAAATTTCAGAATAAGATAGGATCAGTATCTATGAAGTTGTGGAACATTTTATTTCATGCCATATGCATTAGCTCTTGCATATATTTTTGCTGCAACTTAAAGATAAACAGTTTCAGTTACCATTTATAAGTTCTTTGCCTTTTTAATGCCTTTAATTGTTTAGACTTTCTAAGCTAAAGCGGACCATTTAAAGTTCTTTTTTGAGATAATTTAATAAAATATATCTTAACTGATCATGACTTGCATTTTTAAATATGCATCATTGTAAAAAAAGGCTGAATACCCAACCTCAAATAGAACTCAAAACATAACTGCCTTTTTCAGATGGATATATGGATAGCTTCAATATGCACTTTTGGTGTGCCAGGACGAAAAACTGCTTATGACAGTGCAGATTCCTCAATACAGAATTTGTAAAGAATCTAGTTAAAACATTCAGCTGTGAATTTTCTTTAATTAGTTGCCTCTTCTGCTAAGGAGAAGTAGAAATTTCTATCTAGTCACAATTTCTGAGGTAAGGAATGTAAATACATTTTGTAGGTATCCAGTGTTGTGGTTTATCTGTTGTTGTGATTGACTGTTCAGGGATTGCTGGTTGATTACATATCATTAATAAATCAATGCATGACTTTGATTCTCATTTGTTTTAAACCATATGAACAAATCAGCATTTTCTCTCTGGTACCCCAGGATCCACAAGTGTTGCCTGTTCTATTTAGTACGTTTTAACAGACCATTGTGCCTGAATTTGTCTTGTATTTTTTAAACCTCATACTACTATCTGCTACTACTGTTTCCTGTGCGACTAGTTGCTAATCCAAAGTTACTCATTGCTTTAAGAAAAACTTGTGATCTGTTTTAAAACAATTTCTTAGTAGTGTTATTGAGATTTGGTCATAGTTCTGCTCTCTCTTTTTCCATTGCACTCATGGCTTCATCAGCCTCCATCTCCTCTCAGCCTCCTCATTCACAGATCCAAAAGTATGAACTTTCTTGGTGTCCCCCTGCAGGGCAACTGCTTTTATCCTTGTTTTAATTGCCCTTCTGTACCTTCTCCAGCCCCACTCACTGTGTTTCATTAAACACATGCTGAAAATACAGGTGAAAATAATTTAAAATATTCATTTGAAAGGTATCTGCATGCTGCAATTTATGCTGTAAATGAACAGACATGGAAAATATCCTTGATTTGTCTGTGGAAGCCCTTTCTCTCTTGCTTGTGCTAAAAAAATGCTTAGTGACTACATAGGAGAGAATGACAGGATTTGAGGAGAAAAAAGGCCGTAACAGCTAACTGTGACTAGAAACTGAGAAACATGAAGAATGATAAAAGTCTCTAGTGTGGTTTTTAGTTACTGTGCATAGTTGATTGGATAGCTCACCTAAATCTTTTACATCAATATGGTGTTTATTTTAGAACCTATAAATAGAAAAGTTTATTTTTATTACAAAAGTTTGAGTTAAGCAACATTTCAGGAAAACAAGCTAACAACAAGTATCTTTGGAGATCGTGATTTTAAATTCTGAATGTGTCCTGTGCACCTGAAGGTGTGAATCTGTGTATAAATGAGTTGGCTAATTAAACAAACAAACAAACAAACAAACAAACAAACAAACAACTTCAAGCAAAGAGTAGGTATGGAGTGGTGAGTAGCAACTAAAATCAATGTCTCATATGATACAAAGGTAGAAGGAAAATATTTCAGCTTCAAAAACCATGATTAAAAGTGTAAAAAAGCTTCTTTAAATAGGAAATCTGTAGCGAAAGAAGCATTTTTGCTTAATGCAATATTTATCCAGCCTGAGAAGAGTAATCCAAATCACTGGAAGGTGTTTATTCTCATCTTTGTAGTTTCCTGTAGTGTGGTAGTGCTGGGTGAGCAACAGTATCAAAATCAGGGATGAAAACAGATGCATTTTCTTTATCAGTGAACAACAAAGAAAACAAGCAAGAATAATCAGTCCTGCTTTGGACTGGACTCCAACTGAGAGAATTTTGAGATGTTTACTGCTAAGAGTTGCATCCGGAGATTGCCTTTGTAGTAGACACTGCAATTACTTGATTACTGTGCAGTAATTTCAAACATAGCTCTCCAGCCAGGACTTCTTTTATTTGGATTGCCTATGGCACATGTAGCATGAATAACTCTGTTCTGCTCTAAGGTGAATAATAGGATTCCTAGGTGTTTTGTGCACTCTTAATATACAGAGATAATATTAAGAGTTGTAGGCAGTGTTTTGTCTGTAGCTTTCAATTCCATATCTATTTGTGATTTGAAAAAGCTGTTTTTTTCTTGTCTTCTCTTTGGCTTGTTTGTTTATTTATTTAATGAAATGATTAAGGTTATCTCATGCTGTTTAGGAAAACTTAACGATAAGAGGGGTATTTTCTAAAAGTATATGTTAAAAGCTGCCGTGGCATTGTACTGAGTAGATGAATAATGATTTCTGTAGCAATTTATTGTAAGACCTTGCCGTCTCCATTTTGGCAGGTTGTCAGAAGCAGTTAGATGACAATACAAGCTCAAACACAATTACAAAAGGAAAGATATAAAAAAGTAATTCTCCATCCTTAGTCACTGCTGTTGACTTTCTTCCATGTCACAAGCAACCAGTAGGGAGCATGATGTTCCCTGTAAATTCCTGTCAGTCTGAACAAAGACACCAGTCCTGTGTTAAGGAGTTCTTATGCTTTATTTTACAATTGTCTTAACTCCAGCAGCCAGCACCCTATTTAGTCTCAAATGTTCTGGCTAACAAGCCCTTAATTATCACAACAGGCTTCAACAAGGCTGAAATCCTCACAACAAACCTCAATGCAGTGTGCAGGGTAGAATATTATAGGTGCACTTTGCCCAGATAAAGCAAGGGAGGAAGGAAATAAAGGTGGAAAAGGGAGAAAGGGAAGAAAGATCTTGACCAGTCTTTGTATCTTGCGTTAATCTTGCCTCAAGGATGCTCCAGAACTGGGATAACGAGACGAAGAAGGAGAGGAAAAAGAGAGCAGATGGGACTAATCCACTTCCTTTTATAGTTAACCTAGTAAAGTACTTTTTTCAAACCATTACATTCATACACGTACAGCCAGCCTTTTAAAGCCCTTCAGGCAGTGAGTCAGGTAAGGACAGGAGGGATGATTAAGCATGAGTCTCAGGGTGGGAAAGGAAGTTGCCTCAGAGCAGCGCTTCCCCACTTCCGAAGGACCATCTCTTCCAATCACGACTTTCCTGTCACAATACTCAGAAAGTTTGAGGCAAAACATGCTTATCCTTGATTCTCCACAAGTATTCTTTCTTTCACTCTTACCAGAGAAGTATCTCAGCCTGTCTCCTACTCATCATCTTAACATTGCTTTTCTGTGGCAGGAGTTGCTTCTCTTTTGTACTTGTTTGAGGATGTGTCACTAACACTGAAACAGGTTTGTCATTTGGAAAATCTTTGAAGATATAATTCTGCTGTATCTGAGACAGAAAGGGCAGGTTCTTTTGGGCTTCATAATAAAAGGCAGTCAGTAATATTATTTAAGCTTGAGTTAAGGACCATGTTAAAAAAAATCTAATAAATCAAATACTTTCAAGCCCACGGTGGTCAAATTACTGATTTTTTTTTTTTTTTTTTCATTTGTAGTGTTTTTGCTTAAGTAAATCCAGGATTAATTAAATATTGGGATATATTTTACTGTTTGGGATACAGTGCTGGTCTAAATTTCATAAGGATTTGAGCTCAATTAAGTACAGAATGCCTGACATCTGATAATGCCTTTAGAATTCCTGAGCTTATTTAGGTTTTACTGTTGGCAGCCTAACTTATAATGACTGCCAAAAGAAAATCTTAGGATCTTTTGAAATTGAGTAGCTGATTTGAGAAAGTTCAGGGTATTTTACCCTTAGAAAAGCTAACAAGGTTAAGAAGAAATAAAAAGAATAATATTGAATTATCTGGATTCCTTTCATTAAATTGACTGATTTTATGCTAATGACTTAAAAGCCATCTTTTCTTACATAATTTGCTCCCATCCAGCTAATTTAAAGTTTAGTTAATATGACTGCAAAGTATGCAGTTATATTAAAAGGGCTGTACTTGAAAATGCTTAATCAATTCTGTTTCTTTTCTCCCCTCAAAGAGAAGTGTCATTTTACTAAGGTACATATTCTATCATGTTAATTATTTGTTAATGTAAGAGACTGAGAAAAGTGGTTACTGGTTTAAGCCAACCAAAGTGTTTGTGTGAGACAGGTCAGGGAAAGTTCTGTGAAAGTGGGATGGTGCCGCACACCCTGTCCCCTTTGGAGCCGTCTAGTCCAGCTGTCAGTCACTGGCACACCAGAAACAATGTGCCACTCCCTGCCCCTGGAGTGCCAGTCTAGCCCCAGAGTGGCTATCAGACTGCAAGCCCCACCTCGGGGTGTGGCCAGAGGAGGCCAGAACAAAGAAAAAACCTTGCACAGAGGCACATATGGTCACATCACTATTGTCTGTGGATTTTGTGGCAGCTGAGACCATGCTGGTTCCAAGGGTGGAAGCTCTATCATACTTTCCTCTCTCTCTTTTTTTTTTAATCTGTCATTCTCTTCTTTTCTTCTGCTGATTTCCTCTTCTTGATATCTGGGTAATTTAAGGTTTCATGGGTTACAGTTTGCTAAGTCAATGCTTTGTGAAATGCTTTATTTTGATGGAATTTTTGCTTTAAAATTTGCCAGGTTCCTGATCTTCTAAAGTTTGCCAGTAGAAGTTTCCTGTTTAATTTCCTGGGTATGTTGTTGGGTTTCTCTTGTGCACCTGTCTCAGGGTATTAAAAAAAAAAAAAAAAAACACAAACAAACAAACACAAACAAACAAAAAAACCTAAGCCCCTTTAAATAAAGTTGCCAAGTGAGGACCTGGGCTTTACAGTTGATTTTGCATTTGCTTGGGCGCTCTCTACAGGGAAATGGATCCACAGCTTCAAAGATGTCTCTTTGTTGGTACATTTCTGTCATAAATATTCTTATACAGTTCCTGACTTATTAAATGTCAATGGTTAGTATTCATTTCATCAAGCTTACTTTTTATGAAGACACATCCTAAGAAAATGTGTGTACTTCAGCTAAAATTATTTTGCACTTTTACAATGATTACAGTGATTTCTCTTGTGATGACATCAAAATTGCTTTATGAATTAAAGTGAATTAAATATTAATTAAAGTTTACAAAACTTTCATAGAACAGCTAAGATTGTTAACTAACAAAAATATTGTTGTACATTTTTTCAAAGTGAATACTCTGAAGGACAGACTATAAGTGATTCGGCTAAGTTCAAACAGGGTATCAATACAAGTGACATATTCTCACCCCAGCTTAATTAGTAGGTAATGGTCCTCGAGTTCTCTTTAACAGTCTAAAATACAATTCCTTTCCAAAAAGTGACTCCATAAAATAAGTGCCATATTTATGAATCATTGCTTCTATGAATATTCCTGCAAAAAGTTTGCTGTATTAAGAGTTAATTTGGGGGCATTGCAAATAGCATGTGCTAAGCTGTCTCTAAAATGAAGCAAAATGACCCTTTATTCACATTTCATGCAGTTAGCAATGCTTTTTGTAAAGAGGACCATCTAAAAGGGACCATGTAATTCAGGTGCAGGCACTTACTGCTGGGCAGAGCTTTCAAGCTATTTTGCTAGGTCAACTGAAACATACTATATCAAATTCAAGAGACAATAAAATATGATACCCAAAATCTGTAAAAAAAAAAGCATATCCTCTTAAAGCTAAAGATTAACTGCTCTAGTTATTAAAGCAAATAGCCAATGTACCCTTCACAGGAGCTCATCTGTCAAACTTCTTAAAACCTGGTTGTTCCTCTAGTCTTTACAAATTCAATCCAATTGGCAGAAGTGTACCTGTGCTAAGTGTTGGGTCTTTCTCTGAAGAGATGGGCTACTTTAATCTCTGTGACACTCTCAAGGACACTTCAGAAAGGAGGATGTTTACCAGTTGCTAAGTTTTTGTTGCTAGTGGAGAGAAAAGGTAGGCATTTTACTGTTAGCCCACCTATTTATTCATGCTGTGATGTGTAGGTATTTTATAAACATGTATTGATTTATACTGTCAATTGCATGTATCTTCCTCTGTGGAAATATGGAATGCAAGGAGGCCTAAAACTGTCCTCACGTGGGGTAGAGGAATTTACCAGAAGAACATTCTTCCATGAACCCAGAGTTGTAAGGGAGTCTTTGAAGTCTCATTTTCAGAAAAATCCTCTTCATTATGAAAAATAAATGCACAAAATGGCATGTCCTTGAAACTATTAGCATTTAAAAACCTCATTTAAAATCAAAATCCCTATTCCAGACAGAATTTTTACCAGAAAAGGCTACAGACCCCATGAAATGGAGTACAGTTCCTCTGAATAATTATCAATATTATGTCAGTATGTGAAGATGTAAACTCAAATCTGGAAAGTGATAATTAGTTCCTTATTGTTATATAATTTCTTATCAGTGATTATCCATGCTTCCCTTTAATATTTTTGCTTGTTTTGATTGGCAATAGAAATATGATAGCAAATAAATATTACTTTATTTGCATAAATACACTGAATGAATACAGTTCTTGAGTATATTTAGTCATGCTAGGAAACATCTCAATTTTTCTTATAAAGGATAGTGGCTTTGCTTGTTATTCACATTTCGTATTATTTCCTGGCTCTCATCTGGCTATGATTAAGCACTACAAATACAGTGGCATCTTCAATAAAAGATCAATTAAATATTTTTATAATATACTTATTAACAATTTAAAATTGGTGAAAACGTTGTTCTGTGTATACATGAAAAAAGCCCCATGGTAATACGGATCAATCCTCAAGAACTCTGAAGACAAATCAAAGCGCAAATCACATTTAAAAAAAAAAAAAAAGAAAAAAGAAAAAAAAAAGCTATCCATCCTGCTATGAAGTAGGATGCTTCCTTCTGCATCTCTTGTGATTTAGGAATGGTACTACCCAAATTAATGCCCCCATCAAGACTCTCCAAACCACACACTGCTGTCTCAGATTTCTCCTTTCCCTCCTCCCTGCAGTAGGCTGGAGAGGAGAATGGGAAGCACAAAAGGCAAAGATCATGGGTTGACATGAGAACAATTTACTCAAAACACCAATGAGATACGAAAAGGAGCAGTAACAGCAACAATACAAATGACATAGGGTACGAAAAAGATCAATTCAAACAGAGACCCCTGACAACAGACAGTACTGGGTGTCTCCCTTTGCTGCATATTCTCTGCCAGACCAGAACCCCTTCTTTCCTGGAGAGAGTCCCTTTCCCCTTACTCCAGAAATTGTATGAGGTGGTACAGAATAACTTCCAAGTCCTAGACATGCCCCTTCGTTGCTACTGCAAAAATTAACCCTGTCTTGGCTGGAACCAGGACACCACCGTTGCCCTATGTTCCTATGTTTAGACACTTTCTAGATAAGCTTTTAATAGGCCTGGTTAAAGAACTGGGTTGAATTAAAAAGATGAGTTCCAACATGGGAAATTCCAATTAGAAATAATGGAAAAGTCTACCACTCTGGAGATGGTCAAACACTAGAGAAGGGAGCAAGAGTGTTTGTGGAATCTCCCTGTATGTAGTTAATGAGGACACAGCTCTAAGTAACTTGCCTTAGTTGAGGAAGGACTTCCACTGAAAGATTTCCGGAGGTCTGTTCAAACTTCACAGTTCTGTAGTTTTGTGATTCTGTTTACATATGCAGGTGTATTATTGCTCTGTGTTTAGAGCACTTTTTACTTTAGGAAAAAAAACCCAATCCAACATGCTAGGCTGGACAGTTCTTACTACGCTTAATCCTATGGGACTGTGATCTAAAGATGAAGCTAACTGGTATGAAAAATGTCCATCTACTTTTACTGAAAGCCAAAGAAACTTATGACTACTGTCTTGTAAGACACAATGTTATAAAGATGTAAAGTCACTCCTATGCCTTGAATTGTATGTGTTTTGATAATATAAAGGGAACAGGTGTGGAATTAGAGTAAAGCATGATAATGAAGTTTTCTTTGTGTTAACAATAATGAATGTATTTGTACTTGTTATCAGTATGTACTTGGAACAAGATGAGTCTATATGATAGATAAAGCACTGTGGTTTGCTTTCAACAAACAAAGAGCTGGCTTTTCCTGTTAATTAAAATGTAATGTCAACACTAATAGAAGTGTTTACAAAATCCAGATTTTATATTTAACTGAAAGCATGGGCCCTATATACTGTGAACTACTTGGTGATCTAGAATTGAAAAGAATGGACAAATACAAAATTAAAATAGAGGGAGAGAGAATGGCTACTTTAGCCATGGCTAACTGAGGGGAAGAACTGGAAGAGGAGTAGATTGATGTGGTGATTTTCTGACATTTTAGCAGACCTCTGAGTAATTGCCTAAAACTTTGGGTCTATCATAAACTCTTCTCCATCATCTGATTTCAATTTTGCATTTTTATAGATTATTTGAGCAGAATCAAGAGCTAAGAATTCTCTTTGAGAAACATTGTCCTAATCACCTTTCTGCTGGTAGCTGGAAAGGGCAGTTGAATTCCAGAAGGAGAAGTAATGAGTAATTTCTTACAATACTGAGAGGTCAGGAAGTTTGTATTGCAGTTGTCTTCTTTTTGCCTCAGGATAGTAAAACAACCAAGCAACAGTTTCTTCTGCTGGATTTGCAGAGAAGAAACATGAAATGTTGATAGAAGAATGTACCAGTTGTTATCTACATCCCCTCCTGTGGTTTTTGTTTTGTTGTTTTGTTTTTCTGTTTTGTTTGTTTTTTGTTTTGTTTTTGTGTTTTTTGTTTTTTTTCCTTTGTTTCTGCAAGGGATACCATGCTGGTAATAGCTGAACAGTATGTGAACATTTCTATGCTCCTAGGGGGAAAAAAAAAAATGGAGGTAGCAAATGTATGCATTTGTGTCTTTCTTCCATACCAAAGTCTTGATTACATGTTTTGGTCTTAAGAAGAGGTTCCTCAGTGCCTGGTTTTTAAACCTATATGAAGTAGATATGAACAGTGTAAAAACTGCAGCATATACGATGGTGACACTACAAAAAACTGTCATTAGTCATATGCAAATACTCTAAGCTTCAAATTCCTCTGACCTTTATTCCCAATATACCCAAATTTTTGAAATGTTCTCCCTTTTTAGGTTATAAATAACAGTTTTTATTAGTTTACATGCTACTCTATATAATGTCTAATTTGCTCCCTTTCCTCTTGTGTTTGCCTACTATCCTTGCATGGCAGAAAAGTCACAGCATGACTAGGGTATGTTTTAGAATGACAATTCCATTTAAGTGCACACTTAAAAAAACCCAAAAAGATGGACTAAATTCAAGCTTGGACTAGGGCAATTCTTTTGTGAATAGAGCATTTTGTTTTACAGAAATTAAATTACTGTAAAAATAAATGGATGTTAGGACAGCTTAGGAATGCCACCTAAGTTTATAATTTAAATACATTAAAAGAAATATTTTTAATTTGTAAGTGTTTGCATCTTCTAAGATAGAAGCATGGTATGAGGCATGTTCAATGCATTGGAAGTATGTCTGTTATTTTTCAGACTGCCGTCCTTTTCTCCAAGTCCAGGTACAAAACAGCATGTGTCAGGTGGCCTTCAGGTAAAGATAAGAAACCATCTCACACTGTGGGATACAGAAAGGAAGTTTTCTTTATTCTTGACCAGTACAGGATTTTCCATTTTTTACGCATTGATTTTATAGACTGTGAATGAACAGCTTCTTTAATACTATTTCCCACAAGATGCAGTCTACATTTTCAAAAATGAGAAGTGATTTGGGGTTCTTTTGTTTCTGGGAAGCCTATTTTTGAGATATCTCTGAAAAAGCCTGATTTTCAAAAGAGGATTTAGGATTTGTCTACTAATACTCAGAAAGTTTGAAAGAATCTCCAGAAGGATAGAATAGTTCCAAGTCAGTTTTTAAAATTAGAAAGCAGAGGTGGTTAGGAGCAATCAGCTCTCACTCATACTGTCAAAGACAAGATAGTTGCCTGGCTCTATAAACATGACAATGAGAAATCCTTGCTACATTAGAAATAATGCAAAGACCAGTAGGAAAAGTTGAATAGAGAAAAAATCCATACATTAAAAACATTAATAATTAATTATTAAATATTCTCTTGTTTTCAAGAAGCATGAATTGTAATTCTGCAACAACTTCTTTTACTTCATCCCATAAATTGGAAATATTATACACTCACTGGAAAATGTAGAATATGCATCCCATCCATTTTTATCCATCCGTCCATCCATCCGTCCATCCATCCATCCATCCATCCATCCTATCCTTCTATTGTCATATTGCTGCCCACCAATCTGATATTTAAAAACCTTCTCCAAAATAAATATCTTTAAAATACATTTTAAGATTCCTCTTCTCTGAAAACACAGTGGGTGGCAATCATGTTTAATTTAATTTTGTGATAGCTCTTTTGAGCATCATGAAGTGTCACAATGTGGAACATCGTTCTGGTTATGAAAAGTGCAAAGGTCTTGCACCACTCAATTTAGGTTTTTTTCTTTATTTAAATGCATAAAGAAATAGTATTCTAGATATTTAAATGCCATGCAATATTAAAAAGCTTAAGCAACACAAGAAAATCCCAAAGAATTACTTAGATATATTGTAGCACCCTATGTACAGAGTGCTGCCACAAAAATGTGATTTTTTTTTTTCTGAAAAATCTTAAATCATAGGCTAGTTCAGGTTCAAATGGATCTTTAAAGGTTATCCAGTCCAACCCCCTACAAAGAGCTGGGACATCTTCAAGTAGATCAGGTCGCTCAGAGTCCCACCCAACATAACATAGAAGGTTTCCAAAGATGGGGCATCAACCACCTCTCTGGGCCACCTGTTCCAGTGTTTCATCACTGTCCTGGTCTCACACAAGGACAGGGTTAATTTTTTGCAGTGGCAGTGAGGATATGTTGAGGTTGTTACTCTGTACCACTTCAGGATATCTCTTGGGGTCAGAAAGAAGGGTTTCTCACTTCTCAGAAGAAGGGGCCTGGCTTGCATTGGGAAGAAAAGCATGGGCATGGAGGGGGTAGGAAAGTGGGAATGCCATTCCCAAACTACAACAATGACCCTAATTGTAAAAACTTATTCCTTATATCTAGTCTAAATTTANACTGGAGCTGGGCACAATCACTTCCTGGCCACATATGCTATGATGCAGGCTGGAATACATTTGGCTTTCTGGATTGCAAGTGCACATTGACGGATCGTGTCCAGCTTTTAACTCATCTGTAGCTCCAAGTACTTTGCAGGAAAATCTTGGAAGTAGAGGTTAAAGCAACATTATTTCTCTGGTACACTCATATTTTTAGTGAGAGCAGAATCTGGCCCAAGAAAGGAAATAAGAGAGATGTAGTTTTAGTTTCTCAGCACTATTTGAATAGGCCTGTCAGAATATGACAGTATCTGCTAGGGATTAATAAATATAAATTGCTTATCCAAACAGAACCAATTATAAGTAGGCTTTAAATTTTTTTTTTTTTTTTACATTTCAGAGAAAATCAGCTGATGCTATGAAAACAGAGTACATTAAGGGACCTGACAGGCAAAACGGCAGAACAAACAAGTCATTCTGAACAGGCATAGAGTATTTGGTCCTTCTAAGAGTTTGTCATTTCACATTAAATCACTATTAATATTTCATTAATGCTATAGCCAAACTGATATGAAACGCAGGAGAGCTGGTGGAGTGGGAAAAAAATGAACTGAGAAATCGGAGTATGTCCTTTTCTAGACCAAAAAATATTTCAAGTCAGTCATGCTTACCAGGATGTACTTCACCTGAACATGTGGTCCGTTAAGTAGTGTTCATTTTCTTTCCTAAAAAGAGAGAAAAGATGCACAATAATTCTTCAAGAAGTTTCTTAATTTGATTATAAATGAGCATAGTAAAACATAAAAAAAAAGTTTCTTTTACTCCTGACACAGGAGGTTCACAACCTAGGTTTGATCAAGGGTTGAGTAATTGAATATAATGATATATGAATGTCAGGATAATGAAAACAAAACAGTGTGATGAATCTTTGTACGGATTAAGACGTGACAACAGGTTCCCCCCCCACCTTTCCCCTTACACACTAGAAACTGAGAAATACTTATTACACTTCAGCCTTGATGAACAGCACCTGGGATGAGCTCCTCTTGAGCTCATCAAAAACACTATCTGTTCCCAGGAACTTATGCTCTCTTAACAAACACCTGTTTGGTTGTTTGTTTTTAATGAACAGCCTTGGACACTGCTTTTTTTTTTTTTTTTCCTTGAATAACAACTCAAGTAGAATAATATTTATGTTATTAAACTTTCAAAGAAGGTTACCGACCCAAATTGGAGCCAGGATGAAAAATTGCTTAAGCCAATTTTCTTGTAGCCAATAAACAGTGTCCTAAAATGAGACTATTTGAGACTTCTGGACCAAAGCAGGCTGTGACCAGCAGTGTCCCTGTGAGTGGGACATCTTGGAGCTAGTGAACGTGTAATATTTTTACGTGGAGGGTCACCAAACAACAACAATGGATCCTGGGCGGATACTCTCCCTTCCTTAAGGTTCAACCCTTTGCCTGTTGAGAAGATGCAAAGGCATCCAAAGTTTCACTGAATTTGAGTGGAATTTTTCACTGGTACCTTTTGCAGATTCTTTATGCCTGTGTGCATGCAAGTGTGAATATGCCATAGTAAATGTACTCGGAAAGCTGCTGTCCTAGATTCCTAAATACTTTATATTTGTAATTAAGTTAAGCCTGTACATAAGTTATTGTTGTGGTGTAGTAAATTCTATATGAATCCTTTGGAAAATTGTTTGACTTAAGTTAGTTAAATTCGGTTGGGCCTTTAGTTCACACTCCTTTTCATCCTTACCCTTTCCTATTCTTTTGTCTTCCTCCCTGACCTCCACACAGATAGTTTTGGGGTTATTTCAGTTTGGATTTATTGACTCTGGAATTTTGTTTTGTTTTGCTTTTGTTTTGTGGTGGGGTTTTTTTGGTTGTGTTTTTTTTTTTTTGCTTTTGTTTTGTGGTGGGGTTTTTTTGGTTGTGTTTTTTTTTTTTTGCTTTTGTTTTGTGGTGGGGTTTTTTTGGTTGTGTTTTTTTTTTTTTTTAATTGTTTTTTTTTTTCCCCTCAGTGTGCTTTAACCATCTAGTAAGTAGTGGAGCAAACCTTGCAAATGAATTTTGCCATGTTATTGCTTTTATATTAAACCTGTTTTTGCTGATATGTTTGCTGAGGATTTTTTTTTTTTGTGATCTTAAAGTACTCATTTGTGACACAGAACAATACCTGAAACTGAAGGAAAGGTACAGTATGATAATTATTTGATTACATGTAATCTTGCTATTTAATGCCACCAGTAAGAAAGATTGGGGAAAGTATTACTACATGGACATCCAATGCCTTCAAGAAGCAGAAGGCCCAGATGACAAAGTTACAGGGGGGTGTTGACCTCCTGTCCTGAACCAGACATTGAGACTACCCTGAGTCAATATTGTCTTCCTGTGGCTGAGCTCTGCTGGTCACTGAAAAAATAACTGGAGCAGTCTCAGTTAATTGTGTGTGTGTGCATGAAGGTAAGGTTTTCATCACACTGTCTTTGTCTAATTTGGCCTGTTCAGTAAATTTAACTTGTCAGCATCATGTTTTGAATGTTCCTTTTTTCCCCTGTGACAGCTTTTTTTATTAATGGGCACTTATTAAGTGATAAATAAGAGCATAGAACAGTTCAACCAGTGGGGATTGAAACTTCCAACATGTTTTGTCTTTCTCCTTAAATTTCACACTTGTCGCTGCTGGTCTGCTAGACTATTTGACCCTGATTGTTTTTTTGGGGTTTTTTTTAGCATATAAAATCAAACCTTGGCTATAATACCACATAACCAGAGTGGTAAGAGCATCATAAAAAGTGATAAACATATAAATCTTCCAATAAGTTTAGAGAAATCAAGAGCATTAAATACCCTTAGTAAGCTCACAATAAAACATTTAACTGCTAAAGATATCATTGGCTGCTCACTGTTTTCATGATGTATCTTTGACATAATGATATGCTAAGCAAATGATTGGTTTAATAAAATTTATGTTAAAAGACAGGTTCAAAATATGAAGTTTTTGTGCTAGAAATAATAGATGTAATGGATGCTAAGAGCAGTTTGCAGAAATGTAGAGCCTGTGCTCAGGAAATCATGATATTTAGATTTACTATTGACTTTCTAAAAGGTAGAGTGTAATAAGAGTGCACATAGCACATATCAGTAGCTTTGTTTGATGCAGTGAAGTGAGGTCATCCTTTGGAAGCTGCATAATCCCAAAAAATTCTGGCTTTCCTATGGATATACCTAATGTGGCTTAACATACCCACTGTGTTGCTTCTATCCTGACTAGTTTTTCCTCTCTTTGTTTCAGGAAGTTTTTCAGTGCCTAAAAGCCAAAAAAATATCTCAAGATTTTAGACTCATTAAACATTACAGTACTTAAAAGAAAAAAAAAAAATCTGGATTTGGGAGTTTGCATTTCTCTTAGCTTTCTTATCCTTTAGGATACATTTTTAGTGAAATTTCAAAGCCTTTTCCCATGCCTTTAAGAATTACAAGCAAAATTTTTTAGCATGCAGGCTGAGATTTTCATGTGGGCTTTGAATTCTTGCCTCAGGATCTTTCAGGAAAACAAAAAATATCGTAAGACTTATGTCTAAAATCTTAAGAACTGGCATACCCAGACTACTAAGGACATGTCCACAGTGCCCAGCAGAGTAGGCAGGAAAACTCTGAAGCTGGCAGGCACCACGCTAGTTATGGAACCACAGATAATGTAACTGATGGCATTTTTGCACATGCATGATTTTCTGTCAGCACACCTACTGATTCTGAGACGAGAAATCCTACTTCACCAAACTGCACCTGCTAAAATCTCTCTGTGCATATGGGCAAACTTGGTTATGAATAATTTATGCACTAAACTATAATTCATTACTATAGAATAGATATCTGGGGAAAAAAAGAAGTCATACACTTAGGTTTTGATGTATGAAATAAATGAGCAATTAACATCATTTTTAGAATTGTAAAAATATTAGGATATTCAGTTTTCTGCTATGTGGCTTCCTATTATTTCAAGCAAGGTTAAGTGACAAAAAATTTCACTTGTACACAAAAACATTGTAAAGATTATTTTTAGGATTTCTTTTTCTGTTACTGTTTAACGTACTGTTATTCTTCAACATGCTTAACATCTTGGATGAAGAACTTAAAAAAATGCTAAGTAGGTTTCTCAATGACACTACATTGGAGGAGCTGTGGGCTCCCTCAAGGGCAGAGAGACCTTGACAAATTAGAGATATGGGCAATCACTAACTGTATGAAGCTTATAAAAGGCAAGTGCTGGATTCTGCACCTGGGATGGGGAAACTCTGGTTTATGTATAGACTAGGGAGTGAGAAACCAGAGACCAGTGCTGCAGAAAGGGACCTAGGGATCCTGGTCGATGGCAAGCTGAATCTGAGCCAGCAGTGCCCGGGCAGCCAGGAGGGCCAACCCTGTCCTGGGGGGCATCAGGCACAGCCTGGGCAGCCGGGCAAGGGAGGGGATTGTCCTGCTCTGCTCTGAGCTGGGGTGGCCTCACTTCGAGTGCTGGGGGCAGGTTTGGGTGCCATAATATAAAAAGACATTAAACTGTTAGAGAACATTCAAAGAAGGGCAATGAAAATAGTGAAGGCCTTGAGGGGAAGCCGTATGAAGAGCAGATGAAGTCACTTGGTCTGTTCAGCCTGGAAAAGAGGAGACTGAGGGGAAACTTCATGGTAGTCTTCAACATCCTCATGAGGGCAAGTGGTGGGACAGGTACTGATCTCTTCTTGCTCATGACCAAGTAACAGGACTGTTGCTCTCAGTTCTCTTGATTTTGAGTGTTTGGAATCTGTATATTTTTAGAGATGTTTACATATTTCTTCTCTGGGAGGAGAATTGATTGATGATGGTGTTCACTATCCAGGTTGAAGAAGTGGTGACCTGAGTGACCAATCTCTTGGCTTCTGTACCAACTGTATATATTAGAGTCAAATGAGGAAGAAGATAGAATAAAGTATCATTAGCTTTCCCGTCACCTGCTGCTGCCTGCCTCGTTCCTTCTGCAGGTCAGATCCTGCTACATAGGACTTGAAGGAATGGTCTGAAGCTGAGGTTGGGGGAGGTTTAGGTTGGATATAAAAGAATGTTTTTTATCCAGAGGTTGGTTGGGCACTGGAACAGGCTCCCCAGGGAAGTGGTCACAGCACCAAGCCTGACAGAGTTCAGGAAGCTTTTGTACAAAGCTCTCAGACACATGGTGTGACTCCTGGGCTGGTGTCCTGCATAGGGCCAGGAGTTGGACTCAATGATCCTGATGGGTCCCTTCTAACTGAACATAATCTATGATAACAACCTCAACTAAGTCTGTTATTATAATCTTATAGTGCTCCTGCTCAATTAAGATATTTATCTCATTAATGTTCTTTATGCAAAATATAATACTTAGAAATAATCATATCCTTAATTACCAGACTTGAAATTAAAAGCAACATTTCAGATAATCTAATGATAAATTGAAAATAAGGAAATAGGGTTTCTGGTTATTTTATTACTTTAGCTTTGGAACCTGCAGATCACCAGGACTTATCAAGTGTGGGGATTTTACGTTTTTTGCCTTAAGCATGTGGCTTAGAATACTATCTTTGCAGAGTGTTGCCAAAAAAAAACCCAACAAAACAATGATCAGGACAGGCTTGTTCGGACTAGTTTACATTGAAATGTGCCTTCTTCATGAAAGTAGTTACCACAGAAACAAACAGAAACTAATAAAACTAAATAAAAGACAGATTTAACACTGCTACCTTGGGCATGAGTGCTCATGATGCCCATGTAGTGCATCATGAGCTGCACTGTGCAGTTTCCAGCTGTTCCTGTGTAGAGAAAGATCAAGCTAAATTCAACTTGCCAAATAGAGTGCAAGTCATACTGAAATGTTTGGAGTTTTTTTGTAACTAAATGATGGAGTTCACATTGCATTTGTGCGATATTAGTGCTCAGAATGAAATTTTAAAATCTTGTGTTTCATTTGTTGGAAATACTAGTGTTAAAGTCTATATGTGATACTGTGTTTCTGTAATGGAAAAAGAAATATGAATGTTGCATCATAATAGGATATTATGTTATTTGGGCACTTGGATTATCTTTTCTTCAGAGCTTTTTTAATATATGAGGATTTTGTGAGACTAAAATATGCATTAAATAAAAAAGTTGAAATTGCCGTAGTACAGTTTTAAATTATCCCAATCTGCGTGTGTTTTGTATGCATTTTCCACCAAAGTTACAGCAACTAACATAAAGAAACAAAACCAACCAGAACTAATTGGTAGACTCTAAGATGTACCACTTGACTGTCTCTTCTGATGTACTTCCTCCAAATTGCAGTTTTCTGGTAATGAGCCCCTGTAATGCTGTTTTCCACAGACATGAAGATAAAAGTAAGAGATTATTGTGGTTAAAGGCCTAAGTGTACTGAAAATGGCTCTTTCTTAATGAAAACATGCCATGCTGCTCAGACATCCTGACGTGGAACATTGAATGGTCAGCTTCTGGAATTCTCTCACCATTAGATAGGACTTTTGCTTTGTTTTTTCTCTTTTTCTTTTTCTTGAGAATGGTATGTAACACGGCATCTTCGGACTTAAATTTTGCATAGAGCTCTTGAGTTTACCAAGGGATTGAGAGTGACCATTTTGCAGATAATGTGTCTGAGTCAATTTCACTTAATTTGAAATTTAGTTCGAATTGATTCCTTTCAAGACTCAATTAGAAATAAAACAGAGTAGCAAAACCAACTATAGGTATATAGATATGTAGATGATTGTTATTATACTTAGGGGGAACCTTATATTGAATTTCCTTAGTGCATTCTATAACATTAAAACCACTTCTAATATAATTAGTGCTATTTACCTATTGTGCAAATAAAGTGAAGCAGATAGAGTTATTTTGTTACCATCACTGTCAGCAAAATGAGGACAAAACACAGCCCATGCAGAATATTATGATGTTTGTATCACAAACTTAATATTATTGATCACAAACTATAGAAAGAATGGAAGGCATAGGTCTGAGAGGAAGAGACTATATAGGAGAGTCCCTGGGGGGATACAGCCTGAGGAGGTTTCTATCTTCTTTTGATGGTATCAGTGTTAGAGGAGAATTTCAGGACCTTAGCTCATGCAAATTTAGACATGATCTTTCCCTTTTGGTCATGAATATTAACTCATTATTTTCTTCCTAAAAAGCTTAGGTGCGGGGGTCCATTAATATATGAAAAATTTATTACAACAGGATTTAGCAAAAGAAAGAATTTCTGTAGTGTTTTCAAGTTCCTCTTAAAAGTCGGTTCTTTTGTTGGATTGTTTGTTTGTTTGTTTGTTTAATGTGACAAACAACAACAATTAAAAGGCTATTACATTTGGATCTAACTTTGAAATTATGAATATTTCATTTTATCCTTAAGTAAACTGTTCTGTACTTTAAGGAGCTTCTTACACAAATGACACAGGCACTGATATACTTCCCTATGCCTATTAGACATCTGATAAAAACATACATTGTTGAATTACCTCATGAATATAGAGTGACAAGAAATGATTCTTCATAAAGACAGACAAAGGGAACCTAGTCATTTTGACTCGTCCTGATCTGAGATGAAATATAAGGAAGCAAAGTTGTCTTGTTATTGAATAGGCTTTGCAATGTTGAAATGTAGAGAAAATGTATTTTCTACTTCTTGGTTACACTATCCTAGTTTTCATAATGAAGAGATGTTACACTGGCCTTTCAAATTTTTGGATTAAAACAAACACCAAAGGTGTGTGTTTAGAAAGTCCATTAAAAATTTAGCTAACATATCACAAAAAATGTTGGACTTTCCCTGTACCTGAGGAAAAAAAAAATAGTTCAAAGCTGAAAATCTAGAAGGTTTAAACATCTTCAGGTAACTTCCTTCCACTGGATTTGTTTGGATTTTCTTATAAGTATGAGGAATGGCCTTCCAGGGTATTAAAATAGTTTTAAAATTTGAAACCATTACTAATTTCATTGATTTGTTTTTGTATCTGTGTTCGTTATATTCACTTTTGTCATTTACTTTCTATTTTTTTGTAAGATGGAGATACAGATAACTTGCCTATAAATTGTCTTTAGAGGCTCCTACTAAATCTTCTAAGATTTCCCTACAACTGAACATATTTTGCTGATTTTCATCTTTAGCTTATCTTTCCTTTTTATCTTCCTTAATTTATGCAATAGATAGGCATAAGATATTTTTGTACTGACTTGAAGTTTGTGTCATTACCAATATTTTTAAACCTTCTAGTAGGTCATAAGAGGAAGAAGCACATGCATATATGTTCAACCTTTCTACATTTTACAACCTAGTCATAGAATTTCTGACTTTAGTGCTCACAATGCCAGAGTATTTCAATTGTTTGGGTTCAGTAATGTGTTGTGTTCAAGCTGTTTTGGATTTGTCTCTAACTTACAGTATTCATTTGCCCTATTATTTGTAATATATTATTTTCTGTGTCATCATGTAAGTTCAGCAGGAAAGGTCTTTGAACTTGATAAATTAATAATGGGACAAGGCTTTTTTTCCCTCTTGCACCTACATTAAAACATTTCTGTGAACAGTGTTGTAGCTAAAATTCTCTCACTGAATGTCTTTGTATAGCATGCATTTACCCACTCTTTTGAGAAGGCAAGGGAAGTACTGAATCATAATAATGCATGGTGCTTGTCTCAGCTAGAGCATACATTTCCTTTGTCTGATACTGAAAAAGCTGTTCCATCCTAGTTAGCTTTGATATTTACTACAGAGTGTGAAAGAACATCTCCTTTTGAGCCACAATAAATGATCAGAGAAGTGCACCTTTGCTGTGTTTCTATGTCTGATTCCAGGCCATCACGCTTGCTCTTCTCCCAAGGGATCAAGAGCAATGTAGACTATGAAGAGATAAGTTCTAACCAATAAATCTGGTGAGAACTGATGAAAAAAAGATAGAGATTTAACTTGCCCTGATTTTTCGGGAAGCATAATTATGAATCTGGAGAACCAAAATGTGTGTCAGAATGTGTCACAAAGAGTGAGAATAAGCAATATTGCAGAAGTGGGAGGGAAATTGAAGGGCTTTAAGGTGACCATTACTTTTGGTGTAGTAGATTCAGTGAATATAAAAGATACAGACAAGCAACTTTCAAGAAAAAGGTTGATTTTCACCTTCTTAAAGATCATATTTTATAACACTATATATTTTAAATATTTTGACTATGATAATATATTTTTGTCTTTTCATTATATTGTTTTCCTGCTTTTTGAGTTTTACAAATTTGTTCATTATTTGCAATTATTTGACAAATAATTGTGTACACATTCCAGACAGGGTTTTTTGTTGAGTTAGGTAGCATTTTTGATTTAATGCATGCTGTTCTATTCTTTATGGCTTGTTGTTTCACACCTTGAACTAAGAGCCATCAATAGAATATTCCATAGAGCTTTTGAATTTGCAAAATTTTATTTGTTATAAAAAATTTTATGAAGATAAGCTTTGTGCTGCTCTCTGCTTCTCCTTCTGCTTCTTATGCATTAATTTTTCCAGTCATGTTTTATTTTTTAAGCAGTTGATTTTCAGCAGGCCCAGTGACAGACTAATAAATTATTCTGAAATTAAACCATACCAGTCACTAATGGTTCCAGTCTCATACTGAAAGGATGTGCATTTTGGCATATCTTTCTGTGCACTTATCTGTGTTTAGGATCACTTTTTCCTGAAGTCTTTTTTATAGTTTTCATAGCTAGTAATTAATTTCCTGAGAATTATTCAGACTCTGTGATAAAGAAGACTAAAATAATTTGACTTGCACCTCAGACTCAATGTTGGTGCTAATATCCATCCCCTGACTAAAGAAACTACTGTTACCTTATAGTATCACAGAATGTTAAGGTTTGGAAAGGATCTTAGGGATCATCTAGTCCCAACCTCCATTTCTTCCTGCTTTTTTAACTGAATTTTCCCTTTTTCAGTTTTTACTTATTACTTCTTGACCTATCACTACAGTTTGTCATGAAGAGCCCCTCTTTTGCTTCCCTGTAGGCCCCCTTCAGATACTGGAAAGTTGCTATGAGGTCTTCACTCAACCTTCTCTTTTCCAGACTGAACAGCCCCAATTCCAGTCCTCTTATCAATTTTGTGCTCCTCCTCTGGATTAACTTCAATAATTCCATGCCTTCTTATTTTGGGGGCTCCAGAAGTATATGCAACACTCCAGGTGGGAGCTCAGCAGAGCAGAGTAGAGGAGGAGGATCACCTCCTTTGACCTGCTGGCCGTGCCCCTTTGGGTGCAGCCCAGGATTCCATTGGCTTTCTGGGATGGGAATGCACACTGCTGGTTCATGCTGAATTTCTCATCAGCCATCACCCCCAAGTCCTTCTCCTCAGGGCTGCTCCCAAACACTTCTCTGTCCTGCTTGTGGGTATTCCTGGGATTGCCACAACCCATCTGCAGGACCCTGCACTTGGCGCTGTTAAACCTCAGGAGATTTGCACAGGCCCAGTCTTCAGTCTGTCCAGTCCCTCTGGATGCCATCCCTTTCCTACAGCATGTCAGCTGCATCACGCAGCTCTGTGTTTTCAGTGAACTTGCTAAGGGTGCACTTGATCCCACTGTCCATGCTGCCAAAAAAAGATGTTAAACAGACCTTGATCCTTAATTTTATGAATGGCTGTTATCTCATTGTGGTTACTTGTGAAAAAATCTCCAAGGATCTTTTAGAAACAAGCCAGTGTCACAGTCACATGGTCTTAATGCAAGAAGTTTTCCATGACTTATCAATTTGAGCCAAATTCACAGAGGATTAAAGGTCATGAACATAATTAAATTCCAGCAAGTGTTATAAGATCAGCAATTACCAGTTTTGTGTTGCCAGCTGTTAGGTCTATCAGCACGCACACGCTTGCTGGCCAGCAGCAGCACACACAGCCACAGCATATGCTGTCATTTGTCCATCTGGGGCAGCCGTGGAGCAATCTACTGGAGAGGAACTGAAAGATTTATGAGGGTGAGAGAGAAAAATACATAGAAATGTGATTGCAAGGCCATTAGAAACATGAAGGACACACCATATTACAGAACTATTGTCCTGCAATGTGTTGTGCTATGAAGTAATTCTCTATGTGCATCCTTTGTTTGGCTAGTATAGATTCTGCTTTTGTAAAATCGTTATCCTGAGACAGAAAAGTAACTGATTTATTAGGGGTGGGGCTTTGGCTTTTTTGTTTTGTTTTATGATTTTATTCTATTTTTATTACTTTCTAAAAGTGCTAGTAGTCTTATAGGAAATAGCTGAAGTAATTTTATTTTGCCAGACTCCTCATAAAATCTCTGAATTATCTGTAAAAGGGCTAATTTTTTGTCCATCAAATATTTCTTTATAGATAGCAAACTATTTTGGCTCTTTTATTTTTGCTAATTATATGTAAGTAGCTTCAGGTTGTTACTATTTTGCAATTGTTAACTGAAGACTAGATACAAACATATGGTAGGCTAGAAGTCATTTGATGTGTTCACTTTGAAGATGTCTTCAGCTGTCTGAAGTTCATTACTCACAGGTTGGAACAGACCCCCACCATTTCATACTCTCAACTGCTTTCTGACTGAATGACTGCAATTTAGTAGGAAAGAACATTTGAAGCTCATCCGTCACATCAATATGCAAACTCAGATATTTCCCTAAAGAGTTGACACATCACAACTTCTGGTTTGATCAAAAATCTATTTCCTTTGATGTTCATGAACAAAAGTACATAAAAATTCTGCAGACCACTTGTACTACTGTAGCTGCAACAGGTCTGTATGTATAATAGGAAAAAAAAATCAGGGAAATACAATGTCTTTTATTGTCAGTAAATTACACTGATCTTAAATGCCGTGTGGCTTTATCGTGACTATTCAAAAAAAACTTGTTTCCCCTTTAATCCCGTGCATTATTTCAAGCAATGCAATTGAGACTGTGGCACTCAGCTGAAAACAAGGTTGTTTAGAGAAGACAGGACTGGCAGTTAAACTGTGATCACCCTGAATAGGAAAAGGTCTGAGGACAGCTGGTGTGGTCTTATGAAGAAGAGGTTAGTTGCATGGAGTTCATGTTTGCAACAAGTTGAAATGATTGATTTTCCTTCTCTGACTTTATTTTACAAGAAGCTGCTAGGTTGGCTAAGAATCTGTTTTAGGAGCTGAAATATAGACAACAAAGGCACATTTAGAACTTCTGGAAACTTCATAAATTATTTTTCTGGACCAAATACTTCAGTAGTTGACTGTTTCTAAAAAAATAGACATAGCATAAAGAGTCCTGAGAAGGCTTATTTCCAAAGTACACCATTGTAAATGGATTGAGCTTTTGTGTGCCTAAACAAAGGAGGAAGAACAATGACCATATCTACTGTAGTAAATATGTTCTATTGGTCTCATAAGTAGAGCTTATGAGTTCTGATATTGAGAGATGGAGGAAATCTTTGCTTTATATTACATCCATTTTTGGATTGAACACATTCTTAGTAGACTTTGAGATGCCCATCCTGCAACTAAATAAGTTCTAAATAAAATGACGTTTTATATAAATGCATAGATACTAATGTATTGTGTGACAGATATACACTAGAGGCCAAGTACAAAAAGTAAATTAATTAAAGTGAGATAAGCAGGTCTTTTATATTAGAAATTTTCGAGAAACATCTGAAACAGGGCAGTTTGCAACAGCCATAATCTTCTTCATGTTTGATTATGATAACAATGAACATTTTGTTTTATCAATGCTAGCAATCCTTCACGTTGCCTTGGGATATCCAAATCATCTGTTGATCTTTAATTTCAAGCAAAAATATCTGTGTCTTTGTGAGGCATTGTTTGGGCATTAAAGAAAATAGTATTTTGGTTGCAGCGTCATATAGAAAGTGTCTATATGTCATATAGTCTATCTTTTTATAGATTTGGAAATTGTATGGCAAACGCGGTGCTTATCAGTTATTGTAGGAAAATATATGATCGGCTAAAGTCTGTGTGAGTCTTATTTCTTTCAAATATTCTCTCTTCAGTGGCTAAAAAGATTAATCCCCTTAATGTTCACTTCTCTTGGTTGTGAAGATGAGAAAGTATTTTTAACTTACAGTGTTCCTCTATGAAAATTTTTGGGTTTCAAGAAATGCAAATAGACAAATAAATTTGAATGTGTTCAATAAACATACGATGAGTAGATATTTAGACAGCTTGTTTTTGCTTTAGTTTTGGACTTGACTTTTCAAAGTTTAACTAAATCTAGCAGAATCAACTGAAAAAATGAAAACAAAAACAAAAACAAACAAAACCCCCTAAATGGCTAGAGACTACCAGTTTGCACAGGTGCAAATGGGTTTGATCATATGTTAATTTATCGAGAGCCAAGGGCACAACTCCAAACCGCAAAACCAGATGCTCTGCTTTTTTCTCTGTGTGAGAAAGATGGAAAAGAGAAAGACTGAAAGCCCATGAACCATGGGAGAATTCTGTTTTTATGATCTGGAGTTTAAAGCAATCATAAAATTTGAGAAAATGGAGATAGTTTCAAATATATGGAGGCCAACTTTTCTTAAAAAATAAAAATCCCATGTTTATCTATGCAGTTTATCTACTATGGAGGCTCCTGAACCTTCTCTTACTATGATTTCTGTTTTTCTCCCTATTCACTATAATTCCAGCAAGAGAGATTCCCTCCAGCAAAATTGCTTTCCATTCTCGTCCCTCCCTTTCCTTGATCTCTGGTGGCTCTTGAATCTATTATGGCACTCTGTATGAAACAAGCTTATGTCAATTCACATTCTTTCATCTCCTTTTTTAATTAAATTCACTTGTTTGTTTAGTAGCACCATAAAAATGTCTGTTGCAGTTTATTAAAATCTTGCATTATGAATATTTATTTTAGATATAAACTTTCAATGTATTTCAACAGATAAACTGCCTCCCAGTAAAGTGTGAAAGTGGGAAGGAGAGGAAAAATACAATTAGAAGGAGAAAGTTTTCTTTTATAGAAGAGATGCAGACCTTTTAGACCTGTAAACTTGTATAAATGTAAAGCGTAATATTAGATGTATTGGAGGTTACAGCTGGACATTTGAGAGGGTTGGGGGGAATTAACTCATGAATCTCTTGAATGTAATTCCAACTGGGTGTAAGTTAATGTTCCAGAAGTGATATATTTACTTGTTCTGATAACATTGACTTCCTTATTTTATCAACACCTTGCAAATAATTTTTCTTAGTGTTGTTCATGACTTCTTGACAGTTATTTTGACCTCCAGGCTATAGTAAAAATACAGATCACTAGTTTTCAAGTATGTATCGGAATGATATTTAAATTACTTGAAAATGTATTTTTCTGTGGAAGATCTACTGTCTTTCATCCAGCTAAGGATCTTGGTCTGCTTTTCACAAATAGCTGCATCCAGTTGTTATTTTAAATTCATTATGGCCAAAATTAATCTCTCGATCTTCTCTTTCAAAACATTTCACTAATTCATTTTCCATCTTAGGCAGAAACATCACTGTTCTCCAAATTACTTCACTAATGTCAAGTTTAAACTCCTGCTGTCTCCTGGGGGATGCTTTCACTGGGTTTCTCTCAAACCTTGTCAGTCCAACTGTGCACGCAGTCAAAACATTTGTGCAAGCTTTTATTATTGCCTACATTAACTATGACAACATCTGTTCTCTAGACTTCCTTACAGCAGCCTTGCTCCTCTGAAGTCATTGCACAATGTTGCTGTTATAGTCACTCTGAACTCATTTACTGAGCATTATATTGGCCCTATTTATTGTCCTTCAGCATTTTTAATTTTACTCCTTTCCACTTTTTCTCCTGTGTCTTTCCAATAATTCAGTCCAACCATTAGTGTAAAATCTAGTCAGACATCTAGTCACACATGCTTCATTTCCTTCTACAAGTCAGTTTTGCTAAGGTTAGGACCAATTTAAGAAACAATTGAAGTATCCTTTCCATTCTGCTGAGTAGGTCTATTGGGTCTGGCTAAGATGGAGTTCGTTTCCCCACAGCTGCCCTCACAGTGCTGTGCTCTGCACTGGTGACCAGAAAGGTGTTGATAACACACCAGAGTTTTGGGTACTGATGAGCAGGACTGGAACAGCGTCAGTGCTGCACCCCCATCAGAAGACTGGGGCTGGTTAAAATCTTGGGAAGGAACATTACCAGGCTAGCTGACCCAAACTGACCAAAGAAATATTCCATACTAAATTATGTCAGCTCAGATATAAAAGTAAAGAAAAATGAGGAGAAAGTGAGGGCATTTGTTACTGAAAATGTTGGCCTTCCAGAGCACTGCTATGCTTACTGAAGACCTGCTTCCCAGGAGGTTGCTGGATATTGCTTGCTGATGAGAAGAAGAATAAAATCTTTACCTCTTTGCATGCAAACACATGACATTTTGTGTTTTGGTTTTGTTTTTCTTTTTTTCTCTACTTAGGAGTTTTATTCTATCTTATTTTCTTCCCCCATCTTGCTGAGGAGGCGGCTTGGTGGACACCTGGCATCCAGCCGAAGTCAACCCACTCCAATAGTATTAATTTATATCTAAGCTTTTTTTTTTTTTTTTTCCCCTAACTCTTTTTCCTGTTCCCAAAATGACAAAACTTTGTGTTTTTCCAGGCCTTTTCTGTATAGACAGTTTTCCAAAATGTTAAAGCTGAAAAAGATGTGATTTTTTTTTTCAGAACTCCTAAGAAAAGTTGGAAGCAATTGATCAGATAGAACAGAAATTATAGCAATTCATAAGATATTCTCCCACTGTGGCCTTGTAGGCAGGCTCCTACTTCCAAGTTGGTTTATTTATCACATCAGTGGCCTTGAGTTGGAACAAACTCTACCAGGTGTCTTTTGGCTTCTGCAGAGTTCTCTTTCTGACCTCTCTGTGGTCTGCCACAGAGATGGGAGTTGTACCACCGATACATAAGAAGTGACACAAACACAAGAAGTGTCCTGAGACTTTTGGTTCTCTACTGCCTTTCCCAGAGCTGCTGGTGTGGATGCCTTTTCTGTGACTGATGCTTGGCTGTTCCTACAGAAGGAGCAATGACTCCATCCACACCTTTTCAGAGGAATGTAAACATAATGTACACAAACATCATAACATACAAGCTGAAAGTGCCATACCAACTACTGCACATTTAGTTACCTATCTTGGACTGTTTGGAGAACTAAAATTACTTTGAGAGCAAAAATCAAATCATTTTACTGATATCTAAGGTGAGGCTGCATCAAACTCATATTTGGCAGAAAAAGCCAGATTAGAGACATCCTTTCTTAAGTTCAGCAATTATTACAAGTTCAGCAATTATTCAGGAAAATATGCTTCTGCCTATACTGATCGAAGCCTGATTCAACCCATCCTGAGGTAATTAATTGCTTGTATTTCAGAGGTGCCTCTCATTTCCCTGATGACAGGAAAACGACGGTTGGGGCACCTAACTTTCAGAAGGCCATCCTTGTGGCTTAGGGTTGGTCACAGTGTTCAATTTTAACTTCTTCAGAATACTAAAGTTTGACATGAAGTTTTAAAAACAAACAATTCAAAGATTTAATTTAAAAAACTGTTTGGTTTTCTTTTTAAATTATCAAATATGACTAAACAAGGAAACAAACCAGGAAAACCTGTCATCTTTTAAGATAAAAAAAAAAAAAAAAAATCCAGTAAAAGAAATGTCTAGTTAAATACAGAAATGTTTTCCATCAGTAGAATTTCCTAGAACACAGAAATTGCTTGCCAAGCTTCAATGGCAAAAAAATTAAGATTGAAAATTCCTAAAGACAGCATCTTCTACCAACTACCTGCATCAGCAACAACAGAAAAGCAATGTGGTAGAAGAATTCTTGCAGTCTGGTATGACTTGCAGATGTATGACTATCCAGTGTTGAGGGGTAATGTTGTAGTGTGGTGTGGGGTTGCAGAATTTTGTTTAACACTTTTCATTGTAAGTTTAGTTTAGTTCTGTGTACCTAAGATGGGCCCCTTGCTGTCTTAGAGCTTCTTATCAGAAGGTGATTTATGTT
>VXBB01020866.1:0-27500 GCA_013399915.1 Illadopsis cleaveri
ATGTACATGACAGCCTTAAGAGAGTCAAGGAAATTGAGGGCAGCTGAAGAGAAGGTGCAGTGGGATTTATTGGCACCAAAAAAAGTCACAGGCTTAGAGAATTTTGGTCTGACTACTATTTACTGTGTGTTTAATCACAGAGGCTTTGGAGCGAGCCAAATCTGTCTGGAGAAAGCAGAGCTGAAAAAGTAATACTTTTCTATTTTTTTTTTAACGGGTGGGAAGCTAGACGATGGGAGAGCAAAATCAAACCAGATTTTGGAGGGCGGGGGGAATGAAGCAGAAGGACCCAAACCGCGTTTTTGACCAAGCCGCTGATGCTGAGCATCCCACAGTGACGCATCTCCTTCCCCGGGGATCCCTCTGCTGCGTGTGCGCGGGTTTGCGCGGAGGACGCGGTTCGGGAATGACCAGAAACTCTGAGATTCTTAAACCTAGAGGAGAGAATACATCCACGTTCCGTGGCTGTGCGAGCCCGGGCGGTCCCGGCGGTGGCGCTGGCACGGCGCAGGAGCCGCGGGGCTGCGGGAGCGGAGCGGGGCCCGGCCGGGCTCGGGAGGGGCTGCCGCTCCCCATGGACGGCAGGCGCTGTGCCTGGGCAAGGGGCGGGAGAGGAGGCGGAGAGGGTGGTCCCGGCAGTGTGGGCAGCCACCCGAATGGCTCAGGGGTGCCGGAGGAAAGCGGAGGAGAGAGGGGCCCTCCTCTCTCATCGCCGCGCTCTGCCGAGGGTTCAGCTCTGGGCGCCGCTCGCTCATTCATTCGCCTCCCGTAGGGGTGGGTGAGTCAAAGCTGTGAAACCTCTCCCATGGGTGATTCGCCTTGGCTGTTGTGGAAAGCTTCCTTGGCCTATTTTTAGGTCAGAATAAAATTTTATAAAGACCCCGTACTCGTGGTGTTTTTCAAAGTAGGTTTGTGTGAACAACAGGAGTCTGATTACCACGTTTCAGGGCTTTTCTAGTAGTTGTCATTCTAGATGGCCCTCCATTTTCATTGTTTTGATAGTTTTGCAGGAGATGGATGGGATCTGATGTTCTGTAGATGAACACACACAAAGTTTGGCTGCTTCTGTTGTTATTTTTTCCTTGTCTTGTTTGTGGGCACTTTGGGAATTGTGGCAAAGGTGGCAGGGCTGTGAGGGGCATCCTTTGATGTCTCAGACTTTGGCCACCATGTCTCTTCCATTGGTATGTATTCAGACTTTCTCAAGAGAAAAGAATGTGTTGGTCATGCACTTCTTCTATTTTAAATTGGAACTAAAAAGAGTTACTAGTTTAATATTACCATCAGAAATACTTCTCTAGTGCTTTATCTGGCCTATCTTTCCATTGTTTAGAGGATTACTGACATAAAAGAGAGCACATTGATCCATTAACAAAACAGGTGTTTTCCTTTACGAACACTTATATTTTATCTATCTGCATTTTTAATACACAGGTCTGGCTGACCTAGGATCAATATGGGCAAATAGAGAGGAGAGACATAATTATAATGGGCAAAATAACACCCAGTTACAAGTAAGGGACTACAAATAAAAAAAGCACCAGATTGTCACACTGGGTGAAGAAATGAGATTGGCAGAAAACCTTGGAGAAGATCATGTTCATATTACAACAAATAGTTGATTCTGATGTTATTATTGTATTGTATGTCATCAGAAACCCGCAGTGCTTGGAGAGAACCCTAAATAACTTTAAACAGCAATCGAGGTATAAGAAACTACAGGAACAAACTGTATTTGAAATGTAAGTATTTCTGAGCAAGAGTTACAAAACAGAACTAATTACATAAGGTACTATACATACCTGGTGTTCCCCTCTATTTTTATGTTTTGGTGATTTTACAGGTTTTAGTTTTGAGCAATCCACAGAAACTGGGGGAAAATAAAATCTTGACAAAGAACAGAATTTCTCAATAATTTTCCAAGTTTTTCTGGATGTTTTCTGGATGTTTCTAAGTGTTCATTTTGCCTGATTTAGATAAGTGCTTATGGCAGCCTAGCTGAATAGACATTTCCTAAAGTTTTGGCAGGACTGAGGTATTTGGTTTTTCCTTTTCAATGAACTTAGTATGATCAGCTGCAGAATCACATTAGTGTGATCACAACAATCACAGCAGTAAGATCTTCCATGACTTTCCTTGAGTTAGAGGAAGAGAGTTATGTCTCTTTTTGACTTAATATTATGCCACACTAAAGAGAGACTTGCCGAGGATTATTTGTGTTTTTAGGCAAAAGACATAAGCATTTAGATTTACAAATAATAGAACATTCAAGATCGAATTATTTTCCTATAATTTATTTTTTAAAAAGAATATTTTACCATAACATAATATTAGGACTCTGTTATAAGGACAGAGGAGGATGTGAGATTAGCTCTTGGAGCAACATGATAGGTATCTTTTTTATAAACATCTTGGTTTTGGAGTGGAGTATTTTGATTGTTTTACATGTTTTATGAGAGCTTTTATTCATGAAAGCACCTAAGCATGCACTTGAGGCTACTTTGTAATTTCTCATTTCTAAATGATTTAAATAATTTAAATTATTTTGCTGCAATAAAAGTAGCACATAATAACTCCTCCTTGTGTTTGCTGATCAGGGCAGTGCTGGTGGTGGAGGAGATGAGGAGAGACAAACATTTTCCTAGGCAGTTATACCCTTGATTCCCCCAAAAGCATTGCCATTGTGGACAAATCTTCAGTGATGGGAAGAATTTTCTAGAGCTTGTTGACTTCCTCAGGGAGACTTTAACAACAGCAAATTTGGGCATTGTGTTCGTATCAACTTGAAATTCTTCTCAGCTGTCTGTTCATCTTTTGACATAAAATCATAAATGTTTTTACAATTCATATCAAATGTCAAAAGTTAATTTAGAGGCAATAGTTAACTTTAGGCTGAGGGTGAAAATCTTTTTTTTCCAGAAGACTCAAATTTACCAGCTTTCACATCCACAAATCATTTATTTAACATGTTCTGTCCTAGTGCTTGTGTCTTATACAGATTTGATCCTACCAACACTTTAATAAAAGAGGGCTGGAACCCAAGTCCTTTTAAATTCTACTGAAACTGAGTTCTTGGCATGAAGATTTTTTTTAATCTAGGGCAGCTAGTCTATGAGCTAGAGATGTATGTAAGTGGGGCATGGATCAGACACTCTTTCCCATAGCTTGTGACCCTGTCATCCTGAATCATCCCTTGTACTGCTGATGCATTTGAAGAGCACAGGGTCACTGGTAATTAAGACAGCTTTATAAAAGTGCTAGCAGTTGCAGCTGTAGGATGAAGAGTACCTGGAGTGCAGAATTTGTTAACCACGTTGAATTCCCTTCGAAAAGGAAACCCTAACACTTGCACATACACTGCTATCTCATGGGCTCAAAAGTTACACAGGGTTGCATTAGGTCACTACTTGGATGGATGATCTCCATCAAAAATGCCAGATACTGCAGGAAGCCTGGCTGATGCCATGGTGGCCAGGACTTCCTCTCAGAGGCATTACTAAGCAGTGCTCCACATGCCTCAGGACCTTTTGGTTTGATGGTGAGGATGTATTTTAAGCAGGCATCTCTCAGTTGAAGCATTTAACACTGACATATAAAGCACAGATCAAGGGCAACAGCCTGCAAAATCCTTTTTGATCTGTATGAGAATGACAGGCACTGCGTGATAGCTGCAGTCCAGGTGGGAAAGATCAACACTGCTCTCTGAGCTAACCAAAAAGGTGTAAGGGTCTGGAGGGGAGAATTATCTACATGTTACAGAGACACTGAGTAGGGAAAGAAGCCAGTTTAAAATGGCATCTGAAGCACATAAAATAAATTCTGAGGCTTGTCCTGCATGCCTTCAAATGCATTCTGACTGACTGCTCAGTGTTTATCCTGCCTGGTTCCTTAACCCAAAAATCCTGGAAGAAAAGCATAGGTGGGAGAAGTACACCATCATCTGGCACATGTAGGCTGATATGCCAGCCTTGATGCCTGAATCACAGATTCTGCACAGTACATTACTGTGACTCATGTACAGAAAGACTAAAAGCAAGAGAGTGACACAATATGGCACAAAATTGTATTTACAATCCAGCTGGTGTCAGGACATCTTCACTTAGAGATGAATATCATGGCACAAGGCACAAGGCAAAGAAAAAGAATAAAAGTAATAAAAAATATTTTTCCATTAAGGGCATAGTTGTAAAATGTGGCTGCATCTCCCACTTGTTTGTCTAAACATCCTTGTACAATACATGCCATTGTTAACACTGACGGATGTAGAAACCAGCTGGAGAGTCTCTTAGATAGCACTCATGACCAAAGTATGTACTTGGACAAAGTTTTCATGGGATGAGTGTCATGTTCATTCACTGGACCAACTTTTATAGTAGAGGTAGGTATTAGGTAGCTGGAGTGAAGCATTAGGTCCTGTCAGCTTTGAGCCAGCCAAAGAAGGTTCCATTTCTGGAACAACCATCAAGCAAAACCACCAGGCAGTTGATTGGCAGATACACTTGCTTCTGACACCATTCCCTAAATGTTCACTGTAGAGCTGCACACACAAAAGTTTAACAGAGACATCACATCCTGCCGGACTGCACTGCAGAAAGAAGTGCCACAAAGCTGAGTTTCAACAAGACCATTAAAACAGTGGTGGGAGAGCAGCAACATCAGAGTGTTCACAGAGCAAATAGAAATCTTGTTATCATGAGTATTACTGTGCAATTAAACATGAGATTGAACATATGTGTAGGAGAGAAGTGGGTCAGTCTTCCTAGGTTCATGCCCATTGCTCTAACCACTTGATTATTCCGAGTTTACATTACTGTATCAGCCATTAAAATCATGGGAGATTTTCCACTGATTCTCCTGACCTTTGCATCACACCATTAGAGTATGGGTCACATAGTCAGTGACTCCTCTCAGCTTCATGTCATAGGTACATTCTTGCTCAATTACTTTATCCTATACAATGGAGGACTTACCCTATCCTACTTTATCTCTGTAATGGAGATAGCAATTAAAGAAATAATCTGCAGGTGTGACTGCACATCTGACCCTCTTTTTTTATTTTTTTGTGTTACACTCGAAGTAAAAGTGATAGCAACCAGATTAATTTCCCTCCTCATTCCTCCCTGTAGGCTGGGGTCCAGAGGCCTGCAGAAAGTCTTCCCTAAACTGCATCAGGCAAGCCTAGTGTAAATACTTTTTCGTTTTGGAAATTACAAATTTGACGGTTTGCAAATACTTCCCTACATCAATACAACTATTTTGACCCTGCACATGGATGTACACCTTCAGTGGCTCTTACAAGGCAGTGTAGTTGGTATTTGTAGGCTGGTACTCGCTGGCACAGCAGCAGTGACACGTAGAGCTCTGCAGACACGGTCAGGTGCTGTAGCAGTGCCCTTGGAGCACAGCCACGGCAGGGCAATCTCCACAGGAAGGTACTGTTTGCCCTCATGTCCCCTTGGCCAGGCTGTTACAGCTTTCCTACCCTCCCCTTCTGGCTTTGTCACCCCAGAAGGATATTGATGGATTCTTTGAGTTGCTATTTGTGCCGGGGTGCCAGAGTCTCTGGGATAATTACTTCACGGCGCAGTTTACCGCCGTGAACGTTGTCAGAACAGCGATACAGATTTGTTGTTGTAGCCAACTGGCATCCAGCTTAAGGATCTTTCCCTCTGACTATTTAAATTAGAGTCTGCATTGTCTTGTGTGATAATGCTCACAGAGCAATAAGGCAGCGTGCTTTCTATGAAATGTCTTGTAGCCGGTGATCTTTTAAGCCTTTCTTGGCTTGTCTTCTCATCTGAACATCTGTGCTCTGTCCCTCTTTCTGTGTAGTGTTCACTGCTATTGGACATTCTGCTTGAGGCAAGATCAAGTCTAGTGTTCTGCATTTCCCATCCTAATTGTGGCATTGTGCTGTTGCTGCATATGCTCTTAATCAGCTTTTGCAATCTTTCCTGGAATGTCTATATAAAATTTGTGAAATATTCTTGGATCCTCTGGAATGATATCAGAAAAAAGATACTAGAAAGGAAAGGAATTTTAAAGTTAGTAAAATACCTTTTCAGTTTTCTATGCTTTTCTTTAATGTAGCTAATTATTATCTAGGCATTTTCTAAATTTGTAGTGTCTGGCACCTGGGAGGAAACCCACAAAACCCAAGAAAACCATCTTCTGCTCTCTCCACCCCCAAATTCTTAACTTTCTGTTAGGGTTTCTTAAAGTCAAGGAGAACTCTGAATGGTAGGTGAATGATCTCTGGTGCAACACCTGCCTAGAATGAGCCAAGAAATTTTTTAATTTTGTAATTATTTATTTAACATAATTTTCTATTTGTTTTCATTTTACCCTTCTCATTGTCCTGGTGAACTAGCATGCCTAAGACACCAAACAAGAATATTGTTTTATATTTGTGTTTAGAATTCAATACATCTCAACATTGCATTTCATGCAATCAGAAAAAACAATAGTAAATGTAATTGCCTTATTTTGTGCCAGTAAACAGTGGTCCTGCAACCTGTGTGGCATTCAGCAGCACTGTGTGCTGCAGGGTGGGCAGCAGTGCAGAGGTGTCTGTATTTTTTGCTTCTAACAAAGTCACACTTGATCTTTGACCTCGCTTCTCACTCTTGGTCTCAAGTGTGGGGTCATCTCACAGCAACCACCTGCCCTGCAATGTTTCTTCCACAACATATCAATTGCTCTGGCAAAGCAATTGCATGCGTTTAAAAGATTTGCAGGCATATTGTTCCCATATGCGAGTTCTCCTGCAATGAGATATTCAGTTGTCACTCCTGGGGAACATGGTGCCCCTTTAACCTCCACCCCAAGGCTTGTAAGGCTCAGTCTGATGCTGAAAAATTTCCCCTCACACTGCAGGTAGTGCCAAATTCTGTGTCTTACACAGATCTTTCCTGAAGCCTTGCCTTGTGTCTCCAGTCCAGGCTACCTTGCCTACCATGTTTTTGTGGTCACTGTTGATATTCTTAAAATAAATATAATTGAAGAATAATATCCAGCCTTTGGCATTGCAGTGAATGAAGTAAAGGAGAATGATCCCCACACTGCCTTACTAAAGTGAGAAATTCAGCATCAAAGGGAATGAAACGTTGCTGACCTGCTCCACATGTGACCACAACAATCTAACTGAGTATTCACAGAGAAAGTTTTTAGTGTTGGAAAGTGAAATGCTGTGTAGCGGGAAAGCTACTGGGGCCTTAACTGTTTTTGCCTCCTGCTTTGGCTGGCACAGATGTTAGTCACATCACATAATGCACTACCTGAAGGCACTCAGCTACTAGAGTGACAAGGGCAGTATAAGAACCTATATAGAATAGCAAAACTGTAAGCAATGGTGTTGTGTGAGGATGAATTCAGGGAAGGGGATGCCTAAGGGCTATATAAGCTAGTAGGTGGTTTCACTAGCCCAGGAAATGGAAATAAAGCTTCAAGCCTTGGTCCTTTAAAGGCTTTTTGTCTTTGCCATTCTTTTTTTTATTACCACTGAACAATCAGGAAAGCAGAAATCAAATCAGTTTGAAAATTTTCTAAGGGTTTTCCACACAAGCCCAGAGGAGGAAGGGGACACTATTTCCCCAGGTGTCTTCTAGCATTGCTTCTCCTGTGTTTCTCTTCTGCCTTGAGCAGACCTGTGGGGACTTAGGACATATTAAGCTGCTGTAGACTGTGCTGCCTCTACCATCCACAAATCAGTTGTCAAAGAAAAAAAATATTATATTAGCCTACTTATGTAATGATAGCCTGTTGAAAGACTAATTTTCTTCTTCCTCGCTCTCCAGAAACACTTGTGCTCTGCTCTCCAGTGAATCTTCAGAGCCAGAGAGGTCCAAATAGGTGCTTTATCTCGGCAGGGTGGAGGTGGTGCGATTGCTCCATGATCCGGGTCAGGTTCCAGGTGCCTAATGAGAGCAATGGGAGGCACTGAGTGCAGAGCTGGCCTCAAAATGTGGCTACTACACTTCGGACATTAAGCACATGCAACTCCTCCTGAAATCAGTGGGAGGCAAAGGCCTCTCAGCACTGGAAGTAGGAATGTGATTCATCTCTGAAATCTAACTTTACAGAGCGGTCACAGAGACTCTACCTCTGAACTTGAATCGCTACATCTTAGCTGCATTTAAGGCTGATGGAAAGAAATAAGCACAGCTAATTCTGGTCACCAGGTAATTCTAGGTGGCTCTAAGTAACTGGAGGCAATTAAGCTGATAAGAAATGAATTCTGCTCCTGCTGCCTAAAATCAAGGACTTGCTTATGAGGAGCAACCACAGTAATGGGAAACTTTTGAAGCTAATTAATGTATCCAGTGAAATATCTCATCAGATTGGCAGGGCCAAGGACAGGATCATGGAATCTGAACTCCCATTACCTTACGGTCACCAGGCACATCTGCAATGTAAAGTTTAGACTGAAGACACCTAAACAATGGCTACTTTTAAACAGACAGCTAGTAATTTTGCTCTATGATAGACATATTATTAAAATTGTATATTTTTGGAACTGGAACCACTAGATTTTTCAAAATCTAATCATTATAATTTTAAGAAAAATCTGCAGAGATTAGTTAGATACTGAATCTCTAACTTTATGTAAGATAAATGGGAATTATGGGCAAGATATAAAGCTAGATTATGTTCTCTATTTCACAGTACTGCAAGAATTGTAAAAGAATAATATAGCTGATAATCCGTAATCATCTAAACCATTTTTAGATTGAAAAATACATAGCAAGTGTTCAACTTACTTCTTATTGTGACTGTAGAACAAGAATATGATAAGATCTGTGATAGTCCTGCACTGTGGAACTTGAGAGATATTTCAAGTTCATAAATATGTTAAATGCTTCCTTCTTTGCTATTGTACCAAGTAACAAGCATGAAAATACACCACGTTGGATCTTCAATGGCTGACATTCATTCAGCCAAGTCTACTGCTTGCTCAATAAATTATGTATGTACATTAAAATATCATTTGTTGGATCCCCACAAAATGTATCCACTCTGCAGTGCACGTGATACTGGAAAAAATGCAATTATATTTAAATACGTTTCTGTTTTACCTGAGTACCTGTCTCAATGGCCTCATCCTCACAAAACAAAATTTGGTTTCAATGGATTTGGGAGAACCTGGTCCCCAAGACTTTGGCACTGCAGAGTAGTTGATTTTATTTACTGTTCTGGGCTGGCAGTTGCACCTTTTGGGGATGAATATTAATTCTCATCTTAGCATAATCATTTTAGAATATTCCCTTTGTTCCATTGCCCAGATGTGTCTCATGTCATCAGCAGATGAGCTGAACAGCAGTGGCTTGACATGCTCGGCGACTGATTAGGCACACTGGTTGGAGGAGGCTGTGATGAAGGAATTTGTGTGGATGCAGAGGAGCTGTTTCTTACTTGTGCCATGGTGTTAAGCAGTGGTAATGAAGGGCTGGTAAACAGGATGCTTTTGGGAGTGCCTGGATCTGTAGGGCTGCACTCCAATTGTCAAGGCTGGAATATGCTTTGGGGAGAACCCCATATATGTGCAGGATTGCATGCTGTCATAAAAAAGGAGCCTTTACCTGTGGAGGTATGCCCTCCAACTTGAAAACACTTTTGCACTGGGGAGAAAAAGGTGGGAAATTTCTCCTAATTATGATTAGGGTGAGTTAGGCACAATTTCCCTGACAGCAGTAGCACTGTGCCTACTGTCTGACTATGTGAGAGGAGAAAAAACCTCCAGCTGGTGTTTTCTTGATCAAGTTCTTTCAAGTGGAGAGGAGGAAAGAAGCTGTAGGTTCAGCAGATGGTCTAAAATGGCCAGTGGCATCCCACAGCCTGTGCCTCTGGTACCTGGAATTGACTCCTCTGACCACTGACACTGTTCTGCCTTAATAAGAGAAAAGCCATGAAAGAGAACAAAACTTGTTCATAAAGCTTTGTCTGAAATGGGTGATTAGGCATGAGACAGTTATGATCATTTGTCCTAGGCGCCATGTTGATCACTTTATAGTCTCAAATTGTCTTAATGTATTTATGTTTTCTGTATTCCCACCAAGAGGCTTTTCCTTTCATCCTCCTGCTGTAATGAACAACACATAGCAGCAGCCAGGCGAAGAACCATTATTTTTAGTTGGTGGCCTATGTCTTCTACAGCAACCTTCGACATAAGTGAGCCCAATTTTGTGCCCATAATTACACATGGGCCCAACTGTTTGAACTTGCAATTGCACCCATTTAGAAGCTTTGCAATTGGGCAGTTAGTCTTCTAAATGGGGACAATTGCAAGCTACAAATAACTAGTCTAGCATGTAATTGCTGGTGTAAAATGATTCCTACAACATTGGAGGTCAGGTAGAAGTCCAGCTAAAAACAAAACAGAACACAGCCTATTTGGGCAGCACAGAGAAGGCATGAACTTTCCTGGTCAATAAATATGCCAGTGAACTACAAATGGTTGCAAAAATTGAAAGTCACGTGTGCTTGCGAGGAGAGAAAAAGAATGCCTGGGGCACTGTTGTGTAGCAGCAGTGCAGCAGGCTCAGGCACTCACAACAGACAGGTAGATGAGCTGACTGGAAGCCATCCAAAATACACTTACTGGTATTTCAGTCACTGGAATGAAGCTCAAAAAGCAGTTCCAAAAAGGTCGTGTTCCAGGCAACAATATACTAGCTGTTTAAAGACCAAATAGATTTGGTTTATATTCAACAAAAGAAACTTTTATGTCACAGTCATATTTAGTACTTAAAGAGTTTTTATACTTCAAACTTCAAAAGAGAAGTAGCAGCACCCCTTTCAAACCCTTGCCTTAAGGTTTTCACCATTTTTCTGAAGACAAATGAAGGCTATTAATAAATTAATGCCTACTTTTTTTGTGGCTCTTATCAAAATTCTTGACTACAAACCCAAATAACGTCACTGAGGTACATATAAATACAGGTGCGTATTTGGGCACAGGGTTATAATTGTTAACTTTTCTCTTTCACATTTTTATCCCATAACCAACTCACTACCAACCAGAAAGCATTAGTCAGGAAGAATGACTGATTTCAAGGGTGACAGAATTTAAGTGTGAGTTTAGTTTAAAGCACATTCTGCTGCAAATCAAAGAACAGCTCTTTCTTTTAAAATTATTTAATTTCAAAATATAAAGCTTTCAAAGCAAGCTGAGTAGAAGGAACAACACAACCCCCTCAGATGTCTGTTCTCATTTTTTGCTTTGATTATATTTACACTCTTAAATATTTGCTCCCCCTGAATATTCTTTTAGGCAGATGAGCTTTCTGATAGGGAGGGTTATGGAAACAGGGCATTTTAAACACCTTTGAATATATATATGTAGGGAATAATTTTAAATTTGCAAATATGGTAGTGCAACCTGGTTCACAGAGCTTTGCAAATTTTATCAAAAAGTAGGAACATACTTGATGGATTAAAAAAAAAAAGTCAGCAATTGCCTGTCAGATGAAGGACAGAGCAGTGAGATGTTCTTGTAATTATTCCCTAAATAGCTCCTAATAACAAACGAATTGCAGGGAATCTAGAGCTACTTCTGTGAACTATTCATATAGAGAAAAAAACCCCTCTTTTGTTATATAAATTACTTCATCAATTATGCTAAAACTGATATTGCAACTGCCAAAGACTCCTGCCTGACACACTAAGTTTTTTTCCCGGCTTTTCAATGAAATTAAATCTTTTCTTAGCAGAAGGCTAGTTAAAACCTGAGGCTAATGTCAATCCTGTATAGAGTGAGGAAAAGATGCACCTTTGTATTATCACTGAGGACAGGAGCATTTGGATAATTTCAAAAAAGATTCTAATCCACTGCTGTGAAGAAACGGGGGAGAATTGCTCTCATATAACTTGGAATTTATCTATGAATTCTCTATCAGCTATTGGATTTTCTACCTATACAACTGCTGGGGTATTTATGTGTCTTTTGGCTTTATGCACATCAGTTTCCCCATCAAAATCAGTTCTTACAATTAAGCACATGATTAAATGTTTTGTCTGATCTGTCTAGAATACACTCCTGGGAGGACAAAGTCCCTCTGAGAACTGAATCCCTTTGGGACGAGGTTATAACATTTGTATATGCTTGGTTGGGACTATGGCAGTACTAATTCTGATATAAAATAACATACACGTATTTACATACATGAAAATCCACACATATATAGATGCACATGTTACATGCATACATATATATTTGATTTATATATATTAGGCATATTGGATTTTATATTTTGACCTCCTTGGGCTGCAGGAAGGGGAAGGCACCTCCAGTGAGCCTGACTGTCCCTCCTTGCTCCACAGTGTGTGGGTCTAGGGCACCACTGCAGCAACGGGGAGGTTCTGACTGGATCATTGTCTTTCTGGCTTGTGAAATTGTTAATATTTACTTTTGGCTGTCGTGCACTTCAGATTTGTCTGCTTGGGAATACCTAGGGGATACATGTTTGCTTGCAATGCATTGCGGTTTAATTAAGCTGATTTCAGTTGGATTGTTTTGTGTGCTTTATGGCAAGCATGGAATAAGCAAGCAGTTTATTTTATTTATTTCTAAGGAAAGAACTAAAAGGAAATGGTACAATGCAGAAGCATTATAGACAAATATCCTCTGGGGCAATTGTTTATTGACCCACTTTTTAGCAAAACACCATATACATTATCATGCTACATCACAAGTATGATCCTGCCCTGTCAAACTGAAGATTTTTTCCAGCATCTTAAATGAGAGAAACATTTGACCCTAAAACAGCATTCCTCACATCCTGATGAGTGAGATAGTTACCATTTGTACAGTGCATAATAAAATAGAGAGCTCTTAGTCCTTAAATATATTCTTTCATGAGCAATTTTAAACATAGTTTCCTTTTCCCCTTTCTTTTCAAGCTGTTATGGAAGTTTGCCTAAATAATGTGCAGTCTGTTTTTCTTAAGTAAACATTTTCCAAATAGTATTCATTAATGGCTATAAAGCAAATCCCAGAGCAAGCTGATCTTTTATGTTCCCCCTCCCTTATGTCCACATTTCTGAGAACATTGATGCTGGAACCAATACAAACCATTCCAGCTGTCTCCAAAATTAGTACTGAGAAAAATAAACTGTTCTTCAAAGTAATAATTTTATATAACTAAATAAATAAATATTGTCAACACTGGGTCAAAAATACAAACAAAATTACATCAAATTCACTTCATAAGATGGATTGTATGAATGCATTTCAGTTCCTCTCTCATCATTCTCCTTTATATTTTTAGACAGTCTTTATGTGAATACAATGACTCCAATATCAAACATTTTAAATGATGCTTGAAATATCAGTCACTTGGCTTTGATGTCACACACAATTAAATTCAACCCATCTTCTCTCAGTTAATAACAGCAATCTCACCAAGTCTAGTGCCTAATTAATACAAGCTATTTGTCACATAGAGGTGACACATGTATATCAGAAAGCTTGAAATATTGTTTTGTGCTGCAGTAGCGCTACCCAGCCCTGCAATATAGAAACTGTCTTATGTGTGATTGTCTTTAAAGATTTCAAAAGGCCTCAGAGTTTGGTGTGCTCAAGCTGGGACTCGACAGTGCATAGAAGGCACTACTGATGTGTTGGCTCCCTTTAGGCTGCTAAACAGTGAGGTATTTAGAAAGAAACGCTGCTAGAATTGAAAGGATCATACCTGATCATTCATTTAGGTGATCGGCAGAACTACGGATACGCAGTGCCAGTGGTAATTTGCTTAACCTGCAGTTTTTAAGCTATGTGGTAGAATACACACTCATGCATTTTCTTATTGTTGCATAAGCATTTCTTCCTATTATTTATGCTCAGCATTTTTTAACAGTGTGTTTCAGCCAGGGTTGCTGTTGCCAAATAAATGAGCTTGTCTGCCTCGTGTTAATTATCATTGTGTAATAAATAACTGTGTAATAAGGTGGGCCTAATCCTGCCTTCTTAACTCAGGCAAGGATTCTGTCTGCCTCACTGAGTGTTTTGACTATATTAAGGCAGTAGACTTGGGACCAAAAATTGCCTACATTGTTAGTAGCAGCAAATTAAGGATAATTTGTTATTGAACTCTTCTTGTGAATAAAGCACAACAGAGAAACCCGCAAAGTAAGAGAAGGAAGGGAAACCTTAGTTATCTGTGGATTAGTAACCATAGTAATACCTATGGATTTTCAGTGCATTATATTTTGCAGCAAGTGTGAAAGGTTTTTCCTGGGTTTTTTGATTATATGTGTTTTTGCTTCTTTTATGTATTAGCAGTAGGGCGTTTGTAATGACAAAAAACTTTGTAGCACTTTGGGGCTTACTTCCACCCAGAACTGAGCATGGGAAGGTCTACTCCAGCTGCTCTAATCTTGGCTGTGAGAAGAAATACCACCACAAGTCAGGGGACAGCTGATGCAAAATTCAAACTGATTCAGTCTCTGGAGTCCTTTCTTTGTTCACAGCCGGTGTTGCTGGTGGGCACAGTGATGTTCTAACTTCATCTGCACTTTTTTCTCTGAATTGCCAACTGAGTGGTGTTTCCTAAAGATAAGCCACTAAATCTTCTAGCAGAGATAGACACAGGTACAGAGATGGATCAAAGACTTTTCTCCCCTCCAATGTACCCTTTGCTACCCCTCTGTTAAACGCCCTCAAGAGTACAAAGCACAGGTAAAACTAATCTCAAGGTCTGGCCACTGCACACTCACTGGGATAAACTCTCTACTTTTCTTCATGATATTTTAGGGAACATAATCATGTAGATTCATGGTCAGTGAGGAACAGGAATGAGAGAGGGCTTTATAGCAGAAACAAATGGATTTTTCCATTGCTGCTTAAGAAAATGTGAGAAGTTTATCCCACATCTTGTCAGAGATATGCATGTTCACTTTTAAGCCCATCAAAATGTGAGCCTAGATCAAGGTGGAACTGAACAAAAAGTCAGACCTATATGCAGAAGAGTGGAGTGCCCCAATCTCTCTAACACTTCAGCAGAAAGGTGCTGTTTGAGCTCAGTGACAATCTAACAAGTTAGTCTGTAATAGATTTGTGGTAAGAGGTATTTTTTCGCAGCGGTGGTATCTGCAAACACATAAAAGTCACAGTTACTGGAAGGAAAAATTTAATTGAAAACCATTACTATTAAGAGAATTTAAGAGTTGTGGTGAATAAATACCTGAATGTGAGCTCTGAAGGAACGTGCTGGTTACAAAGATTAATGTCCTAGTGGATGGTGTTAGTAGCAAGTTGATCTCTGTATGCCAGATACATCATAAAGAGCCATGAGGAGTTTACAACCAATGCTGAAACTGAGCAGCAAGTGGGGCTGCTGCTTCTCACAGAAGCACAGTGTGTTCTGTGAGATGGAGTGGTTGGAAATATGAAATGTGACAGTTTAAGATTAGAAATCAGGTGCTTCTGTTTGACAATGAAATTATTCACCACTTAAACAGAGTATGCAGAATTACAGCAAATGTTTTACCACTTGACATTTCTACATTGAATCTGGAACAATTTCCAAAGAGTATCTTTAGTTATTCAGCCTTTGCATAGTAATTGCTAAATGAAAATTTGGCAATTTGGCTAAAATGAATTTTTTTTCATTTTAGCAAAATGAATATTTTGGAGGTCAGGTTAAAAGATCATAACAGCCATTTCCATGCTAAAGATCTTTGAAGGGTTAGTTGCTGAAAGGCAAAGGCCTCCTTTGCATCTCTCATTTTTCTAGTACCAAATCAACAGACCATCTTCCTCCCCTAGACACACCTGTTAAAACATATCTTCTACTGCTGGTAACACTCCAGTCTCTGAATTAGAAATCTCTCAAAGTTGACAGGAAAGGAGAAAGCCTATTTAAAAATTAGTTGATATACTATTACACATAGGAATGTTTTGGGGATATTGAAAATATTCTTGTATGGGGTGTAAGTTGTGGGAATATTGCAAAGCACATTAACTCTGGAAATGCAATGGCAGGCTGCACAGACCAAAACTGGTATGTGAGGTAGGGACAATGTCACCAATATATCATATATCTCAGAGTGCTACTGTTCTCACTTAAAACCATAGAACTAGTTTCTATGTGACTATCTTCTTGTGAACTTTAGCATGGGTTGTCTTTTTATTTCTTTATTTTGGGGTTTTTTTGTGTGTGTTAACTTCCATCAAACTATGCTTCAGTTACTTAATAGACAAAATGCATCCTCCCTGATGGTCTGTCAGCTACTTCCTGCTACCAGGCTTCCAGGGGCTGGAGTGCTGGAGGCGAGCCACCCTGGCAGGTGTCCAGCTGCCTGCCCGGCCAGCTGGCTGCTGCTGCCCCCGCTGCCGCTCCTCCCCGCCTGCAGGACTGCAGTGCTGGCACAAAGGCTCCAAAGAGTCTTGGAGTGACCATTTGGATTGCCAAAACACTGCAATAAGGCACTGACTGAGGGAAAAGGCCAGTGCTGGTTCATACCATATGCATTTATAGATAGCTGTTGTTTGTCCCCACAACTGGGTGACTTGGGAGCAATTAATGTTTTATTTGTACGAGGTGCTAAATGTGCCCGGTGCTGTGCAGATGATCATGCTGGATGTTGTTCTTTTGCCATATTGTTTTAGAGCTACCCCCTACTTTTTTCCCTGAAAAGCCTAAACAAAAGAGAGGATGTGTTTCCTTGGATCTTCACACACAGCAGCTGTGGGTATCTAGCCTGGCACACACTCTCGTGTGATGGAAGGAGCAAGGACAGATCAAGCCTCCCTTTCTCACCATGCATTCATGACTGAGGGCAGCTGAGAGGGTCAGCTCCCCCCTGCTCTCCCCAGCCCCTGCTGCAGCCTGGCACCCTGCTGGGGGCTGTGGGCAGGTGCCCAAACGCTGCAGTGCAGATGTCCAGCCTTGCCGGGCTCCTCTTGTCCTTCTAAATTGGCATGCAGTTTTCCAGCATCAGTCAGGGAAAAAATTTCTGTGAACAGGTCACAATTCAGCTACCTGACACTTTGCTGTTTGCTCTCTGTGCAGTCCCTGTGTGTCATTCCTATGCGTCGGGATGACAGAACACTGTTCTGGTGCTGTTGGGGTAAGTTTGATTTCAACTGGAAGTGTTGATGAGGTGTTTCATGTGGCACTCAGGCCTGCAGCTCTTCAAGGGGACATGGTGTGACCTGTATACACTGCACTGGCCTGCATTTATAAAGCATGTGAGAACTTCTACCCAATCTCCCCAAACAGGTCTTGTTTTGATCTCTTCACAGGTATGGATGTGCTTTGTTAATCAGAGTGTTAATAGGCCATGCATCCTGAGAGCAAATGCAGTAGGACTAAGAAAAGTGTGTGGGGCTGCCTCTTTCCCACAATCTGATCTTCTAAATTAATCTCTGGTATTTACCTGCTCAGACCTCTGCGCAGCAGATTTGGGTAGCACTCAGGCTAATGACAGATACCTAAAAACACTAGACTCAGAGCTAGCAGGGGTAATGAAATACCTTGAATATAGGCTGGCAACACAAACTGGCTGTGAGCAAAAACAGTGAGTCCTGTATTTGCCAATTATTACTACATATGTAACACAGCTATCCCCTTCACTCCCCAAAGTGAGACGAATGGGGTGAAAGCAGGAGCTGTTGTAGGCTATCAGACGTGGTTTGATTCTGTCTGGATGTGTCTGGTGTGGGGGCAGAAGGGGAAGTCTTTGGGTTCAGGGGCCCATCCCGCTTCCAGAGAGTTATCTCACTGTTTGGAAACCAAACAGATCCCTGTGCTCTGTAAGAGAGGACCCAGGCAGCTCCTGCTGAAATTTCAAAGATGTTCCCAACTGGCTCGTGAGGGATCTTCCATGGCTTTGTTCCTCACCCCAGTGCTGTGTCTTGGTGTCCTCAGGCTGGTGTTGGTGCTGGTGCCAGAGGTGCTCCTGTACCTTGGCTGACACAAAGCTGCATGTGGAGAGCCCTGAGCTCTGGAGGGATGATATTGGATATTCGCCACATGCAAACAGGCTCAGCCTGGGATTTGTTGCTCCACAAACTGAAAGTAAGCATCAATTTAATTTCTATGCCTTTATGAGCAATTTTAAAGGTGAAGGATATTTTCTTGCCAACGTTTCCATATATTAGATTGGGAAAGTTGTCAAAATTAAGCACTCCACAGCGGGTAGATGTTTTGTTTGTAGCAAAATGGGTTTCCATAAAGTGATGAATTCATGAAATGAAGTATTGAGGATCATCACATTGTATTGCCAGAACAATGGGAGATCCATAAAATGATCTGCTCATAAATAATTTCTGATATCTGCTATGTACAACACTACTGAGTCTTATTTTCTATAAACACTGTTTTCTTTCATAGAAAAAAGGTAGAGAGTAGGACTGTCAAAATATTAAATTAAAGAAGACTTTATAATATAATTTTGTTTCTTGACATTTCTTTATCGCCATTTTGTCATGTTTATATAAAATACCAAGGTATTATTTATTTTCGAATTAGTATCTTGGTATATCAATAGCATTATTGGTTTTTTTGGATTGGTTTACATTATGATAAATGCAGAATTGTTGCATAAACTTTAAAATGTGTAATATATTTTACAGGAAAAATCTCAGTGTGATGTATGTTATTTTTGAGGTGTGCTGTTGATACCACAGAAAAGATATGTAAAAATAGAAATAAATCATTCAGTGATTTTAGATATCTTATTCTACAGTACTGGAAATAATTTTGTTAAAAAGTGATGAAATTCTTTTTAAATGGCTAAGGTGAATGAGGGATCTTTGAAATAACATTACAGACTTTCATTGATACATTTTCCCATCTAAACTATGTTTTTTTGAAATAAATCGTTTTTTAAAGTGTACTGATTTCAATGAAAATATTTTGGTGAAAAGAATTTGTAGTGAGAACAGATAAATGTTGCAAAAATGGTAGAGAAAGTATAATCCCCAAATATCTCACTATTTAGAGGAATTGTTTAATGTTGCATCTGTGGCGATCAGTAGAATAATATTGCACCTTCGCAGGTGAATACATCATTTGATGATGAGCCATTTTGGAGCTATGTTGATGTCTCTGTTAGAAAAGAAAAACAAATTAAAAAGTCTCTCTTTCTGTGCTCTTCAGTTATTCTTACTGTTAAATTAATAATATCAATCAAATGAAAATTACCCACTTCTAGAAATGTCCCGTTCCTGCTGAATTCAGAGGGTAGAGAATAAATGCATTTTAGGGGGTCTTAAAATATAATGAACTGACAGTGTAAAGGATGGTTTTCTCTCCCGTTGAAGTCAAGGGGAAATAGGGAAACCTGGCCAGAACTGGAGTTTCCTGCAAGTGGAGTCAGTGTGACTCCAGCAGTGTGGCTGTTGTGAGCCTCCCCACAGCTCATTAAAGGATCAGGGCCTGGCTTAGGAAACTAAATCCTTATCTTAGCAATGTTATGTGCAGTATTTTAAATCAGGAGAACTTTGTTTCTTGGCTGATAAAACAAAGCTTGGATCCAGCTACCTAGGGTTTGATTCTGCATTTCTTGCACATCAAGGAATTTGGCTTTACAGGGAATTTTAAGCTTTGAAAGAAATCCTGGATTAAGCTCCTGAATGATTAAAATTTAAGTGCTGTCAGATTTTTACATATAAAGTAAAAATAAAATAAAAATTAACATTTAAAAAATAATACCCACAGTCTCCAGGACCTGAGGCAGGCTTGGAGCATTGTAATGGAAATTTCAGTCCCATGTGCCACAGTAACTGCAGCGCAGCAACTTTTTAAAATAGCCATAATGACGTTGTTGCTGGTGGTGAAGGGAAAATATCACAAACCCTTTCTTTCCTTAACACGTCTGGTAAAACTCAATAATGTGCAGACAAATCATATTTTGTTAATTTTTATATGTGTTTGAAGGCTGCTGATGGCTACTTGAAAAGAGAGAAAAAAGTGCTTTCCATGGCATGTGACACATTTTTATGGCAGACACAAATTTTGGCCAAACAAAAGAAATGACAACCCTTGCAGAATGGAATTGACACTCCAGTTTCCAACAGATTTTATTCATACAGTAAAATGTCTGTTTCTGGATCTTTAATTTTTAATTCTGGGTAGCATGTTAGTGTTTTAAATGTAAGAGAATAATGTCTTCATTACCCAGATTGTCTGAGGATTTGGTCTCATTCTCTACATAGTAAGAACTGGTTTTGTGTAATTATTTTTCTCCCCTCAAAAAAGGGAGTATAATTTACTGGACATATTTTTTAAAAAAACTTAATACATGAGAAAGTTTAAAGGTCAAACAGTGAGTGCTTTTTTGAGGGAATGAGATAACTTTGGGCAATGATCCTTAAGGTAGATACATTTAAGATAAAACACTTTTTAATATGAATTTTCATTTGTAACATTCTTAATAGTTTACATTTAAATCATCTAAATCAAAGCAAACATTTTAATTTGATGTCAGCTGCAATTTTATGTCAAAATCACACAGAAAAAAAGCAACAAGCTTTCAGAAGGGCATAAAACATATAAAGTGGTGAAATATGTGTGATACCTTTTCATTTAGTCTTTTTAATGTGGTGGTAAAAAAATTACCTACATCACTGCATTAAGTCAATCCAAACTCGAACTCTGAGAAAGCAGTAAAATTGTGTCAGGTTCACAGTAGAATAATAATAAAAAACTTGCAGTATTTACGATGTTGAGAAGTCCTTATTGTAGGTTACAGAACAAATGAAGTCTCAAGTTACCTCTTCTGATTTTGATGGTAACAAAAGCAACCATTTCAGAAATGTAGTGGTGTTAGAGCAATCAAAGAGAATGCTTTCTTACCATAATGTTAGCATCATCTCAGCATGTGGTGCCAGAAAGGTTCTCTTTCTGCAGCATACCACTAATCCTCCATTGTCTTTATTATCTTTATTTTCTGATGCTTGCCCATACTGATCATTCATAAACTGAAGAGATGGAAAACTGAGGTCTTCAAATGTTGATAAATTTATTTATATGTATATATTTATATATGTATACTAATATGAAATAAATATTTTACACTCATATCACATAGGAAGAGGCAATGATTTATAGTCCTGCAGTAACAAGAAAATGTCATCCCTGGAATACATGTTTATGGCTATCTTTTTATAAAAGCTGATTTTACATGTGCCCATCCCTCTTTTTGGAGATAAGAAAAATGAATGCCTGAAATATGTGTTTCTGTATTTCTTGAAGCCTGTAAAAATGAATTGCAGATATAAACTGGAATGGTTGATTGGCACAAGCTCTTACTGGGATGCAGACTTGGGATTTGTGTTGTAAATTAATTTTGGACAAGTGAGGATGTAAACTCTGACCACAGCACATATTTGTTACTGAAAATGCTCCTGACCATTGAGTATTGTATATCTCACACTATAGAATTAGCTGTGAAAAATGTCAGTTATGAAATGCAGGATATAACCTGTAAGTAATAGTAACTAAGTCATTGGTAGTGAGTGGCTTCACAGAAACTGAATATAAAAACTCTGTGAGTCCAATTACGTCATCTTTACGTTGAGTACTTTCTCATATTTCTGTTGAAGTCATTTCACATACCTCCCAAAATGACTCTTTCAAAATAATTACAAAATCAGTTTCAACAGTGAATAAATGTATAAAGGTTCACCAGTGATTTTAAGGTTGAAAAAAAGGGCCCTTTGTGTTAGATAATTTCATTGCTCTATGTTCACAAGTGATTAACTCCCCAATGAGATCTGATTGCTTTTTGTATTCAGACCAAAAAAAGATGTGTAAAATGAGCAAAATGTTGTATTTTGAGCACTGACTATGGGGCAAGTTTAACATATGCTTTTTGGGACATCACAATGATTTGTTATTAGCCATATTTGCTGCACATGTGCAACGTGATAGTCTGCCAAAATGCACACAATAGTTACATGATGGGTCATTGAAAAAATAGATTTCAATCAGAGTATCTAAATACTTAATTCGTATACAGATATGGGACCTCTTCTAAGACACTGTGGTAGATTAAGGAAATAATAATATACATTTTATTAGAAACACATGCTGCCTAGAAACCCAGTTCCTTCTTCCCTTCATGTAAATGAGAGCAAGCCTTGGACCTTAAGATGCTGGGCTAGAACCCAGTCTGATTACACAGAAGGTAGAAACACCCTTAAGAGGAGAGAATAGCTGTCTTCTCAGGTGGAAAGAAGATGTAGACTTATCCGACAATGAGATGAGTTGACATGAATATAATGTCCATCCTCTTGCCCTTTCCCAGTGTCACTCATTTGTTGGTGTTCAGGATGTAAACAGATGGAAACATTTCAAATCATGCTGGGCCTGCCCTCCATGTGTGACCCCACTCACATCCCATCACTGCCCTTGTGCAGTGGAACACAACTTCCCTTGCTTCAGGACCTTGCATGGAAACAGGGCAGGATTGCTATCTAACTGTGGATGTTCTGTAGCTCTGTGGTCACAGCTGAGGGAAGTTCCCAGCAAAGCCACTGTAATAATAACATGGAAAATGACTCAGAGAGACGTTGTGCCAAGGTCGGTAAATAACCATTTCCCAAGTCAGCCATTCAATTACCATGGCATCAGAGGGTACAGCAAGTACCACATTAGTTTAGCTATCACGTCACTCCTTCCTGGATGGGCACCTCAACCAACCAATGACCCCATCCTCCCCTCAGTAGGGCCAAGTGTGACTCTTCTCAAGGGAGATTGTTAGGGCACAGCACTGCTAATTCCCATGGAAATCATAGCTTCTGTGGAACTGTGAGATTGCTTGTGGACAGCCTTTGGATGTAGGGAGGCATTGGGCTGTCGTGGAGACTTGGTCTTCTGCAGCTGGTGTGGTGGGAAATGCAGCTGAAGGGTCTAATGCACATGTGTGCCCAGACAGCTCAGCATGGTGTCGATAGTGCTCAGTGGATAGAGGAATTCATGTGCTCCTTTGGCTGTGTCCCAGCTACAGGGTTGCCCTAACTTTTTCAGGGTTGGGCAGTGACCATAATCAGCTGAGCAAATATTGACTCTGGGCTTCACTGTCTTAGCTCTGACATAGTTAATTTTTTAAATCAAAGTGGGGGGTAACTGGCTGCTGCCATGTGCTCCTGCTGCGTTTGTTGGCATGTGCTGGTAAACTCTAAAACCCAAGCCTAGTCTAAATGGAGAAGTCTCCAAATGGCCTCACTTGGGTACCACACTGACCACTGCCTTTATGCCAGGGCTGGACCTGTGACTCCTCTCTTGAGTTTCTGCTGCAGGTTGTCCCCATCCAAGGCTATGACCTCAGCCCTTCTGCTCCGTTTTGCCTCCTCTGGGAGTGCCAGTTCCATACCTCCAGGGATGACCATGCAGCATTTCTGGCATCATGGCTCCCTGAACGCCATGCTGAAATCTGGGCTGGGTGTTGAAATATTCTGTGCTCTCTCCATGTACAGCAACTGCTGCTGAAGATACTGGGTGTGACATGAAAGCACCCAGGCACAGTGGATCCCACTATTATAGCCTGACATGATAGCTGTGTATGCAGTGGCTTTAAGAGCTGGATTTCTTTCCGGATTGAAATTTCTAAATTTTACATGCTTTAAGACTATTTGACTAACAGAGTTGGAGGGGTTTTTTGTTTGTTTTTGGTTTTTTTTGGGGGGAGGGGTTTTTTTAGGTTTTTAGTTTGTTTGGTTTTTTAGAGGAAAAAAAGAAAAATACCTTATCTGAATTTATGGAACAGAACATAAGGTTCCTAACTATTAATTCTTAACTGAATATGTCAGAAATGAAAACTATTAGGATAAGGTTGCCTAACCCCTTTGAATGTCAGGTACATCTAATTGTTCTACGGGCTATCAGTAAAAAAGCAGCAAAGAATATCTGCATTTAATATAATAAATTACCAAAGTCCAGTTTGAAGTTAAAAAAAAAGCTATTTAAAATGTGATTAGATGTGGAAAAGAAAGGCTATTATGTTTGTCATAATAACAGTGTCTTTGATATATATGTTAATAGCAAGGCTGTTGACACTGGAAAGATTGAAATTAATACTTGTCTATTAGTCCAAGGCCAGAAGTTGTTGCCTCAAACCAGAATAATTGATTCAGTAGTGCATTTGTCTAATGGGCCTGCATTATTCTGTAGTGTGCCAGAATGGATGGAGCACTCACAGCCTACCTGTGTTTGGGTGTACATTGTAATCCTGATTGTATTTACAGCAATGTAAAATAGGAACAACCACAAAGTCAGTTGGGGGCATTTGAATAAAATGGGTGAAAACCAGAATCAGCTCTGTGGGGCTGCATGGGATTTAGAAGAGAGATTTTTAACCATGAGAGAAGCTTTTCTTCACCCCTGAAATACCTCTTTGAGTATTTTTAATATCTCTTATTTCGCAAATGCTGATATTGGGAGTGACGAAGAAGAATTAACAGGGTGAATCTCCAGAAAATTCCAAGTGATTTGGTAGGGAATATTTCATTAGGAATACTTAGTCTTTAATATCTAGGGATATTAAAAATAATTGCATTTAACATGGATATTTTTATTTGCTGAGCCAACATATTGAGTTCATTGATAACCAGACACTACTAGTGGACATAAAAATAAATGTTTTGGCTAGTGAGGAGTATAAGTCTATGTTTGAATGGACTTTACAGATAATAATTAACTACATCGGAGTTTCAAATATATGTGTGGTTCACTTTGGAGGGAAAGAAATGCATTTAGAGTAACATGGCTATTCCAATGTTGACAATGACTTTTACTATTTGGAAGATAAACAGTAAATTTAATTTGCATAATTAAGTTAATCTTTCTAGATTTTAATGTAGTGTATCACGAGTTCCCAGGCTTGTAAATGAGGTTTTACTAGTGAAACTCTTATTACTAGGACATATACCATTTCCCCCTAGCATCAGCACAGAGTGCAAATCTCATAGGTTCCTTTGTCTCAGGTCACCAGAATTTTACTGTTTTTTTCTTCTCTTGAGGGTTGCTTTAAAAATTGTAATAAAAAAATACAACTTCTGTTAACGGTTGAAAGTCTATCATTTTGCAGGAAAAAAAATTGTACTTCTAAGGGCCTTCTGCCATAAGGACTCTCTTGTAAAGATGCCTGCCTTTAAAATGCAACTTTTTTGTTGGATGAACAGCCTAATGTTCCATGCATTGTACTAGTAGTAGCATTTTATGCAACATTGAAAGACTCAATTAATTTGCATAATTCCATGAGTATTACCATGATTTTAAGGTAGGTTAGCTTGCTCAGGAGTCTTGCCTGCCCAATATATATGTTTGCCATTTTGACAAATTAATCATTTCTGAAAACAATTAATTATACTTATGACAAACTGAACCTTATACCCATGGGTCTTAAATTTTTATAGCAGAAATCTAATATTAATGTGTATAAGATCAGTGATTTAGTGAGTACCTTAACAGTCAACAATGCCTAAGGCTGAACAAAATTAATATTTTGTTTCCCATCTGGAGACTTCAGTAAAATTAATGAGGAAGGGTGCCTTTTGTAATACATAATAGAAATAAATTTACAATATTTAACCCGGGGATTCTTCTGACATCAGCATTTAGATATTTGGTCTGTTTCCCAGTTTGGTGGATGAGCCATGGAAATATCAAAGCAGGTAGTCCTGGTTGTATAGGGGACTTATATTTGTGCTTTTACTGGCAAAGGTAGACAACCAGGTTAATTTTCTTGTATGATGAAGTTCCTAATCTTAGAACAAAACGTTTGTTTCTGCTAAGGTACTATTTGGATGCGAAACATATTGGACCTTTCTAAAAATAAGAGAAAAGGGCAATATCTGCAACTTAAGTGCTGGATACAAAATAAAACCTGGCGATGAAAAATGAACAATGAATCATCAACATGCAGAATTATATATAAATAAAAAGTGGCTGTGATCACTAAGCTACAAGATAAAATTCTTGTCTATAAAACGCTCTGGAAAATGACTCACTAGTCTGCAAAAGAAACAATCAAATTTGAAGCCTAAAATGTGACTATTTAGAAGCATCTAAATGCAGCAGTAGTGCTTCAATAGCTGCAATTTTTTTCTACTAGTGAACTCTCCACCTCTCCCCAGTCTGACCTTGGTGTACCCACCATCAGCAAAATGAAGCAGAACAGCAAGAACACTTCCATTCTTCCCTTCCTGTGCTGTTTATTTTGGGATTATTAGTTATATTTTTTAATGACTTCATGTTTTTCCAAAGCAGATTTTACTAACAGCAGTGGCAAACATCCAATTGAGTTCCTGGGTACAAGCTCATACTCCTGTATCTGAACATCTGTTTAAGGTCTGAACAGAGGGGTTTTCCTCTCCCTCAAATATTTCGTTCACAAAGTCCTGCAAATTTTTTCTAATACACTCCATCTGAAACACATTGCAAACCAGGTTGTAGTTGCTAAAAATACATGTGTAATAAACAGTTGATCTGCAAAAATAAAAGGGAGATAAGATATTATCCGTGTGGTGTGTATATATACTCTTTGATTAGGTTTTCTTTTTAGGAGGAATGGCAGATGAAATGTAAAAATAGCATAAAACAGCTACACAGGGCAACTCAATTGTTACTTAGATGGGAACAAACAGCCAAATGTGATGTGAAGTTTCCTGCAATTAATTTTAACACTTTAAATATCTCCTGTCTCTAATAAAATAGAAGTTCTAGTAAAAGAAGAGATATTGCATGCCATCTACTGAACTTTATGATAAACCCCAGTGTTTTTCAGTGCTAACATCTCAACAATGGTGGTATTAGAAATAACACTTAATAAAAAGGATTATGTGCCTAAATAATCTTACTTAATTGTGTAATAGGTCTGATATAATGTGAGGATATAGCAATACAGTAATCTATGCGTGTGTGGGACTGAGAGTGAGACAGTATAATATGGTATACTTCAGAGTTTAAAATTACAAGTTAATACAAACTTGTAATTTTCCCAGTAATTAGCAGGCTTTTGGACCATAAGAAAAGCATTGACAAAAAATACCAGCCAGATAAATAAATCTAATCTTTTGTGATGGGGAAAAAGTGGTTTTGAAGTCCCTATAAAAACAAAGCACTCAGTGCATCACATTTTGTATAAATCTGCATTATTAATTCACAGTAAAATAGATCCAGTTGGAGTACTTGTTTTTTGCATTAAATTGGTCCTTTGATGTTCTTTAATGCTTCAATTTAGCCTCTAATTTTTCAGAGCCCAAATGCACCAGCAGCTGTTAAAAATATCAGTTTTGCAGTAGCGTTGCTGGCCAATAAAATCCCAACAAGCCATCTTCCTATCTGGCTGAACAAAATAGCACTGAAAAAGTAGTCATCTCTTTGAAGTATCACTCCAATTATAGGTTTTAACCCCACAGGTCACAGTTTGATTATTTACACAATGCTAGTGTAATTCTGTCTCAATTCTAGGCTTTCTGTTCTTCCAAAGCATTCGGCAGCTCCAGTGGAGGAAATTTCAGACGGCTGCTATGATGGCATTGACCTGTGTTTGAT
>VXBB01020866.1:32500-341262 GCA_013399915.1 Illadopsis cleaveri
AGCATCTCGTGCTGCCTCACTCAGGGGCTGTTGCTTTCCCCTCTTTCTGTTGCTACAGGGGCATCTAAATCATGGCTTATGCTACTCCTGTAATCTAAAAAGCCAGAGACAGAAAAATCACTTCATGGATGTTTATAATGTATATGCTGCATATTTGGCTTTAGGGAATGTTGGTCACTCACCTGTGGTTCTGTCTGGTTATTACTATTCTGTTTCATTCCATCAGTGCATTTGCCTGCTTTACAGAAGGATCTCTCAATTAACAGAATCCATAGCGATCCCTTCTCCCATGTGATCCCCTTGGCTGGGGATACAAAACAAACAAAAGGGAACTCAGGCTCCTTCTGCTGTCCAGATAAGGCAGGGACAAACTCAGACACAATGAGGGAACAAACAGTCCAGAGGATTTATGGGCAAGGAGGTGGCTTTGCTTGTGCTGTGCAGTGGAACGAGCTGTTGTGTTGGTTAGAGGTGGCAGTGTCCCCAGGATCTAGCTGGATTGGTTCATTGTCCATTCCAGAGAGCTGCTGTCAGCAGTGCCATCCTGAAACAGGTAATCCATGTCCATAAATCTCCAGATATTCAGCTCTGGGGAGCATTTATCTCCTTTCTGTGGCCCAGCACTAACCAGCAGTCTTCCTCATGTGTTGCCTCTCACTTTTATTAGTAATTATTTAATTAAACTCTTCTTTTTTAATCTCTTGCTGTCATTTTGGCCAGTCTCATAGTGACATCTTCTGTGACATGAAATCATGTTAAGACTCACATACATAAAATACATGTTGCAATGCTGCTCCAATACTGCTTTAACAATCAAAAGAATATTGGAATTAAACAGAGAACAGTTGGCATTATTGATTTCTAAAAAAAATCTAGTAATGATCCAAATCCATTTTCACCATTTTCATTAAGCATTAGAAAATAAAGCAGTTTCAATTTCCATTGTAAAAGTTTATTAAAATTTCCTTTAATTTTGAGAAAATAAAGGAGTGCATTTGTGAAAAGGATTAAAGCAGCAGTGTTATACTTCAAAAGATTTTAAAACCACTGTTGAGGAGACAAAGAGCTACTCTTGTAGGTCTTGATCTTCTGTTCACTGGAGTCAAGGGGAATGTTTCCACTGATTATAATAGTACTGCAGTGGACAAATATGGCTGGTTACAGGAGAATAGTTGAATTTCAGAGAGGGGAGTTTCAACTGACATTGTTTCAGAAATTTCCCTTTTAATCAATGCAACTTTGTTTTTTTTTACCCAGCCATCTCTTCACAGCCTATGTATGATGAGAAACACTCCTGTAAATGAGCTTAGGAAACAGAGCAGCTTTGAGTGGATTCAAGGCTCACATAATAAAAACGACCTCACTTTACAGCATGAACTACTTTAGACTTGAAACACTGGTGTGTTGTTTCTACATTTAAATGTAGCTTATGATGCTAGATTTATCTCCCCACTCATCTTCAGTTTGTCACACACAGAGTGATCCTAAGAGATGCAGAAATATTTTTATATGAAGTTCACCACACGATAGGTGTCTAAAGACTTTTCTTTCTTCATCCTTATTGCTATATGCTTCAGTGCAATATATTGGTGTCTAAATATTTGACTTTCGTCATCTTTACTGCTACATGATTCACGTCACAGCAATAAATTGTACCCTAAACACATACTTATGCACATAATTGGATCAGGTCCACTCTGTGCCTTGGCTTTTGAAGTGGTGCCAGTGTTTTCCATGGGACCGTGTGGAAGGCCAGGCGTTACGTGATGTGAACAACACCCAGGAAGAATATTAATGTACATAACTGTATCAAATGGGTAAATTCATGTTTTCAAATAAAACTGAACACACGTAATTTAATCTAGAACATTATTAATATTATGTTTTACGATTTTGTCCTTGGCTTTTTAAAAATCTGAAATGCTTCAGGTCAGTGTTAATGCATTAACACCACACAGCTCTTGGAATCCCCTGTGAGAGATGGACAGTATTTTCCTGCTCTACAAAGCTGCCAGTACTGAACCTGCAAACATTTAGACACCTGCTTTTCTTGTAGATCCTTATTGGAAGTGCTCATTCACATAAAGCATGTAAATAACATCAGGGTCTTATCTACAAGCTTGGGGCCTTAGTTGTTTGTATTGCTCTATTTAGAAGAGTGACATTAACTATACTTGAGATATAATTTTACCAGAATGTATTGCATAGTTATATTAACTCCTGGGTGAGATTTAGGTTGTGACCTCCCAGCAGGCCCAGGCATGTTACCTGTAATCTTTCACATGCATACAGTCTGTCATAGATAGACCTCCCCTTTTCAGATCAGTTACATTTTGAGTCTCACAATTGATATATCAGTCACAGCATAAAATGCAATCCTTCCTGTAGACCAACTGTTTACCAGAGTATAACACAAACTCTCCTCCTGTGTCTCATTTCATCACACTGTTCCACGTAGCGATGTTTCAATGTGAAATGAAGTTTTTTCATGCTGTGCTTCTGAGTAGAAAAAAGACAGAAGTACATGTATGATAAATGGCAAAGGTTCCAAGAGAAACCTTGCAAAACAATACAATTTGGAAGCATTACATTTGCTTAAATAATTTAGTACATAAATAGATCTGTTAAAGTTTTATAACCAAATACTGTTTATGTGGCGTAGGGTAGAAAATCAGTTCTATTTCTACTGAATCACTTAATCTTATATCTTATTTAGAAATTACAAAATATAACTAACCTGAGAGATATCATTTTGAAATCAGTAGCATTAGAGAAATACACTTTTCTTTTAATTAACTTCATTCACTTAAGTTACCCATTGAAAAATAAATGTTTTATATTTTTCTGAGGTTGAGTTCGTTTTCTGCTGGTTTTACAGCAGAAGAAACTGCACAGTATAAGTAGATAAGCTATTTGATCCCATGCACTGGGAGTGATATTTAGATCTGATATTTGGATACTAAAATATGAACTGAGTTCTGTGGGATATTTTTGTTTGCACTTTATCCATAAGGTAGTTTTTAAAATTATCAAAAATATTACTCTTGTTGTCATTAGGACTGGTGCATTCTGAAAATCAGGACTAATACTATTTGATCTCAGAAGACAGATATTCTACCACAAATTAAGCACCATTTGAAGATATGATTATGCCCATTGTCATTTCCCCCTGGAATGATGAAATAATGGAGAATTCAACATTTGCTGACAAACCAAAGCCAAGCCTCTGTCAAGACTCTTTAATGAAAAATTATGTCCAGGGTCAAATAGGAGCTGGGAAGCTTAACTCCACTTTCAAAGAATGTGCAAGTGCATTCTGTGTTTTCAGAAATGTCCCTGTGTCTGGACTGTATATGCATTAAGTGCAGATATATAAATCCTTGAAACAAGCACATACCCAAGCATTTCCAAGTTGAAGAACAGACTGACAGAAAAAAACCCCATTGATAGTGAGGCTCTGCAGGGATTTTTTTTTTTTCCTTATCAAGCCTGCTTTTTCTGTGAGGCATTTTTTAGCCTGTAGAAACTTTCATAATAATAAATTCTGATTCCACCATTCCTGTTTGAGTATGAGAATTGTGGTTCCCTGCTCCTATTCCTAGAAATGTATCCTGCCCCACTACCCCTTCACTCAGAATTTGGGACTTATGACAATATTTACCTTGCAGGTATTGTCAACAGCTGACCAATAGGCAAAACAATTTTTTTTTCCAGCTATGAGGCTCTGTAACTGAGAGTTCCTGCGTGATTTTTTTTTTTGTCTCTGAGAGTGCTATTTTCTGGTGGGAAATCTTTTGGTAGGAATGTATTTTAAGGCTCTCATGTAACAACTGAGGAGTTCTAAATTCTTAACTGGGAATTTTTTATAGCTCTCAATTAAGCTTTTAAAATAAAAAGCAAAGGATATTGCACTAAATGCTGGAGGAACTCGATGTTGTCATGAATTTTCTTAATTAAAAATCTTTTAATGTTTTCCTTTTTTATAAAGCAGTAATTCATGGTAGCTAAGTAACAGCAGTGAAATACAATCTTTTGGTGACATGAAAGCTGTGAAATAGTGTGAAATACAAAAAATCCTAGGTAAAAAATATCTGCTTTCATTGGAGGTGGTTTATAGCTTTTCCATGGTAAGAGTCAGTTCACCTTAGTATTATGAAAAAGATCCAACAAACACATAAATGTTGTCAAAAATTATTTAACAATATTTACTTTTAAAGAGAAAAAAAGACTTGACATTTCAGTAAGGAAAAGGAAGGGTTTTTTCACACTAGGGACCTCATTTCTCATATAATTTTGGTTTAACTTCATGGAAAGGAAACTAGTAGAAAATATTCTGAAGTCTGCAGAAGCTGTATGTACAACCCCCTGTTTTGGTGATACAGAATCAAAGAAAATTGTCTAATGTCTAATTTGTTGTGATGAAGCATTTGTACAGAACTGTGAGTACAGCCCTAAACATTGCACGGAGATGGCATTTGCATTGCAAAGGTTGATTTATTAAATAACCATTTTTTCTGACACCAGGTGATAAACACTGATGTATTAGCAAGGTAATTTAATATTTATAGTATTTGTCAAAGATCAGAATTGTCAGACATTTTATTAACTAGGCCTTAATATTAAGTAAATGACTTGTGGAGCCATGTGAGAGCATTTGGAGTAGTGCATGATCTGTCACATACAGAAGAAAAAAAGACAAGGCAAAGCATATTTATTTTGCTCACTAAAAAGCCTGAGAATCATGAATGGCTATTTATACTCAGAATTCAATATTTCAAAAATTCTTCCTGTGTAGAGACAAGACAACCATGCCAGAATGGAAGTGGAAATTGAATGGAATTAAAATATTACATTATTAATCATACTCTTCAGGGTCCAGGCAGGAAATATCAGCATCTTAAAACTTGAAGTTGATTTTTAAAATCTATGCATGCAACCTGATATAACACATACATAACTCAATAGATGTACACTGTGTACACTGGTTTGCACTCCTGTCCTTTTCTTTTTTCCAGATTTTTTCCAGAACTATTGTTCCCAGTAAAAGAGTTCCATAATTAGACTTTCATATACTGCACTCTGCCTTTTTTTTTTTTTTAAAAAAATTCCAGATGTTTTTCCATCTGGATGATATTTGAAACCCAAAGATGTGCCCACCAGTACATATGTGACTACAAATGAATAATATTTGCTTGGCATGATACTTTTATTTATTCATCATCAGCAACTTCCTACATGCCCATCATAAACTGAAAATAAGACTGGATTAGCATGCAATCTGTTTTCATTTCTTTTATTCTATCAAAGAAAATCCAGATCTAGGCAGAAAACATACTGTGACAGCATCAACTAAAGCTCAAAGATTCTGTTATTTTAATTTGATGCTTTAAGCCATCAGAATTTTGTGTGTTAAAGGTCTCCAAAAATTATCAGGGTACCTTGAATGATGTAGAAACCCGAGCTGAAACACCAGGTCACTAATGTTAGTTGGCTAAGATTAGAGACATAGGTGAGGTGACTGAAAAGCAGAGGAAGCAGTGAGTTGAGAGAGAAGAAATTGTATGGCACTCCTCAATTTCCTAGAGTATGTCCTTCTGACAGTGTTAGATCTGCAGCCTGGTGTTCTTGGATCTTCATCTGCTTCTATTTACCCTGATAACAGCAAACCCCAAGAACATTATATTCATCTGCTCCTGGAAAAAAGTTTCTCTCAACTGCCACTCTTGCCATGTGTATTTGTGATTTTTGTAACTGAGACTGAAGGTTATTTTGGGCTGTGTGTTTGAAGGTTTTATTTTGAACACTTCAGAGGAAAGTGCAGAATGCACTCACCTACTGAGATTGGTCTGTCCTGCAGAGCACAAATTTCATGTATGCTTTCTGTGCCCCTTGTTCAGCTCAGCTTGAAGGAAACTTTCCCTCTGCTCCATTCTCTCTAGATTAAACTGATTTGGAATTAGCCACTCAAATAGATCAGGTCCTCTTCACATATTAATCAATTGCAATTAGCCATCATGTATAAACAGGTTCTTCAGTTAACAATGGAACTAGACTAGCAGTTTTCAGTGGAGTCTCTTTCCAAGAAACAACACTTTCTAAGGAAGTGTAAATCAGTGTGATAATCCCACTGTAAACTGAGGATCTGGTGAAAACCACGATTGGCACAAAATATCCATTGGAGTCTTTAGCACACAATTGAGCTACCTGAAAATTTTGTATACAGTGAAGGAGATAAAGTGGGTTCAGTCATGACTGTCAGTGAGAGTGGAGTTTTTTTGCATGGACAGGAAAAGTGATGTGTCTAAATATCCTACAGGGAAGGCTGCTTAGGGCAAGTCCTTCTGGTACTTGAGCATTTCAGGGAAACTGATTCTCTTCAGGTTCATGGAGGCTTGCTATTGCCTTCAGCAGAATCCAGAATTATCCCATGGCATAAAATACTCCACAGCATTTTAGTCAGTTTAAAAACAGTACATGCATGCCTCTGGTTCAGACATGAACTAATTTACACTGAATTAAACCACAAACTGCAAATATTCACTGAATATAAGTAGACAAAAGAAGCCTACATATTTCATTGCAATATTATATGTTTGCAGAAGGAAAATTATGTCTCAGACTAACAGGATCACCAGAAAAGTTCTTATCAACAAAATAAAGAAAATGATAAACTATTCTCTTCAGATTGAAATTTCACTAGAAAGTTCAGTCGTAACAGCAAAAATGTGATACAAAGATTACAGTCTGTAACAACTTCATAAAACATTGTACTAAATTAGAGAAGAGAACACAATAAAAACATTAAGCAATTAGTTCTAAAATTCTTGAAAGAGTCAACACCAGGCTTAAAATCCCCAGGTCTCTACAAGATCAAAGAAAATGGCAAGGGTCTTACTGAGAGTTGGTCTCTTTCTGAGATTGTAGTGGTAGAATGAAACTTTGATGTTTTATATACTTAAAGACATAGATTAAAATATTTTAATGAAGGAAAAAATTAACTACAGAGTGGTCAACCTTAATAAAAATAGTTCAGTGTACATTTCTGAGCTTGACTTGCTTACCAATGCATGCTTATTTTAAATTGGAATTGAATATCCAAAGATCTGAAGTGAATGAATGCACAATTATCTTCTTTTATTTTAATTTGGTCTTGTTGATCCTCTGGGCTCTTTTAAAATCACAATGACATAGATTAAAAAAAAAATCTAAGGTCTTGACCTTTTATGCATTTATGAAATAAATGTAGAGTTCATAGCTGGGAACATGATCATTTTGGTTGATATAAATTGAAGCTGACAAGGGGACAGGCTCTGAGGGAGCAAAACCCACTCTTCTGTGAAAACCAAGACCAATAAGTATATTTCTGTATTAAAAATGACTTATTTTTATCAATATCAATATCAATTTATTGTAGCCCTCAAACTGTGCAAACTGAACCTGAGTAAATGGTCTAAAAATTGTAAGAATAATTAAGTCCACTACCTTTGCAAATTAACAAAACTATAAGGATTCTTATGCATAAAGTTAAGCCCCTCATTTTAGAACCCTAGAGCAGATGCCGACCAGTAGCACTGGTTGTTCACATGGAATAGTACATCATCATAAAAAACCATAGCCTGAATCTTCAGAAAAGAAAAAAATTAAAAATTACTCAGAGGCAACTGGAATCACTAGAGCAATACACAAGGTGAGAAAAAAAAAATAGTCACTTTTGCCTTTCAAACAATCAAACTTCCTTCTCTTAAATTCTTTCCTGCAGCAAAATGAATTGGTCAGGAGGGGTGATGTAGTGCCTTTCCAGAGCAGCATGTGAGACCTAGCTTGCAACTCATTCTGAGGGTTCATTTTCTCTTAGAGGTTGAGGTCAAATTAATTTAATCTGGGGGCTGCCTTGCTCCAGGCCCCTACTCTGTTCTGGGTCCCCTTGGCCACCCCTGTGTGGAGCCAGACATCTCCCGAAGGGTGCCCTCTCCATGGATAGATGCAGGGCTCTGTAAACTCTTTGGGGTAGGAACTCAAGGAGTTTTACTTGTAAAAGTGGTTTCCATACCCAGCAGTAACAGCCATATCCTCATAAAATGCAGCATTGGAGATGGTCAAGGAAATAGTCGCAGCATGACAGAGAGAGATTACAACTTCATTTTCGGTCCCATCCAAAATTAACATGAAATGATATTGCCAAGCAAAACAGCCTCAGCACTTAATTTGGGGCATTAGTGATGCCATTATAAAATATGAGCTGCTGATTCTCACCCTGCCTTGGAAGCTTTTTATGCTTCCCAGATCAGCTTGCTTGGTGAATTAATCAGATGAAAAAGGCTCAGTTCGCCTGCACGAGAAACTGAAAGGATTGTCTGATGGCTTATGAAGCTATGTGATTTGTTTCATGGTGTGGAGACACTGAAAGAGAATTTTTATTAAAAAAAAGAGGTCTTGGAACACAGTTCTGCATGTGGTCAGCTCAGTGGGGTATTATTTGAAGCAGAGAATGTGAACAAGTAGAATTGAAATGGAGGGATCTTTGAAGAGTAATGAAAAAGGGGATTCAGTTGCCAATAAAACAACTGTTTGGGATACTGAAGGGAGATTCCTCAATCATTTAAAATCATCCTGCTCAAGAAATTTATTGTATTTTTTTTCTTAGGGAACGAGGGGAATAAAAGGTAGATGAACTCTTCAACAACCTAAAGCAAATTTCACAGCTTCCTGGAGAATTTGTATGTGGTCATAATTTTCTCACAGCAACTGTCTTCAGGAGCAATTTCTCCCTTCTTTGCCTGTTTACACTTTATCAGTCCTGGTTTCAAATCTGCTGCAGGCCTTTACTGTCTTCTCTGGTTTCCAGGGAAGGGATAGGGATGTCATGGCACAATGCCTGAAGTAATGAATGTTGCTCAAAAATATGCCTTAAACTACACCAATTACAAAAGATAACCCTTGCCCCTCTTGACTCTAGAGTAGAAGAGAAGGCCCTGCAAGGTATTAAAACTAGAGGGGATAGAGCTTAGCTTTTCTCCTTGAAATTTGTGTAAGATCTCAGCACACAGAGGCAGCTCCTGTTCCCTTGTGTGGCCTCTGCTTGCTTCTTATTTTTCCTTTTTTCTTTGTCTTTTAAGAGAGGGAGTTGAACTCCTTCACATCATACCTGGGCTGGGTAGTCAAACTAAACTGTCACACTGATTAATGGCAATACTTAGTGCACAGAAAAATTGCCTTGTTACTTGTACAAATATATATGTAAAATATTTCAATTTCTACATGTGTGTTCTATATACACATTAATTATGCATGTATAAATTGACATTTAAGTGATATAAATTTAAATTCTGGACATTTTTCAGAAAAAGATATGTTAATATAAAAATGAAATTATTTTGATATGTAGGAAAGGCATCGTTTTCTTTGAATTCTCAGAATTTTTCTTATACTGGGTTGTTAAAAACCACTAATTACCACCCTCATTGAATAATCAAACAAAAAAGTAGAATACAGAAGTTTCCGTAGATGTTTTGGAAATATTTTATTTGAGATTTTGCTTTCTAAAATTTATTTCTAAAATCTTAAAATGCAAAATTGCTTGGACTTTGTTTCTTTTCTCCTCCTATTTTGCCCAATTTCCTAATCTGAAATATCGAAAAAGAACTTTTTTGGCATTTGTGCTAAAATGGTTTGGGATAAAAGATTTATGCTCTTGTTTCACAAACAGTTTTGGCTACTAAATATAACAGTTGTCCAGAAAAAAAACCCAAGCAGATCCCCCTCCAGCCCCAGCAAGGGTGTTCTGAGGCATCATCAATTAACCCATTGGAGACCTTGACAGAATTGCCTCCAAATCGCCACGACAACAGATCCCTGAGAAGCTGTGGAATTGTACCTGAGTCTGTCCTTCACTTAGAACATACTCAAACAAATGGCAGGGCTCCCTGGTCAGTCTACAGTGATAATCATTTTAAATGCATGAAGAAAGAGAAGTGTGGTTTGGATGACAGGTTTCTACATCAGTCCTGACCCGTCATCTTTCTTCTAGACATCTCGAAGGGCTTTAGCTTAATTTCTTTTCTGGATTACACTCTGGCAATATGATACCTCTGCAAGTCAGGCTCCTCTGGAGATGTGTGGTCAGTAATTAACAATGCATAACAATGCACAGTAATTTACTGTGAGACGAAGTTTAGAAGAGCACCTCATTCAATTAAAACTTGGCAAGGCAATGCAATTATCTACTCTGGAATTTTGCCAGGATGCAGTAGTCTGTACCTTATCACCTGAAAAAAAGTGATGTGGGATGTATAATCAGTATGAACTTCTAAAAACTCTTGGGTTTTAATTAATTTTTTAAAGCCAAATTTGGAAGGTAGTGAAACCACACAGCTTACAGGGCTCTAATTAAAATCAGTTTATTTTTTCTAACCTCACCAACAATTTCAGAGAATGTTGCCCTTAGATAAAATTAATTGAAATCCGTTGTCCAAAAGTTAATCCAAATCTACTGTCTGCTTGTCTAATTGCACATCTACTGACCCAGGTGTAACACCCAGTATGCCTTGATATGAGGCTCTTTCCATGAACAGTACAGGTTTTGCCAGGACATCATATTGCTTCGTTTTATACTCATGTGCTCCTCTGCCTGAGCAGGCAAATTCCCATTGCAATGAGCAGGAATTCATCTGAGTAGACTCCAGTCTTTCTGGGGTTCCTGACAAAAACTGATCACCCAAGTGATACACTCAGTCCATATTTACAAAAGATTTCTGTCTTCCCCCATTTTTGGGAAATTCATTTGGGAACATTCATTGTCAAGAATTTTGACTTTTCTACCTGCTGCTGCGGTAGAAAATTTTCTGTTCTGCCTGTGAATTGCCCTTGAACTTTGTTTAGTGTTGAGTGAGTAACACCTTTATCTCATTCCTGGATGCAGCTTCCTTAGGGACTGAAGTCCATCTATATTCCACCTGAAGCAACAGAGTTTCACAGGCCTACTTTTTCTTTTCCAAAGGCTTTTGGGTAAAATTTCAAAACAGAGATCAATCTTTGCATAACTCTTATGATTTCTTGATGAAACATGTTCTGCTCTCTGGCTCAGTACTTTGAAACACATGATCACAAAAAAGAGAAAACCTTACTTTAAATAAATGATTATTAACATGGCCTGGTAAAACACAAGTCTACCCAGGGAAGGGAATTATGCAGCTAATGCTTGTGATTTGTTTCTGCAGGTTGAAAGCTAGAATTCATGGTATCTAACTATTGCCCAGACTGAAAAATCTTTGGCAAAAGTGTGCAAAATTAAATAACTATGAAATATAAATTTTAAGCTAATAAATGGAAGTGTAAGATCCAAAGTGGTGTCCTTAGGTTGGCCTGCCTGATATGCTCCACAAGAGTATGGAGAATGGGGTTAGAGGGTGAAAAAGCAATTAAGGGAGCAGAGACAGAAGAGGAGGCTGAAATATGTTCAAGAGAGATTTTAATGTAAGTGCAGCCATGAGAAAACTCGACTCAAAGGACAGTCAGAGAACTGCTGAGTTATGTAGGTCTAACATAAAATTTGCTTTATCCATCTGGATGACAGGCTTTAATCCGTCCCTCTGTAAGATCCAAACCAGGTAGTGAGCAGATTTTTGAGGCCAGGCTGTGATCTCTGATATTTCTTACTGGCAGCAGTGAGGGTCAGAACCTGTGTAGAACATCCCAGACAAAAATGTTATTTCAAAGGGGCTAATGCTATCACAGCCTTTAGCAAGTGGCCAAAAGGGAAATGAGTGCAAGTTCCAGAAATTATTAACTTCCTTTCCTATGTATCTTCCAGTGGTCAGTGGGTGCTCTCAGGGTCTAGAAGGACCAACAATGAGTTGCCCATTTCTCATCTGTAGGTGATAAGAGCTACAGTGGCAGTAGCTCCACACAGAAGACCATTATTGCCTTCTCTGGTCCAGTATGGACAGAAAAGGAGTATCTAGGTCATAGATGACAGAATTATGTGGAAACCAATGGAATTGTAGCAGCTATGGCAAATTATATACTGCAGTCTTAAACTCCTTGAGGAACATACATTGTCATAAGAGAGGAAATGACAGTTATTAATGATAATGTGAGGGAATATCAATCCCAAATTCTTGGAAAGTGTAAATTAATAGTTAATTTATATTGCTTTACAGCAGTTCTGTATAACAAGCATGGGTGAAGGATCTGCATTTTTTTAACTGACTCAAAAAAAGAATAAAAGACTAGAATTTCCCTCTAAGAAACTACAAAGAAAAAATTATCTATGACCTTCCAGAGGATGTTGGATAACTCAATCAATGACAGAATAAGAAGAAATGGGTTATGACCTCAGCAAAGGAAATGAGCCCTTGTGGAAGCTTTCTTTAATGCTCACTAATACTCAGGGAGCTTGAGAAAGCTGATATCAAAACAGATGAAAGTTTTGATGCTATAGAAAGATACAGTGAATATTTTATTCCTCAGATGAAGCTGAAAAACAGTTTTAGCAGGCAGAGTTGATGATTCTACACAGTTCTGTTTTGCATTTATGTCCAGATCTACCTTTGAATCAGACCTCAACTTACCATATCATCCTAAATCCCTAGGGAAAATGTGTCTTATTTGCCTCAATATTTATTGGAAACCTTCTATTCTGTGAAGATAGTTGTTTATCAGTAGCCAAATAGAGTGCTGGGAAAAAAAATGGAGCTAGATAATAGAGAATTGTATCAAATAAGTGCATTGCACACATGGTTTCTACCAAAATTTTCTGAAATCTTGAAAAAATCCTGCACAATATGAACATACTTTACAATATGAACTATCATAACAGCTTCGTCTTGTAAACTGGCACTTCCTCTGCAGATGACAGTTAGTTTCATTAATCTTGGCAGTATTAAGGACCAATATTTTAAAACAAATTAATGTTCTGGAACACTTTCTTCCACAAGTTTTACATAAACAGACTTTCTTTCAGTAGGATTTGTCTTCTCACTCTTTAGTTCCAATAAACTATTTTAAAGAAGGCAGAGGAGGAGAAGCCCAATCTTAACTTTGCCATGGCTTCTCCAAGCAAAGAAATACCTCTCCTTTATCATCTTTCTTTCAGAGAAAGAGGTATGAAAGGCTAATCATTAAAACCTTTTTCCTTTGTTTGTCTCTGATCTAAGTAGATTAGGAGAGGAATGGTGAGAAATTGAAATAGTAGTCTTAAAGATCTGATTTAATTTGTTTGCTTCCCCAAGAACTTATACACTTCCATTCAAATACAGTGTCCAGACTATGCCTTCTTTACAGTTTGCAATAACACATAAAACTGTTTGTTTGACATCTTGATCACAAACAGTGGCTACCTGTGCACAAGGCAGCAATCAGTTAGAAACCCAGTGACAAAGCAGTGCCATCACATTTTGTGGTCAGGGGCATTAAAAACCCAGCATTTCATTTATTTTCTTCCTATGTGGCTTTTGTTAGATAAAATTACTGATTCAACTAGAGGCTGTGTAGTTAAGAGCCAAATAGTGGAGCTAACTCACAGGAGGCGTAGGTCATGCTGAGGGTGAACGGACAAATAGGAGATAATCTGAGCTTCAGGAACAGTAAATTATTCCCTTTTCACACTACCTATGGCGACCCAGGACAGGTCTAGCAGCTGATGATGTAAGTTTCTCTCAGAAGGAAATTTTTCTGTGCACTGTTGAAGTTGAAAGCCTCTAGCCATGATTTAAGCCTGTAAAATGAAATGGAAAAGCTTGTCCATAAAGGGGAGGGGACTGCACAGTTTTGATGTTGTCACTGTCATAGCTGCAAAGTGGAACCACATTAGCTCTGCTGTCTGGGCCTTCAACTCCTCTCAAGGCTTGTGTGTCAGGATTTGTTGCACAGTGTGAAAACCAAACATCAAACCAGCATACTTGTTTGTCAGTGAGCTGATATTAATTAAACTTGTTCAATTTACAGTAATAAAATAAAATAAATTTTTCCAAGCGCCACATTTCTGAACACAGTCTAGCATCTGAAAAACATCTTGTTTGTTTTGGACTCGCACATCCCCACCACAGAGCTGGAATTTTGCTAACAGCTCCTGATACATGAGCCAGAAGAGAGTGGAACTCACTCTGCCTTCATTGCTTTGCCTTTTTCTAGTGCTAGCAAATTATTAAGCACATAAAGGTAAGTGTGTCAGCAAGTCAAGTGACTTTAAACCCTCACCTGGGGCTGATGAACAAAAAGATGCTGTATTTCACAGTCTTCTTCCTGATCAGAACCATGGTTTCAGGCGAAGTTTGTATTTTATGTAACATTTAATATCTTGGTAGTTGCCAACTGCAATGGGGTGAAACATTGTATACCAACTGTCAGCCTCATGTGAACATTTAAAAAACAGATGCTAAATCTTTGAAGTCATTGTTAAGTTTAATGACTTCAGAAAATCATTACTCAAATCCATTCCCTAAGGTCTTTTTGTCAAGTCCCAGAGGATCTAAACTTAAAGCAAAACTAAACAGCCCTCCAAGAATTTATCTGACAATTAAACAGGCTTTTGCTAAAGTTTTTCTGTCGAATTAGAATCTGATGATTCCTAGAAACTGAATTGCTAAATCCTACCAGGGTATTCTGAACACTCATGGAATGGTCTCCAAGTTGCCTGCTGGTCACACATGCTGCATAAAATTGCCAGTTGCCATGTTTTGCATTTTGTGGGCATTCCCTCTGGACTATAGCAAAAGCACAATGTGGTAACATGCAGATAAAAACTGTGTGGTGGCCTAAATCTGGCTAATGCTAAGGCTGCAGTGCCAGCAGAACAAAAAAAAAAAAAAAAAAGAAAGAAAAAAAAAAAGAAAGAAAAGGTAGTCTTAAATGATTGATCAGTGGCTACTAATGGCATTTTCATCAATATCCAGCTGATTTTCCTGTTGCTCTTTCTTACGTATTTATACTATTCACAGTCTGGCAAAAATTTACAAAAAAGTATCCAAGTGATAGTTTCACAGCAGGTGCTGGATCAAACAGGTCTTGTTCTGTGCCCCCTTGGGAGGCCTACATGGATCACAGGAATCCTGATACTGCCCTTCAGATGACCTGTGGTAAAACTGCGGAAGATATGCTCAGTTTCTTCCAATGAATAAACAAAGTGTACATGAAATATTTGTATAACTATGAATAGGGGGTTTATTTTTCTATATATACTGCTTGCCTGTGTAGTTGATTGAAAATGGCATGAAGTAAATCTTGCCTAATAGATACTTATATAAGAATTTTATTTAAATGTCCAGCAGTGTAAATGTCAACATTTGTACTTTGATTGTTCTGTGAATATACTGGTTTCAACTGGATAGTGAGGGAAAAAAAATGCAAGAACACACGTGGGCTTTACAAGGAAAAATATATAGCAGGCTTATAAAACACAGTTTGAGAAAGTCTGACTAAGCTTTGAAGGCCAAGACCAAAAAGTGTTCTGTGGATTTTGGACCTCATCCACTGCTTTTAGCTTCAAGCTGCAACTTAGAAACTAAGAGAGGCTTCTTGTAATGTATTCATGTCATGTTTAGGCAATGCCAAATTATTTCTCATCGGAGCTGAGATTTATTGCAGCTGGATTATGATCTTTTGATTGTGCAAACAAGGAGATTGAGGTGGCTGTCCTTTCCAGAGACATTAAAATCTTTGTCATGAATTACAAGAATCAGAAATCTGGAAGTGGACTGAGGAGAGACAGATGAATATTTAACATGCAGCAGACTGCATAGAGCAAAGTGGAGCACAGCTCACAGAAGAGAAGTTAACTGTCTTAGCAGAATGCCTGAGCCTTGGAAGAAACATTGTTGGAAAATCATAAAATGCATCACTAATCTATTTTCATAACAAAAAAGTGTGAAAAATATTAGAAATACTGTTGGAGTGAGGCATTATTATTGCAATGCTAAGTATGTTGCCACACATGCACTTCTGCAGTAAGCATTTTTCGTTTGCTGCACTTTCGAGTAAAGGTGGTGCAAGTTATCATGTGAAGCCCTGATTTTCCTCCCCCAAAGCTGGCACCATTTCTGGCACAGCCTGAGGGCCCACAGGTAGTGTGAAACAACTGCACTATAGTACCAACAACACAGAACATGTTTTCTCTCAGAAATGCAACAAAATTAATCAGACTCCCTTAATTTATCCTGATTATGCTCAGACACCTCGTCTAGGTAATTAAATCAGGCTCCTTTGCTCTGCAGTTAGACTTGCCCTGTGGAGCTCTGCACCCCCTTACATCAGCTATGAAGTGAGGAACTGCAGGTGCTCTTCCAACTGAGGTGTGGTGAGCCTAAGTCAAAACCAGCAGAAACATGAGGGCTGGACTGGTTTATAACCAAAACCAATGGAACTGTGGCAAACACAAAAAAATTCTGGTGCTCTTTCTCCTGCCCCAAATCCCATTTGCTTTTCAGGACTCCTGCAGTGCCTGGAAAAGGGCAGATGTCTCTTATACCCAATTTGCTTTTATTTGACATGAAGACATATTTCTGTTTGTTTATATTTTTAAAGTGATGATTCAGCTAAGCTTTAAAAAAACCCCCAAACCCTCCAAAAACTTCAGTGTCACCTTTTCCAAGCAAAGGCAAGGTAGATCTGAGTCTGCATGCTGACACTGGAGTTAGCTGAGTTAGCTGCACAATCCCCTGTGTTACATGAGTAGTTCATACACAACATATGATGCTGATCTGAAGTACTGGCTGTTAGCTGTATTATTTCCACATGGAAAAGTATTATAATTTTTTTTTCTGGTGTATCCAGCAAATTTCTCTTTCCTTTGAGCCATAATATATTTTCTTCTCCCTGCCCTCCTCAGGTTTTATTTATCAAGCACATTTTTAATAAATGGGAAACAAGAAGGGAAAAACCAATCTTTCTCATGGTCCAGTTTTCTGTGAGTCTAAAGCAGATACACAGAGCTAAAACAATCAGAAAGAAATAACCTGTTTTTATTTAATGAATTACATTTCTTTGCGTGACAGCTGATTGTGATCCGTGTATTAATTATTCAGATTTATTAGTTTTACTGAGATTCAACACAGGATTATTGTGGCTGTTTGCCACAGAACACATCTGACTTCGTGTCTACATTTGCACTTTTGAGACCCCAGTGTTGCTGTTATGAGGTGAATTGAGACCTTATAGGGACGCTCAAACTTAACTCCAAATGTTAAGCAGAGATTAGAAATATAGCCCAATTGCCTTGACTATTTTAAACAAAATAAAGCAATTCCCAAGATGAACACCTTCCCTCTGTCAGTTTTCTTGACAATAAACAACAACTTAAGAAATCATTCCCTGTCTTGTCATGGAGAAAAATAATATTTCTTTTGAACCTACCATTTTCTGGTCATCTTGTCTGTAGAGAATATCCACATCCATAGTTCTTGTTTTCTAGGACAAGAGCTCTTAAACAAACTGCTCTTCCCCTGATGATCTCTGTTTCAGTGGTGCTGCTCTCCCTGGGCTACTTGCATTGATGAAGAGCCAGAGTTGGAGGGTGATACACAACAGGACAAAGAATTGTTCTGCAGAATCTGGCTAATAAATCTGGCCAATGCCAAGCCTGAAAGTAAAAGTAACAGGATTGGGCTTCAAAAAGGGCAGTTCTACTGAAACTCTATTCTGAATTCTCAGACTTTACATATGGAGAAAAGTTAATAAATGGTAATAAAAGAAATTAAATGACTTGCTTTAATTTCCTCACATAACTGAACAATGTTTCCTTTGGACAGTAATTATTGTATTGAATCCAGAAAGTTATTTTCAGAGCACTGGATGCAAATGCCAACAATGAAATAATAAAACTGAACACTGTGAACACCTTGCTAACCATCTGTAAACCAATTTTCAAAGAGAAAAATCACATCAGTAGAATATTTGACCCATACAGGATCTTGCAGATGTTTTCCTCTAGCCTTTGGGATCTACCTCATTTCAAGGTCTATATAGTAGAAACAAATTGTGCATTTACACAGTGAAAGTCTAACTGAATTCCCATAAGAACCTTCAAAGGCTTTTATGTTTGACCAGGCACTGTGTTCTGCTACTTTGGCAAAGAGGTATTAACAATGACTTGTTAATAGTAATGGAGCCATACCTTCTCCATATGGGTTCCAACACTTCGAGGTATCCTCTGCCTGTATTTAAAAGCTCCACCTTAAAAAGATGATAAATGAGACCAACTTGACCTGGCCTTAGACCAAGTCATGGATTAAACAATTTCTTTCAGCTTGATTGGGGTTTTATTGAGGAAACCTGCTAAGTCAAAGCTGTTCAGTCACAGTGCTTAAGTATCAAAAGAGTGCCTGGAATGTGAAAAACACTGCCAATGTGCCAGCCAGACCCTGAGTTACCAAGAGGACAGAGACCAGTTGTACAGGACAGACAATGGCGAACCTTTTCTGGATTCCCTCTTTCCCTCAGTTTGTGCATCTCTGATACTTGCAAACTCTTAAAACTGTGTGTTCCCTTTCTAGAAAAAAGATGTCAGAGTCTTTGTGTGTGTGTATTTATGTATACATAAGCAGCAGGGGGATTTTATCATTAATTTGTGACCCTACCCCACATTAATGCTAAACAGCCTTTAAGGAGGAGTAGATAAGTGAAAGACACCAAATGTAGTTTTTAAGGTGAAAAATCCAACAGGCAATGTAAATGAAGTTTCAATCTTTCATTTATTAATTACTGTTTTATAGAATTCTCTCTTTTAAGATGCTCTGAGTTACTTGGGAGACTTCCATTGTAGACTCATCATAACCTGATTTTAGAATGTTCTACACCACTTTGGGCCAGTGCTACAGAGAGTTTGTGCCTGTCTCTGACAATGGGTTGAAAGGAAAGTTTAAAAACCCTAAAAACAGTGATGAATATTAATGTGCTAATGTGACTGCAGAGATGTTTTCATTCAGTTTTTGTCTCTGTCTTCGTATGTAGGTTTTATCACACATACAGCATGTCTTTTTCTTTGTAATTGCCATGAGGTTTTTGTCTTAATACCTTCTGCTCTCTAATGAGTTTATTCTGTCACACATTATTATTACACAAAATAATTCAGTGCAAACAATCTGTATTTCTATTTTAATAAAAATAACAACAAAAGAAAGAGCAAAGTCGAGGCTTGGGGAGCACACAGCATGTCAGTCTGTACAGCTGGTCTAATCTGATGCTCAGCATTGCCATAGCAACAACACCAGAGGAGAGCGAGGGGTGGCTGGAGCCTCCTCCTCCTGTTGGTCACAACCAGTGGGTTCCTAATGCAGAACCAGCACTTACAGGATCTGATTTTCACCACTTTTTCAGGAAAAAAAAAATAAGACCTCAGCAAAAAACAAGACCCCAGACTTAACTCCTTTTTAATGTTTGGAAAATCTGTGTAAGTGGAGTCAGCACAAAACTGTTCATCAGAACAGAATTTGTTTAGAAAGTTTTTTCCTTGTTCCTATTTGTACTTTTTTATCATTCATTAGAGAAACTGTAGTTTTTATGACTTATGTGAATGATTTCACTAGCAAAAGGTTTACTCTGTTAAACATGAAAACAATCCCAGGCAAGAAACTACTGGATGGGAGCAAGAAAGATTTTGCCATGAAGAAACTATGATCATTCTCAATCTTCAAAGTGGAAATTACTTCAACATTTTAAAATACTTTTTGATAAACGATAATTAGAATCTAAAATTTCTTTAATAATTTCTCTCAGAATTTGATTTTTCATTAGAAGTCTGTTATTTAAAAAAATTAAACTTTATATTTTAGCTTAGATTTCTGCCCTGCCTTTAAAGATCTGGAGTATTTTGCCACTTGTCTTATTATTTGTTCTTCTCACTAATGCACCACTATTAATAAAAGTTTCTTTTAATCCCTCAAGAATTTTGAGGTGAATACTATCAAGAAAAAACCCCCAACAACTTGCTGCTGAATGGAAACCATTTCCAGTGATCTGAAGACAAGAAGGTGAACTTGGAGCAATTTGCATTGAGTTATAAAGTGGAAATCACGTTTCACCAACCCGAGTGCCTTCTACAGTGAGGTGACTGGTTTGGTGAATGAGGGGACAGGAGTCAATCCTGTGTGTTTGGAATTCAGCAAGGCTTTTGTCACTGCTCCCCACATTGTTCTCACGTGTCACCTGTCGTATGGTCTAGGAAATGGGACAGTGAGGGGGATCGAAGTTTCAGGAGCTCAGCAGCACCACAATGCCCAGCTGAAGGCCCACAGTGTACCCCTCTGCTCAGTGCTGAGGTGGACAGCGTTCACCATCAGTGATCTGGATGATGGGACAGAGCACCCTTCAGCAGGTTTGAGGATGATACAAAGCAGAGTGGTTGACAAACCAGATGGCTGTGCTGCTCTTTCCCCAGGGCATCAACAGGCTGGAGAAATGAACTGACAGGAATCTCATGGGGTTCAACAAAGAGAAATGCAAAGTTCTTCCCTTGTGAAGGAATAACTGCAGGTACCAGCACAGTCCAAGCAGCTGGAAAGAGAAGACCCTAGAGGTCCTGGTGGACAGGACATCAGTCAATAATGCATTAGGAGGGGTGGTGCCAGGAGAGGGAAGGAGGTGATTCTTCCTCTCTGATTAGTACTGATGAGGCCACATCTTGGGTGTTGTCTCCAGTCTTGGGTTCCCCTACTCAGAGTAGAGTCAGAAGTGAAAAGCTACTCAATCTTTAAAAGGATGGTATTGTGTCAAAATGGCTTAAATTTTTTAATTATGGGCAATGCAAATAAGGTTAGTTGAAAAGAAACATGATTAATGGATGTTCATTTGTGCCAGCCATTGAAAAGATCTTCCCATAATAGTTTTCATTTCAAAATCCAAAGATTTAGATGTCCACTTCATGCCACTTAAATGTCACCACTTAAAGTAATCACAGCAAAGATTCCATCAACTGTCCTCAAACTGCAGAGCATGATTTAGACCTGCTGTGCTATGAATATTACCTGGCAATGAAAAGATAGAACTTGTGACCTAAAGACTGACCCATCTGCTATTTATTTAGCCTTGGAAAAAAAGTAATTCTATATCAGGAAAACCAAAATAAACAAAAAAAAAAGGAGACAAAATTGCAGTTTGAAACTATACCACTGACAGGGTGATTTCATTTTTTAAGTATATTGAGTTTGCTTATGATCAGGGACTCAGCTTCATGTTTGTAAACTAATATTGAAATATAACTGAAGGCGTAAGTAAATTTAGTTTCTTTACTGTTTAGTGAATCCCATCTGCACTTCTGAGAGCTGAAAATGTAAAAGGCTGATTGTGAACAACAGAAAAAAAGATCTGTAAGATATTAAATTTATGGTGATCACCTTCTGTCTGCACAATGGAATTTTCTGAAGATGCTTGGCAAGTGAAGGATTTCAGAGCTGTTAAATTCCACATATATCAGCTGGAGTCTACGGTTGACAAGCCATATTCCACCCTTACGTGATGGCGTCCAGAAGTGAAACATCCCATGCTGATCTGCATTCTCTTAGGGAAGGTCAACCAAGGCAAAGCCAGCTCCCAGATTCCTGGACAAGAAAAACTAAAGGAAGGTCTCTTTGCCTCTCTACAGCGAAACCTTCAGAAATTCTATTGTGTTTGGTGTCCTGGCCCAAATCACTTTTGGTTTAACAAACTTGGTCTCCTTGTTTCAATTATGAAAAACACCTTTGAATCTCCTAAAAAGTGAAGTATTATTTCTAAAGTTTTTGGAATTTGTATGTATAAGGATTTTCAAGTGCTTATCCTTCTTCCCTCTCTTGTAATGGGACACGTAGTCCTCGATATGAAGAAATCTCTAGGACACCCAGATTTTCATGACGTCTGGCAAACCTCCAAAATATTTCAGCTTCTTTACAACGAGAAATAAGCTTTCTGATGAAACCCATCTTTTTGGATATAGAGAGCAGCTTATGTGGCAAAAAATCTGCTCTTCCCTCCAAGACAGGAAATACAGAAATATACTCTTCCCTCCAAGATAGATTAGTTCCACAGTTATGACTTCCAGTTTTATTATTAATAAGGCATGATGTTGATCATCTTCTTGTCTCTTATTTAAACAAGATGGCCATACAGTTCTTTCTAGTACAGCTTTGTGCTCTTTTTATTATGTAGAATCTGTTTCCTGAATACTTATTTCATTAAATACCCAAGCACTGCATTAGATTTCAAGCTGCCATCTAATATCATTCCTTGGGAGAATTCTTGCAAGGGTTCTATGCCATTATATCAATTGAAAGAAATACCAGAAAAAGCCAGGACTGAAATAGAAAAACATCCCTCCAACTGACCACATATCTGGGAACACAAACATCTTTAAGTGATGTTTGGAAATGGAATTGATTTAATTATTTTCTAGAATTAGAAGGGATCCATTTTGCCTGTAAGGCACAACCCAGTGAAACTTGAAGTTCAAAATACAATGCCACAGCAGGAACAAATGACAGTGTGTCTGGATTTGGAGGAGTGCAGATGAAAGCTATCATTTCTACCATTTGAGCAACAATGTGGGGTCTGTAGAGCTTTGGACTCTAATGATCCAGATGATTGTCTGGATTCTGTTTCAACACAGTCTGGAAATGCAGAGAAGAAGGTCTCAAACTGCAAACTCCCAGTGGTGGATATTAGTGCAGAACTGTTACTTCCCTGGATCTGTGATGTGTGTGAGATGAGAGTGAAAAGTATAGAGATATATTCTTCCTTGTCATCTCTACTTATCTGTATTAGATCAAGCTCACTGTGCTCCCATTTTATCTCAATGGTTATAATTGTAAGTAGTTATAGACTCTATTAAGCAACTGTAAGTAGTTGCTTAGGCTTTATATTCAAACATTATCTACTAGAACTATTCTAATAATTTCTTTTCTGCTGTAATCAAAGCTCTTCTCCTCCCCTTGTAAATTCTGACATGCTGCATTTATCATGTCAGTGTCTCTGAGCCTCAGGTGATATATATGTGGATAAACTACATGAGTTGGTTACTCTGGTACTTGACACAGTGCACAGATCAGAGTCCACACTTGAGTTGCCACTTACACAGGATTATCATTCAGTTCGGACTCACAGTATCCTAAGCCTCTTTCTGAAGGTCAAATCTGTTTTTCCTTTGTGATATGTCAGATAGATTAAATAGCATCTGTGTCCAAAGGGGAGTTTCTTGCAAAAACGGGCCTGAACTTCTAATTGTTTCTGTCTGAAATTCAAATAATTTCTCAACTTCTCTTAGGAAGCATACGGTTCCAGTGTGGGGTAATTGTTTTCCATCTGGACACTGTCTGGTGGTGGTATTTGCTGTAGCTGTAAGTAAATAAATGAAAGAGTCAAATAAATGAAGACATCTGTAAATAATTTATTTGCTGACTGATGGCTGGTAAATAAACTCTAACTTCTTTCTTTGGTTAGATTCAAAATCAAAATTGTGAAGTGAGATATACACCAGTGTACTAGAAGTTTGAAGTTCAAAGGTAGGCTATGAGAAAACCTCTAGAGATTCCCAGAAACACCAAAGAAGTGGCAGACAAATTCCAGTTAATGCTGCCTCTGACCTCAGCAAGCCCCTCGCTGAAACACTTTAAAGCATGCTAAAGCCTTTCTTGAAATCCTGCCCTGGTTGTCTACCTGCCCTCTGTTTTGATCAGCTCTCTGTAGCCAGTCTTTCAAGGAGAAGAGTGATATGGTGACCCAGAAGAAGTTCACTTTAAAAACTGATGATTCTCCTGTCAAGGACAGACAGGAGTAAATAAAGCAGAGAAGGAAGAAGGCACGAAAAATGAATGTCGTTCTGGCTCTGTGGAGACTTACAAGGCTCGACTCAGTGTTTACACTTTTTCAAGGCAATATATTTTCTTTCCCTACTTAGTCCATGTGAATGCTCAGTAATGCAAAAATTATAATAAGATCACTCTTATTAGTCTTATTGATATGTGCTTTCATATTAAGTGGAATATTTCTGCTCATGAATATGTTGATCCATATATTGCTAAGGTTCATTAGAAGAGTGGGGCACTGTCAGAACTCTGTGAATGTGCAGCCTTGTGTCCAAATACTTCAAACCCATCTCTGGAACACTTGCACTGTGAAATATGACTTTTTAGCTTGAGCATTTGTACACCTACTGGACTGAATTTCAAACAAGACCCATTCAAATGTCAGACTCTTGCAATTAAAAGCTGTGCTTGGCTAGCTGGTTAGTTCGTTATTACACACTTTATGGTGTGAGCTGCAAATTAGCTACTCAAAGTCCACAGTTCAAAGGATTTGCAGGCCTAGAATTATTCACTGAACAAGATTGTGAATAATTTCAAATACTGAATAAATTCAATATACTTTTTGTTCTGTCCGTGCATAGCTTCTGAAGAGGAAGAGAATAAAAAGGGGAAATCAATCAGATAAATTATTCATCGAGAATTATTTGTTCAGCTCTAATGCTTATGTACTTAGACAATATTTTCATTGGAACAGACTCTGAAGAGCTCTTCAGCCTGCATATATCTCGGCTACAATTCATCTGTAAAAAATATTGAGGTTCTTGTTTAATGCAGATGCCTAGACCTAGCTGTAGACACTAGGATTTATCTGATTTCATCTCCAAGTTCTTGACTAAGTTTAGGTACTTCAAGAATTATTTAACAGGAATTGTTTTTGTGAAAGTAGCACTTTGTCATAGCCTGTGTCTACATTTGGAAATAGTTTTAAGTGATCATCCAGTTCTATTTGCTGCTGTTAATGTCTGATTTGGCTATTTCCAGTACAGTGTGGCAACTTAGATACTTTCTTCCAAGAATTAAACCTTTTCATTGTGTAGTTAAAGAAAAATAACAACATACAATCTGATCTTATTGGAAAAACTACCTGTCTGTACTAATTTTTCATATTTTAAAGGAAGCTAGGATCAAGGAATTCAGTGAGAGGTGTGGCTCAAATTAATATGCTAAGCAGCAAATACAGTTCCTCTAAAATATGTATTGTTATAACAGCTTGTCACAATAGTAACAGATTCAGTATTTGTCTGCCATTTAGTTGATGCTGTATCTCTTGAAAACCAGAGGGTAAGTATGGAAGGGGATATTTCTTTTCCTGCTTAGGGTAACCACACCTCTTTTAATGTAAATATCTTTGTTGCTCCACTGGGTCAAAAGCACCAAGGAGTTTGGTTCCATCTTGTCTAAAATGAAGTGAGAGAATAGGGAAGAACCACAGGATCTTGGATACTGAAAAGGGAAGAATGTTAGATACTGCAGAACAAATACTTGCTCTCATATTAATGACTTTTTAAGTAATATAAAGAAGTTTTAGTTTACTCCTATGCATAGTAAGCATTCAATTACATTAACTTTATTTCTGTAAGGCAAAGATGTCCAAAGGGATGACTCAGATAGCTTTAAAATAAAAACTGAAATTAATTCTCACAAAAAAAATTCTCTCATACGATTTTTACCATCATTCTTATTACCTCCTTGCTGATTGGGAGTGATGGGGGCTGGAGTGGAGAAGTTATGCTGGTCTTGGCTCTGCCACTGACTTACCATCATCCATTGACAAAGTTCATTTTTTTACAGTATCATACCATGTTATGTTGACAACTTTCACTTATAATGATGTAAGAATTTGGAGAAGGATTATATTTTATTTTATAATGTACAGAGTTTAACACAGTAGGGGCATAATCTTGATTAGGGCCTCAATGTGGTACTATAATAGAGTTAATAAATAATACTTGACAGCAGTCTAAAGATGGAGGTATGGAAGGAAATGAGGCGTAACTTTTGAATAACCCTTAATTCAAATATCATAGATGCAAGGAAACCACAAGGTAAAGTCAAACTTTGTTTCACAGGACAATTCCATAATCTGTGTGACAAGAAGAAACACAGTAAAGCACATCCCTATGGCTCTACAGACCAGAATGTCTGATGTAGAGATATTTTCCCGTGAAGTCAATAGTCCAATAAAATATAAGGCTCTATTATTGCCACTTGATGGTCCTTTTTTTGATCATTGTATATATTGCTTAGTTTACCTATTGGCGCCTTATGAATCTTCATTTAATGAAAGACATGCAGAAAGATTGTCTGGCTAATATATTATGAATTCAACTCTTTCCTTATTTCCCTAATATCTAGGGGAAAAAAAAGTTTTAATATTTTCTTTTCTTACTGTTTCTTTCTTCCTATTTTTTACAATTCAGTGTATAATGCTGGTTTCTTTTTTTCCATTAAATAATTTCCCAAGATTTGCAAAAGTTGAAATTGAAAAATAGAGAAAAAACTCAACTTTTAAAGTATATGATTTCCTGCGAAACAGAAAGTGGGTGTTTCCTGTTAAATATGCAGTAAAATGTTGGGTTTTTGCATAAATGCACAGCTGGTAGTACTCAGGTCGTGCTAACATTAGTATGAGGTTACTGTGGGAACTTGTCTGTGTTTCAGTGCAGTTGGCAAAACTGCAGTCATGCCCATTTAACAAGCACTAGGTCATGTTAGTCAGTAATAAACTGCACTTAGTTATACAAGAATTTTGAATGAAGTCAGATCTAAAGTTCTCCAGCTGTTCATAAGCATTTAACAAACACTTTCTTCTTCGTGCTTGCCAAAATGTTTTAATATTTGGGAGTTTTTTAAACTTTTTTTTTCATTACTAGCTTTCGTAAATCATGAATTGGAAGTGTAGTCAGTTCCATGTGTAGACTGATACATGGAAATCATCTAGTTTAGCCTGCACACACTGTGCATGACTGTTTCACTCTGACTTTGCTTCACCAAGGCAATTTCACAGTGGGAAATCTAGAAAAAAAATCCCCAAACAAGGAAAAGATAACACAAGACACTTTAAAGGCCAATTAAAAAACATATTTGGAAGCAGTTGAGCCTCTGTAGTTGCTGCATACAGCGTTCAACAGGGAGTTGGTGTGCTGGGTCTCTCTTCTCTTTCTCTTGGTATCAGTTACTGTAAGCACCTGAGGAACAGCATGAGCGGCAGACACAGCTCCAAAAATAGTTGAAAAAATCTGAGTAATTTTTCTGTGTAGCAAAAGCCTGAATTTGTCAATTAGTTCCCTGTAACTGTGAGCTATCTGTGAGCAGATGGAGTGAGTAGATTGGTTTTAGTTTAGTGGTGGTCTGCAGGGGGAGAGAACAGGCCATTTGTTGGGGAGCTGAGGTGAGCTCAGAGCTGCTGGAGGAGTCAGTCCAGGCCATGAAGGGCTGCCCAGGTATATCCCATGGGACACTGCTCATGGGAAATGAATGTGAAAGACACCAAGGAACACAAAACTGGGTTGTCCTCCAAAGAGCTCATTTTAGTCTTCCTGGAGTAACTGGGAGACAAGTCACCAACTTTAAAAAGGGCAGGATCAAATGTTAAACCAGACTTCCTAGTCTCACAGTGAAGGTGACACAAGGCCTAGCAGCACAACACTTGTATACAGATGGTTACCACCATATTTCCACATGATCCACCTTGGAGGAGCAAGTACAAAACGTTTGCATTTTTGCCAGCCTTGTAGCTACCCTTGATCCAGCTGTCTGGCCAACAGACTGCCACTGCTTCTGTTGTCAAGGAGTGTTTGTGGCTGCAGAAGAGATTCCAAGGTTTTTCTGTGAGAGAGTGTCTGCAAAGGACCCAATTCCACAGCATACACTTGGCCAATGTCAGACATAAATTCTATTGGACCTGGGCCCACAAATGCAAGTTGCTTGTGTCTTTAGTTGTTAGTAGCTGGGATGGAATCAATATTTTGCTTGAATCAGTTGGTTGGTGATGCAAAATTAAAATTTCTAGGGCCATTCCAATTCTAGTCACACATTCAAAGTATTGTTATGGAAGTTTACAAAACAGCTCAGCATTGTTTCACATGATTATTTTGTTTTTAAATATTATTCCAGCTGCTATGATACCACTGAAACTTTGAAAAATGTCCTTTGTGTGTGGCCCTGACGTGTAGGTCCTGTAATAGTGCTTTCATACTAGAATTGTAAAGATTACGAAGGTGTTTGGGAGCTGAATGAAAAAGAAGACTGTTTGTATTTCAGTATTTGGCAGCTTGGTCAGTGTAGGCAAGGGGTGTTTGTCATGAACAGAATGAAAAGATCCAGTATCACCCAGCGCAAATCACTCAGAAACAGAACTCAAGAAACAAAAAATTCTTATTTAAATCAAAATGCAAAAAAGGTCAAGATTTGTTTGTCAGAGACACAAGAAAAAGACAACAAAAAATATATTTTTAAATCTACCATGGGAAATTAATACAGAGGTGATTTTCAGGCTAAGGCTGGGAACATAGCAATGTCATTTCAGAATAAACACCAAAAACAGATGCCACAATTTCATAAAATAAACATGCAGTGAAAGGGTAACACAGACATTAGCAGCAAACTGAGCCAGTAGCCAATACAGTATGACGAGAAGGAGTACTCAGTATGGTGTGATGTGCTGTAGAAGCCATTAGCCATATGGTACCGTGTGAAGAGGGCCTCTGTGACTAAGTAACAGTTGTATGTTATGTGGTTTATAAAATAATTATGCAATGGCAAGCAACTCTTTTATAATTATTGGCTGTTTCAAAATATTTCTGCTAATCTGGAGGCACTTACTAAGTTGATGGATGCAGGTGGTCTGCTTCCTCTGTCTGCATGTTTGTAGATTGTGAGGAGCATCATCCCGCTAAAGGCAGTGACCGTTTTAAACTTGACCACTAGAGACTGTATTCGTTGTTCTTTTCCTGAAAACTGGGGGAATATCTACATGAATCCATCATAACTTGGTTGGACAGCTGCCAAGGAAGGGCCCAGTAGTTACCCTTCCATTATTGAGTGGCACTTCTTTGCTACCCTGCCTTTATCCATTGACATCTCTGAAAATTATCACCAGAAAACCCTATTGCTCTGTCACTGTTGATGGCACAATTTCAGCAGATTCCGTTTTTTTAAACTTTGCTGTGTCTTTCATGCTTATATTAAAGGCAACAAAACTCTCAGCAACTGAAGAACATAAAAAATGTCTTTGGTTTAACCAACAAGAAGATGGCATTAATTTCCTTCTCCTTTTCTACTGCCCCTCAAGCAAGCATATGGAAGATAAGTGCCTGTTAGACATTTGTACATTGCAGCACTTCAGCTTTGAAATGGCAACAAAGTAATAAAGAAATAAGGTTTCAGGGAAACTCTTCAGCTGCAAAATTTGCTGGCTAGTGAGATTTGGGACCCAGAGTAGCTAGAGGCACCCAGCTCCTGCCTGTCCAGCTCTGACAGTGGAAGTTGAGAGGGTCCTGCAGTACCTGGATCAGCTGGCTGGGAATGAGGCAGGGGTGTGGGTCTGAGCAGCTGGGACATCAAACACAATCCCCAGAAGTCAAGCAAGATGCACAGACTTTTTTGTCCACAAAACAATTCTTCCCTTTCTATCCCTTTGGCACGTGCTGCAGGCCACAAAACACTTCCCATCTTCCTCCAGTAAACTTTAGATCCAGTGTAAAATACTGATTGTAAAATAGGACAGGAAGAGCACAGGAGAGATCAAGGGTTGCCAGTATAAAGGTCTTTGAACACCCTCTGCCTGTCCCACACACATGGGTCAGCTCTAACTTGGTCCTGGAGACATTACAGATCAAACATGATTTTTATTATATGCATGTGGTGTATTTCTGTGAGTGCTCTAGAACAGCACTGGGATAATCTCCCTGTGGGAGGTACAGCTGCCACGTAGGTTTTCAGCTTTGGAGTGGTTGGTCAGTTGATGTTTTGATAGTGCAGGTAACTGATATGAATTGTAACTATAGAACTATTCTTATAATAGGGACACATCATTAGAAATGCTAGAAACTACATCTGCTGTGAGGCTTCTGACAGGACTTCAGTGCACTGAAATGGAATTTTGGTCTATTCTGCAAGCAGTGCAGGTGCAATGTAATTTTTTTGCTACAACTAACAATATTTTGCAAAGCTGCAATCCAATGACATGGTTTAAACTACATTTCAAGTGCTGAAAAGGAATGCATTGCTAAGTATAATACAAGGATATACATTAGAAAATTTCACTATACAGGGTAATACATGCACACATACATATATACACTTTTATACATTTTTCTTAAAAGAAAAAGGCCATTGTTCATCAATGATAGCAGCTGGCATGACTGCTGAACCAGTTATTTTATTTTATCTGGTATTACTAGGGAAGATACCACTTTCATTTTTGCCAGCATTTGTAGTGTAAATGAGGAGCAACCTATTGTAAAATGTTGCTACTGAGATCAAAGGAAGCAGTCCTCACTACCAAGCTAAAATCATTCTGGGGAAATGTTTTTGATTATGGTTAATGATGTAATCAAGCCACTAAACTGCCTACAAGTTGGAGTTGCAGCAGGCGTGCAGCCTGCCCATTACAGAGCACCCAATTGACAATAATACCGAGGGGAAAAGGTGTGATGGAGCAAACAAGACGCCAGTTAAATGTTTACTCTAATGGCACACAAAACTGGACAGATTTGATTAGAATACTTATGCTTGTCTTCTTAGGAGAAGAATACTGAGTGGCTGAAGGTTTAGCACAGGAAAAAAAAAAGCCAAAAAGCCAAAGGTGGAGAGGAAAGGACCAAAAAAGGTAATTTTTTAACATCTTTGATTTCTTTCTTTAAAGACCAATTACTTTCCTGTCCCCTGTGGGAGAAAAACATTCTTCTTCTTAATAGCAGAATCATTCTAAGACTTCTCTGATTCACTTTATATTTAGCAGATTACAGTTTTGGAGTCATCAGTAGGAGAGAACCCAGCAAACTGACAGACCTGAAATCATGTCCTTTGATTGTAATTGACAGGGAAAGCATTTAAGGTAAAGAAAAAAAATATTTTATTCATCTTTGATTACACTGTGATGTGATTTGGTGACATAATACAGCTGTGAACTGTGGCAAGAAAGGCAATAATTCCTACTTGAGGCTTTGACATGATGTAGCCCTTTAGTCTTCTTCAAACCAATGCCTCCAGCTACAATAGTGCCCTTGATGGAGTCTAGACAAATAGATATACAGACTGTTGCAATTAAGGAGGCAAACAGCTTTAAAAAACCATTTCTCTAGGCCATGTATTTTTGAATTAAATGACTAAGCTGACACATATTTTTCTTTAACAAAATTAACTCTAGATTATCTATTAAATAATCAAGCATTGGATAAAAATTATTCACTTCAGAAGGGTCTCAAGAGTACCATGAATAGAAACTTTTTGAAATCGACAAAACTGTTGAATGACAAGCACCCACTAGAAGTGAAAGGTGCATTTAATGAATTCTCATGAAGAGGCTCTGACGACTGTATATGTCTTGTGGATCTTTTAATTTTAAAATTTTTCTTTGCATTTAATTCTCAAAATATCACTTTAATATTCCTAACAATTTGCTGTGTCAGGTTCTTCAAAAACACTCAGCAGCTCCTGGTTTACAAAATCCTTGGGCACCTCTGAGAGATTTCTTTAAGGGATATTATCAAGAAAAGTAAAAAGAAATTCAGGACAATAAAAATTGTATTACCAAACTTTAGCTATCATAGAAAAGCAATTCCATGTACTCTGTCCATGTGCTCTTGGAGTCTGGCTTACATCATCCACCTAACTAGGATTGACCTAGACAGGAACTTACCTTGATGGGGATAAACTGGGTGTCCAAAGGGAAGTATGAGAAGTCACATGTCCTCCATTGTGCTGAAGTTTTTCACAGTGCTGTTCCAGGAGATTTAAAATGTTTTGCTCATTACAGAAATGTTTACTTACAACTACAAGACGTAGACAGCAATTTAGAGATCACCTATTTCCTCATTACAATATGTGTTGATCACTTCCAAAAGTAAAAGTGAAATTTCTTGACCCTGGTCACGGTAATTCCTGCAAATGTTTGGATTCCTGCTAGCACTCTGGGCTTTTAGACATAAGCAGTTAACCCAGGGCAATAAAGAAAATGTTAGAAAATTCTGTTACATCCTCGGGATGTATGTTACAAACTTTTGAGAAACAAGGGACTTGGTCATCCTCACCAATATTTTCTGATGAAACTGCAAATTCAGTAGCACCCACAGAATACAAAACTCATTATTCATGCCGCTTCACATTTGTCTTAAAAAAGTAATTTAGAAAATACTTTGTGAAAGCCTTTGTGTTTTCTGATTTAATCTACTATATGTGCTTATGAAAATAAGGTAGCATAAAGCATATGTTCAACAGAATAGTGTTATTTCATAAGAAGAAGCCCCAAAATTCATCATCAAAGTTAATCACCATATTAGTGTATTTTGAATGTGTAAAGGACTGTTCTGAATCACTGTTCTTAGACAGCAATAGCAGTTGCAGACTGAGTTTCCTGTTACACAACAAGCTCCATCACACAGCAGCATGAGCTGAGCTGCCTTAATCTCTTCCTTTTGTAATTGTCACTATGTCTAAACTCCAGTGACCAGTTCTATGAATAAAATCATTCAAAATCTCTGCCCTATATACAGATATTGCCAATTTTTTTTTCAGTTCAAATAGTGATGATGAAATTAAACAAACACCACTAACTTACACTAATCCATCAAAAAGCAACTAGATACTGTTAGGAAATGTCCCTAGACATTATTGGTTCTGTGCTAATAACACAGTTATACAAAACACTGACATTTTTCCAGGTGTATTCTTCTATGACTTGGGATGTTCAGAACTTCAGATATACGATGCTGTTAAGGCAAAAATGAAAAACAATAAATCCCATTAGAGAACTTCAGGTGAGCTGAAAACACTCATGATATTTTCAAACTTTTAATGATCAACAAAATTTAATCACAGCATTCAAGAACTATTAAAAGCAGGGTAGTATCTGCATTCTGGAATTAGCCTTTCAATGCTTCCAGGTCCAAAAATGGTAAAATAGTACACAGGTGTGTTTTTCTTATTATTTTATTTTTATTTTTTTGTTTGGTCATTGACATTCCAATTTTCAAATTCTGAACCAAACTCCTATGACAGTGGACTTCATCCTCAACACAAATACTAGGAAAAGAGAAAAATTCAATATCCAAGAAAAACATTTAATGACCCCTACAGGTTTTGTGTTCACACAGACTTGGATGCCAATATTTTTACAGTGCTCTACTCTACCTATTGCTATGAATAGGCTCGGAGATTCCAGTTAGCACTCGTGAAGGAAATTCCACTCACAAGGAGGTATCTCACTTTGCTAATAGTGTTGCAAAATTTGGCAATTATATATTAAAGCAAGACATCCTGATTAAACTACATTACCATATTTATTATCTGTTGCCTTTTTCACAGTTTTCTATTTTCTTTGCAGTACTAACTAAAAACCCCCTAAAAATAAATTTCTGATGAAATTTATAAAGTTATAGTTAAAGAAACATTATCCCTAAAATTACCATTTGAATGATAAGCAATTTTGGGAGTAATTATAGTGCACACTCTACATTCAATGCATTCTGATATATGGATAATTACTCCTGGTAATATGTGTTAGTTAGATTTTATAACAACAATAACAATTTATTGCAAAATTAATTCCTTGGCACAATTTAACATTTATTGATGTGAAGTCAAAGTGAATTGATTTTATTGCAGACCACTTGTGATACGTTTTCCCTATGCTCCTGCCCTAATTGGTTATTATAGGTCATTTTGGTATTTAGTTTTAAAAATAAATTAATTTGGTACCGAGGTGCATTTAGTAAAATGGCAAGATATTTACAGCTCATGTGGTTTTATTTAAATAAAAAATGGTAAGGTAATGCAATCATCTTTGGTTATAAAGTGATGGATGAATTGAAAACATTTCTGAATCAGGTCAATGGTAGTGATGATTAGTGCATTGTTAATCAAGTTGCTGAGATTGCTATCAAAAGCTTTATCTCTTTCACTCAGACTGGTGAGAGGATCATGAATATTAAACAGATTCAAATAGATCTGCACTCATGTAATATGGAGCACTACAAATGAAAAGGCTAAATGAACCCAGACTGTGACTTTATGCACTGATATATCTCTTAACCAAAGAGGAATGTCTAATCCATTTCTGTACTTGTATGAGGCTACATACATTGCAAGAATACAAAGATGAAGTATTTCATGTACCATATTCATTTTATGGGCTAAGTACTTATTTACAGCCCTATCCATGTGAAGAAAAAATAGTTGTGAAAGGTTTGTCAGGATTGAAACAATACTACTATAGGCCAGATCTTAATTTCTATAACACCAGTAAAAATCCAAATAGTGTACTTGAAATCAGCAGCCTCATCTCAATTACATTGCCCCTATTTTATTATTGCTGACTTACTTGAATTTATGATTTAGGCCAGTGTATATTTTAATTGTATGTCTGGAATCCTTTAAATCACTTCTAACCATAGAGGAGACATAACAATTAATGTATGTAATCACAAATATATGGTGCAAATAAGCGGACAGTGAAGGCCTGAAAACTGCACGCATGCAGGTATGTGCTTAACTGAGGGCTCCTGAGAAACTCCATGGATGTTCAGCTGTATTAACCAGGGACACAAGGCTAAACTGCTTCTATTTCGCAGGTACAAGGCCTTCACTAAAACCAGGTCTCTGTAATCAAATATACAGAATGAAAATACCAGAAGAACAAAACAGAATGAAAAATCTAACCTTGTGCTTGATAAGTCATGTGTTAGAAAGGAGCCAGAACAGATCAGAACTCAGGAGGTGTCTTGCCAGGGAAAGATACTAACTCTAGACAGGGTTCTGTAAAGCTAGTTTAAATAAGTTTAGAGGCTATTTAATCTTACATGAGTGTAGAGCCTGTACCTTTGCAGTACAGCAGTCTGTGGTGCAAGCAGACCTTCAGATTGTCTCAGATGTGCTGCTTTTCCATAAGCAATGAAGTAGGAATTCAAACCTACTCATGCCTGCTAACTACGAGAGGTAAATTCTTATAAAGTTACCATTTTAGAGAAAAGACTTAGAACTAAAGCTCAGTGAGGTAATAGCAATGCAGTCTGAGATAGTCACCTATCTAAGGAGTAGTTTTCAATACACTGTGGTCATTGGTAAAAATACTCTTTTTATTGATATATAGTTTAAGGGATTTATATAGAATTTAGAAAATTTTTACTAATGCAACTTGCAGAAATACTGAAACGTTAAAAGTTCTTAAAGATAATGCTTGTTTTGCACCTGCACCACAAAAACAAAGACATTTTGAAGAGGAGGAATGTATAAAAATTACATGGTAAGTGTGTGAGTGTACTCAAACTCATGTAGTTTTAGACTAGCAGGGCTTAAAAACAGCATAATAAACCCATTACTTTTGTATTTCACACACCACCATGGTTTCCTCTGCATAGGGCATACAAACTAAAATATACGGCAGAGAAAATACCAGATCACAGCTTCTGAATCTGAAAATTTACCTTTTAATCTGAGAGGCCAAAAATGAAAAACAACCCTCGTCAAGGCTGATCCTGCTGATTTATGTAGACCACCCTGAGCACGGCGCAAGATGGAGACCACCAAAGTCACTTGTTACGGTTAAACTGCAGTGAGCCACAGCCCTGCATCCCTCTGTGCCTCCCTCCTGTTTAGTCTCTCCCCAGCACAGAGCCTGCCATCACTGACCCCCCTGCCTGCCAGAGAGGTTTTGTTGCACTTCAGCATTGTACACTGTGTGAGCACATTCCAGACTGGAAAAGTAAACACATTAAAGAGTGCCATAGCTCTCTCATCACCACCTCGACATCAAGATTTTTTTATCTTTTATTCTCAGGGAAGACCATGTTAAGGGGTGGATTTTATACTTTGATCTGAAGAAACTGGCATTCCCAGAAGAGCTCATCTCTTTGAGGACAGAGACACAGTGTGGGTGAGTGGTCAGGAGAGCTCTGCCTTCCATAGTCCTAACTTCAGTTTTTATCTTTGACTCTAGAGAGCGCAGTGGACTGGAGATCTCTTGGGAGGCCATCCATAGTATCTCAGGCTAATCTCGTGGATGGCTTTGAAGTTGAGGAGAAAGACCTATAATTTAACCAGATATTCAATGAAGAGTCAGGCAGGCATAATTGCAGCTTGCCTTTTAAAGTCAGATTCTAAATTTTAAGTAGTTTGAACTATTCAGGTAACCTCTGTGCTGGCTTCTGTAACACCAGAGCCTTCAATGAATTTGCCCTTTTTTTACCAGGGCTGCATGTAGCCCAAAGCGTGCCAGTTTTTTCCCCAGAGATTTGAATTCTAGATCTGAATCAACCAGCAGAGCCTCACTCATCTGCATTCCCTCCCTGTCACCTGGTAGACTCTGTTCTAATTGTGGCAAAATTGTGTCACCATGCACCTGAACCTCGAAAAAAACAAAGACACTTAAAAATGAATCAATAAAATTATGAAAATGAAATGCAGTGAGTTTTCTACATATAAGATGCATTGCTGAGAGTGATGCAAATGCATTACACAATAAAAAGCAGACACAAATGGAGGCTTTAGCACTTTAAATTCCTGTGCTGAAAAGCCCTCTGTCCTTACTGCTGGCTCTTAACTAGCTGCCAGCTGACTGAAATTAGTTCATCTCTCTGTCTTGTGTGATCATTTTATGGGGAATACCACATCCATCCCTGTAACTGCATGTGAGGGACTACACTTACCATTATATATATAATAAAACATGATTCTTATTTTTTGCCTGATTCATCCTGATGTCTCACTTATTCTGAAGATTCAATCAAGGTGAACTCTGCTAAAGTTGGCAGAATTAAAGCAGTGTAAAACTGATGTACATGAATGGGAAGAACTGTGTGCCCAGTCTAGAACATGCTAAATTAACATTTGTGTGCTATTCTGCCTGAAGAACACTTCTGGCTCCTAAGTGCTGAGGTATTTGAAGTCTTACTGCAAATCCATAGAGCAAGAGCTGGCTTACATTTAATCAAAGAGTGAAAATAGATGTTGAATACAGAAGCAGCAGTGTACAAGAGGAAAAGGAATGGAGGGAGCTGGTATGACAGCTCCTCAAGGCAGCCATGACCATCCTGGGTGTTTGTGGTTAGAGCTGTGTTTCAGGGTATCATTATTTTAAATCAGCATCTTTCATATATTTGACTAGGAAAAAGCTCAAAAACTCCTTTGTGTCCTGCAGAGGGATCTTAAAAGATGAAGAACAAAATACTCACAAATCTAAGCTGAGAAGAAGGATTATTAGGAGATGCAGGAAGTTGATATTCAGTCAAATTACAGCCCTACAGACATTTCAGGATGTCTTTGAAATCACTAGTCATAGAAAAATGGAAGAGTACCTTGAGAATGTTGATTGTGCTGGATCAGCTCTGTATGTATGCAACTGAATTAAAAAAAAAAAAAAATCAATTCTGTAATTACACTTAGTCCATAGATTAGTAATTTAAATATACCTGCAGGAAAGGTGTTTTCTTTGCCAGTGACATTCCCTCCTTCTATCCAAAAGAAGGGTTTAAAAAAAAAAGTCAAAGTCCACCATCAGGGACATAGAATTAAAACCAACTTATTCTACCATTCTCCAAGCAATGCTAGTGCTGTTAAACAAACCATTTCACAAGAGTTGCATAATTATTATAGTTAATCATTAAGCATTTTTGGACTAAAGGTATAATCTGGCATAAAATAACAAAACTCCATGGAAGGAATGAAACTTGAATGACTGATACTGAGAGCTGAAGTTATATATTTACTTTCCAAACTGCATATTGCTTAAGTAAATCTGATTCTTTCTCAAGGACCAAGTTCCACTCACAGAGAAGAGTCTGAATTTTTTATTTTTTTACAAAGAAACAAATGGCATGACTAAAGAAACAAACAGCGTAACTAAGAAAATCAGTTATGTCTTCTGAATAGAATTCACTAAAAATATACTGCTCTTGAATTTCAGAGGGAGCACTTTCAGAGGAATTGGCTTCATAAAGGTGAAAGACTGGATGTAATGAGTGGCACTATCAAACTTCAGGAGATCACGCTTTTTTATGATATATTAGTATTCAAAAGATACAGAACACAGGTGAAACCCCTCAAATACAGTGGCATGTGCTAGTCAATCCTTCTGTAAAGTATATGCCCAGCAGTGCAGCAAGAAAAATGACTTTTAATAGTTCCTTTGGATGGAAATGTGAAAAGATTATGCCACATAATGTAGTTCTAAAACTTTGCTTAAAAATAGGCACGTAATAAGTTCAGAGCTTTATGTACCTTATGACTTGGCCAAGTCATTGTACTCTGAGAAAATGAATGACAGTTTTATTCTAGTTCAATATCAATGCTTTTCTAGTTGCATCAAAAGGAAGGAATTCATTTAATTTGAAAGGAATTTTCAAAGAATAATTTTAAGTATGACACAGTATCAAAGGAAGTATGGTGTTTAATTGTTCAGTGTCCAAAAGTTAGTAAAACTGCAGAAGTTTTTTTCTTTTTATCTGGTGTTCAGGCCCGTGATTTGTGAGCTTCACAACTGATAGAGTTAGGGGGCACAGCCATCTTAACCATTAATGCATCCTCACCCACTTGGGCACCAAATTCAATCTTTTAGCAATAAAGTAGCATTTGCTGAAGTTCCATCGCTCGACTTGCTATGAGCACCACCATTTTATTACTGTTTTCTCTTCTGAACGTTGTTCATTATTTATTTATCATTATCTGTGTTTATAAACATCACGTTGTGCTCTTGTTCTTCTTCCCCATGTACACCTTTTTTGTTTTCTTTTTTGGTACCTCTATTATGCTCTCAGAGGGGTTGTGTGAGCACACCTTTGATGACTGCCCTCTTGCCATGAGAGTCTCAAATCCACTGCTTCTGCCCTTGACTTTGGTCTCACTTCCACTTGTACACAGGGAAAGCAGTCATACTACCTCCACTTTTCAATCTCAGATTGCTATGTCATGCAAGGCCCAAAAGCTGTGTGATGGTTTTTTACAGCAGTTGCTTTGCTGGCTGGGTTCTCAGCACTGTGGTTGCAATAACTCTGCTGTTGCTGGGCATCTCTAGGGACACTGTGGCTGAGTGCTGAGGGCTGTGATGGCCTGTAAGGGTGCTCCTGTGCAGCCTTTCTGGGGTTTTCCCCTGCCCAGCCCATGGCTTCAGACTATTTCAGACTCCCCAGGGCCACCCATCCTGGCCCCAGTGACACAGCCGTGTTGCCAGCCTGCAGCTCCCACAGCCAGTCACCAGGGCTGCTGGACAAGGGGCTGGGGCTGTCCTGGTGTCCCCCAGCCTATGGGACACATCCTGGCTACCCTGGTGTCCCCCAGCCTGTGGGACACACCCTGGCTACCCTGGTGTCCCCCAGCCTATGGGACACATCCTGGCTACCCTGGTGTCCCCCAGCCTGTGGGACACACCCTGGCTACCCTGGTGTCCCCCAGCCTATGGGACACATCCTGGCTGTCCTGGTGTCCCCCAGCCTGTGGGACACACCCTGGCTACCCTGGTGTCCCCCAGCCTATGGGACACATCCTGGCTGTCCTGGTGCCCCTGTGGGACATACCTTGGCTGGAGACCAGGACTGCACAAAGGGCCTAGTAATGGACGTGACTGAACAGCAGAAAACGCCACTGGGGAAGGTGGGTTTGTAGTAAAATGAGTGAGAACTGAAGGAAAAAACAGAAAAGCCTGACGTGTTCAAGTGTCAGAAGAAGACAGGGCTGTGACAGTGGGCACCCCAGCTCTGGCACTGCCTGCCACAGCTCTCTGGAGGAGATTAGAAGATCTTAAAGGGCTTTCCCTTCCTTGATTCTAAAGCTAGTTTTCCCTGCATACATTTTATGTGTGTGTGTTTTGCACTAATGTGTCCATTGCCTACTCTGTTGTCTTGGCTCCAGGAGAACAATAACGTGCAAAAGTAGACAACAGTAGACAGATGACAATTCTATCTACTTCCTCAGGATTCTTTCTGTTGCTCTGTGGATCTCTGGAGAGGACAACTAATGCTGACAAGGTATCTGGAAAAGAAGCAAACAACAGTGTTCCCCTCTGTCTCCCAGCTGTGCTACAACCCTGCTATGAAGTAGACTGGAGAGAATCTTCTTTCCCAAAGACAGACCAATGAGATTTATAGAGCATTTTGTGCCTCACCACTCCTGTTTTGCACAAAGCCAAACAGCCTGTAGATGAGGAGGAACTGGAGGCAGCAGCCAGAAAGCAGCAGCCAAAAGGGAAAGCATAATCTCCCAGTATGGACAATGCAGCATTGCTGACAAATAAAACCCACCATGATACCTGTCCCTGGCACTAAAACAGCTAATAATGAATGGGCAAAGAAGAAGCAAACCTGAGCATGTATTAAAATTCTGTGGAATGCCACAATGATATTATTCTTCCAGGATCCAATTCCACTTGCGAAAGCAGTCAGACTGCATTTTCAAACAAGGACTATAGCATTTCCTTGATCACGAAAATCCATTCTTATTCTTCTATTTTTTTTAATCAAAGCTTGAATAGCCCCTATATTTTACCCAAAACCAGGGTTAAGCCTTTGAGCAATTATTTTCATTAGCAGATGATGTCATCTCATCAGTAGGTATTTGTTGAGCATCAACAAAGTGAATAGTTTACTAAAGCTGGACTTCTTAGTTTAAAAGAAAAAGTGTAGAACTGAGGCCTTTTCTTTTTTCTCCCACAGCATTGGCAATACTTTCAAACGTCTGTTTAATCCATTCTGTCAGCAGTCTCATGAGCTGATGCCTCTGCTTTGGGTTTGTGTTGATTCTTTGGCCAAGCCTTAAAGCTTCGTGGTTTTTGATACAGAACTGAAAGAAAAGCTTTGATGCTTGTGAATGTTGACTGCATGAAGTAAATAATGTGAGGTGGGTTAAAATGTCCTCATTTTTTATTCAGCCTTCCAATCACATGAAACTGAAGGTAAAGAAAAGTTACATGAAAAGGAAATAATATCCTATTAAGTGAAAATATTCTTAATGTTTCTAATCCTCATATCTCACATCCAGAGTCTGTTTCCACGCCATAGGAATAGTTATCCTGATGCTTGTACCTCACTATTTCTAAAAAATGAAACAATTCTGTGGCAGTCACTTTGCTGATCTGAGGATACATACACACCTTTTACTGCAAAAAGGTACAGGTTGCAAAGGGTAAATATTTAGTTTAACGAGAGGGAATGAAAAACACTCATACTTAATGGATAAATCAAGAAATCAGAATTAAGCTTGGAAACTCGCTATTTTAGGAAATCTCAGAACTCCTCAGCATCACAAAAGGTGTGTTTTTGACACATGGTTTGCATGTGGAAATCACTGTCAAAAGAAGAGAGATTCAAAGCGGGAGGGAGTATTTGGAGAGGAAAAAGACTATTATGACATACAATGACAAATGTGTTTTTAAAAAAAACCCTCATGAGAAACCTTATGCTTCACAATTTGTTGTGTTCTGTCTGCTGGGGTCCAATAAACACCCGGCAGAAACTCTGAACCAAGGACATCATCAACAAACAGCAAAAATCATCATCATGAACAAATCTTGGCTAACTTCTCTGGCAAGTACAAGGTGAACAGAGAAGTCCCAATTTTCCTGATAGGGAGTAAAAGGTAGAAACAATTAAAGAGTGTCAGCCTTTGCAAAGAAGTGGCTCAGAGGGGAGGAAAAGTAGGACATATATCAAAAAAACTGGGCCCAGATTTAACACTTATAATAGGAAAGAAGTTGCCATATCTCTTGGGGTTTGAGATGATGACAGTGACAACTGTTGTGCCTTCCCAAGTGAAGGGAATGGAAATAATATTTTAAATACCTTTAAAAAAAATTTTTGTACTTTAATTTTTATTTAGCTCCCCTCTCTTTTTTTTTTTTCAGCTGAAAGGTAAGGGGATATTAAGAGGAGTGAAGTACAAAAAAAAATTTCCTCATATATCATTCTAGCTTTGCTTTGGGGTGCATAGGAGAAAATGATGGTTTTCTTGTGATGCACCTTTTCTTTTCTTCCATGTATCTCAGAAAGCTGAAATTTTATTTAACTAACATTCTCTGCAGCTGATGGTTCTGCTCTGACACATCTTTCTATTTCCACAGGCCTTTCCCAACAGTCCAAGGGGTTAATAGAAATCTATTAAATGCCTTTAAAACACATTTTACATGTTGTTGTGCCTGTTTCCTGGTGTGAATCTCTTATTATTTTACGGAACTTTTTAGACATCAGCTGCTCCCCTTGCACTGAGCACTTGTAATCCCTCTGATTTGCCTGTGTCCCTGGCACAGCAGCTAGATTACTGAACCTTGGGGGTTTGTCTTGTTTTATACATGACTTACAAATTCCAAAAGTTAAATATTGCAGCTGGACCAAAATGGGTCTGATCTGGCTTTTGCTGATGGCCAAGACACATTCCCTGCAGCGACAGGAGACTCACGAAGGAAGAAGACAGTCTAGGATTGCAGAGCTGGCATCCAGAGCTGGTTGCCCAACAGAGGAGGATCAGTAAAAAATGTTTTTCTTGTTTTATTTTAATTCCAGGGCTGTTTATTTTGTTTTGCTTTTGTTTTAGTCTTTGTTTTTTTACTTTATGAGGATGCGTTTCCCTGTGGTCACAACTACTCGTGCTCGCCCTCTGCCGGCGCCGAGCGGCGCTGCAGAGCAGTGCCGGGTTTATGGCCCGAGCTCCACGGCAGAGTCGGCGCGGCCTTGGTGCTGCCGGGCATCCCACGGGAAATAGCACACCCACCACAGCGGTACACTCGATACACATCTTAAAACATATTCTGAAAGTCTCTTTCTGTCTTGCGCCTCCTGACTCAGATAAAGCCTGGCTTTGCCTGCCTTTTTAATGCATAGGCTGAAGTCCGCTGAAAACACGAGGATTGTTTCACTTCAGCGGGTGCTTAGGACACAAAGTCCTAGACCTGTAGGATGAAAGGATTCTTAGGATGTACAGAAAGGACAGGATGTAGCGAATTAAGAGTAAGAAAAACAATATCTGTCATGTGGAATGTTCAAAGAGTTTTTCCACAGCTTCCTGGATGTCTCTATATTGCCCTGTTCCTGCACTGAAGATATTAGACGTGATTTGATCCACAGCCCACTATAGTTTCCATACCTTCACTGTACTTGGAAAAATTAGGTTTGAAAGCTTTAAAGTTCTTTGTACTCAAGTCTCAGTTTACATGTGAGGTCAAGAAGAAACCTTTGAGAGCCAAATTTAGAGAGGTTTTGTTTATTTGTTAGTTTTAAGTCAGGAAATTACAGTAAAGCAATGCTATTGAGAGGAAAGATAAATAAAAAGGAAGACTGATGAGAAACCACATAGACAATGCAGCAGTAAAGGGTCCCAGGTCTGTCAGAGCACATCCCATCATGGAAAAGCCAGGTGACATTATAGCCTGAGCAGCTGAGATACTCTGCTCCAGATGATACGCAAAAGGTTTAACAAGCTGAGTACCTCATTAGTATTACCTTTATTATTATTATTTCAAGATAATTAAGACCGCATCTTGGGCTTCTGTGTTATCATGAGAGAGAGAAAAGAAATAATAATTTCTACAGATTTTTTAATCAAGCCCTTGATCTGAATTTATTATTCTGCATCATTGTAGCTCCAGAAACGCTTCTACTAACTTCTTTGAGTGCAACACACAGTGTGGAGATATATAAATGCTGTACATTTAGAGTAAGACTCTACATACTAAATTTAGTGTTTCATTTATGCATTGATCCAGACATCTCAGTTATGCTCAGGAAGTAATAAAATTTACTTCCCTCAATATAGCAAGGTACTGTTTTTCTTATGGAGTTAGTGTTGCATAAAGAAAGAGCTCACAAGCAAGGGCAAAAAGCCTGTGTATCGTAATAGATCTTTATTCCTCTTTAAATTGCACTGCTAAGCTTTGCAAATGTAAAAGGCAATCTTACAAATAGGACATCCTGAAAAACAGTTATATTAATGCGATGCCCCCAGAAATCTTCATTCCTAGACACCTTATTATTAGTTGATACCACTATGCCCTGTAAAATGAGAGTTGTGGCTCATTATCTAGTTCCCGAAGCATCTTTAATATACAGGAAAACACACATATGTTGCAAATACATGGGTTATGTAAATAAGTTTGATCACAGTGATTTTTCTGTTGTTACCACCTCTGTTTGCAGAACATCAAGATCTTGAGGACAAAATCAGAAGGTGTTTTGTCCATGACCTTAGTGGGGAAAAGATCTCACCTGGAGCCTTTCACTCTTAGGGTATCTAAAACATTCTGTGTGTGAGCCTAAGCTTCTGAGGCCCCTGTTAAGACTTCCTGCTTTTCTGCTTCTCATGTTTTCTCTGGATTTTGCAGAGGAGGTTCATGCACTCTTTCCTGCTTTTCTGTATTAGGACAAGATTTTCTTTGCTCGTACTTTGCTCAATAAAAAATGGTTAATTTTCTACCAGGGCAAAGGTCAATGTTGTCTCTCTTCTCCAATATTCCCAGAAGATTTGTGCTTTTGTATGCTTACTGATCCTGATTATTCAAAGCATTTTTCTGGTTTCAACAAGTTTTCCAGAGTGTACTATGTTGAGTAGGCAAGCTGAATATAATGTAACTTTTTCTCTGTAGATATCACACCACTTTATCAGATGCTTCTTACTTTAATTGTCACATTTCCTGACTTTTAAAATACAGAGGTAAGAGTTTAATGCAGTAATTTATTATTCCACTTGCAAGGAGCAGACAAAAACAAAACATTTCACTAGAGCCATATTACTTTTAAGTTCTGTCTGTTTGAACCCTTTAAATGAACCATGTTTGGCATTAAGGATGAACAGGAATTACACAGCAATCCTCTTGTCCTGGCAGCCCTAAAATAGGGTTTCGTAGTGAGAAAGGGAAATGTGTGTTCCTGGATCACTCATGGGGTGGGAGGGGATTAAAAATGTCAATTCAACAAACTTTTCTGATGGCCAGGGTATGTCAGGGGGCCCAGTGACCATCACACTACTTCTCTAACTAACAGGTCATTTTGGTTAATATTGATTTTTCGGTTGAAATGTTGTCTTTGTGTGCAAGTCTGAACGAATGGAACAGGCAACCTGAGTCTCTGTGCGTTTCACACACAACCCCAGCCTGTCCACATCTCCCTGGTGCTACTCTCTTTCCAAAAACGTGTGGACTGTCTTGCTCTCCGGTGCAACCCCTGATCAGGGCCAAGACAACACATCAAATGTGGCTTTCCAAATTTAGCTGAAGGCACTCCCACTCATTTCCACCATTTGCATTTGTCCCTGTGACCAGGTCACGTCCCAGTAATTGTCCCTTCCTCCTCATGCCTGAGCCATTGCCTAGCTCATGTTCACTCAAAAAACAACCCCCCAAAAAGAAGCAGTACTTGAGCAAGCCAACCTTAATTTGGGGCCTCAAGGGAGCACTTTAAACTTTGTAGTAATTTAGGTAGCCTAGTGTGGGATGACAGTAGCAGAGAACATGTCATATATAGCCAGTTTCAAGTGTTTGTGAGCAGAAGGCACATGAACTTTGACTTTAGAGATGAAGATTGGATTAAAAAAATATTTTGACATGTATTTGGTAATTCAATTAAAGTCTGACAGGAGCATTTCCTATTCTGTGCCAGAATAATGAAAACAGAATTTTTATTTGAAATTTCTGATAGCCATGTGAAGGTACTATTCTGAGGTGTTTTTTTCCCTAAAAGTCTTATTTTAGAAAACAATTACTAAAATCAAAGTCTATTTTCTCATTCAAATCCACTGAGGTTAAAATAGATTCACTTACTTCTCATTGTATACTGAAGAGCTGAACATATTCTCTCTCAAAGTGTGGGGCAAAAGTGAAAAAGACCCAATTTAATTACAGTGTTACTGCTAAACCCAAACTAGTTAGGAATGAATAAGTATTTCTGTTGAAATTCTCTGAGTTCAGAGATTTATAACTTGCTGATAAGATTCTCCTAGGGCAGAATCCTACTGCACAAACATAGTTTGGAAATAAAAGATAGATATTTTTCAGAAACTGAGATGTAATAACTGCCAAAACAGCAAATGAGAATCATATTAATTTTACTGCAGTGTCATGATTTCAGATCCATTTTATTATCAGAGCAGGAATTTTAATTTCTCTATAGGCTTTCTGTGGCACTCAGCATTGACTCAGCTGCTGAAAATTGCATTGCTCCTCTGAAGTCAGTAGGCCAGTAGTGTTTAAGCTGCAAATTTAACACAGACTTCCAGAGGTATCCAACTCCCAGATCCTCAAGTGTCTTCTGAAAATCCCAGATGTCGTAATAACCTACTGATGACATGGCCTTTGCATTTTGTCAAACAAGTACTCATTCTTGAAGAATCTGCAGTGTGGGTTTGCTCTAAAAAAATCTTCAGTTATTTTCTTTTTCTTTCTTTGTTTGTTTTGTTTGGTTGGTTTTCCCCCACCCTGGGGCAGGGAGGACAACCTTACCTAGAACATCCTTGTTGCTGAGGAGACCTGCCAGCACAGGAGGTAATGCAACCTGTATTACAGTACTTCAGGAGGAGCTCTGGCCAGCCAACCAATTTGGGGTAGTGTTTTTCTTTAGAAGCCAGATCCTGAAATGGAATTTAGACAGACAATCACCTAAACTGCATAGACTAAAGTAGATAGGTCAATGTTAAGACTTATGTATGCAAATAAATTTAACATAACAGCAATACATGTGCTATTTTTAAATTATGAGTCTGCCCATTTCTCAAAACTTGCAAATATTGTCACAGTTTCCAAACTTTCAATTTTGAATTTTGAACCTGGAAAAACCAACACTTTCCAAAAGTGGCAGAGTCCTTTGAGGCATTATGGTTCTCCTGCACAGGAAAGATATTTTTCAGCAGCTCCAATGCACTGTTACTCCATTCCATTTTCGCATTCCCTAGCTAAATAAATAAGTAAATAACCTGGAATAAATGGGATATATTTTGAATGGCTCTCTGGGTTCATCTAGTTGAGCTGAAGTGCAGAGAAATAAAGATTAGATCAGCCTCCTATTTTTTTAAGAGTTATTAACATTTTAAATAAGTAACATCAGCATGGTTTATCAGGAGCTGAGGAGCTAATTTTGGCTCTGGAAACTGTGGAGTCATTTTCCAGAAAGACACAAAGTCAAAGATTGTTCCCTTCAACATCACAGTACCTTCTGTATCTAGATATGCAGAAAGAGAAAGGGTAGCCCATCACATGAATAAATTCTATAGTCTCCTTCTTCTCCAGGTAATTTTTGTGTAAATCTCTGCAAACTTGGAAAGGCTCCCCCTCTTTTGGGGTCTTGGAGGAGACTGGAAACCCTGCAAAGAGCTATTAAGAGATTTGCTTCCTGCCCTGGAGGGTTGAGTGGGAGGGATGACACCCATTCCAGTGTGAGATAGACTAGACTTGTCATTCCTTAACAAGTCTATTTAGGCTTGCCAGAAGTTGATGAGCTAATTATGACCCATTAGATGTAGAGGAGTCTACATTTAAACTCATTTGAGGTTGAGAAAATTAATAATAGAGATGGAAGCAGAGGGAAACTGCTAAGGCTGCAGAGAATCTCTTTCTAAACTCTGTGAGATTTCCAGATTATCCCTGAAGCAGATTGGGAAGGCAAGGTGAATTTTTGTCAGAAAATTTGAAAACAATGGTGTCACTTCCTCAGTTCCCCTCTTTCCAGAATTTAAATTAGAAATAGTCTAGAATAAAATATAAATAGCATAGAACTAGGGACATCATTAGAAAATCATGCCTATTATGCTTGGATACACTTCAGGCTGCTGGAAAATGAGTAGATTCTCTGAGAAACATTGTCATTTTAACAACTCTACCAAACTACATTAGAAATCTTCCCATTCAAAATATCAATATTGTGTGTCAGAAAAGCCTGACACAAATAATGCATTTAGCATTATTGTATAACTTCAGAAATATTTCATCTTATCAATGCATACTACAGAACCAGTGTTTTTGTGTTTTACTTATAAAAGGGGTTTTGCTGAGTTTGGCCTTTTATGGTCTTCCATTTTCCACAGGAATTTTTTCTTTGTAATTTCCATACCAGGCAAGTTGTCTATTGAGGCAACCACATAACTATTTGATCTTGTGTTATTCTCTGAGTGTTCAACATTTCTGCACTGCAAGTTTCCAATTCTTTCTGAGATCCACAGTTGTTGGGTTTTTAACATCCATCCTCCTAAATGTTCACTAAACAATACCATTCAATGAGTATTATCAAAGTGAACCCAAAGAAAGGATAAAAAGTGATCTCACTAAGCAGTAGCAAATCACACTGTTTCTGAGTTGGGTGGAGTTGCTGAAACAGGTGAATGCACTCAAGTAGTCAGAATTTTAGAGGGACTCTGTTGATTTCTGTGCTTTCAGATTCCCTGTGCACCAAACCTGTGTTGGCCACTGCACCCCTCCAGGCACCTCTGCATGACATCCAGAAGCTGCACACAGTTCAGTTTTATCTCATTTTACAACATGACTTCATATGATGTTACATCAACTGCACAAATGACAAAATCTGGAAAATTTAAAATAAGAACCTGGCCTTAATTTGCACAATATTCTGTTCCCTTCTCGGAGTGTGTGAGTATTGGCCTCTGAGTAATTTTTATTTCAAGATGAATAATTTCAACAAATATATTTTATCACTTGGCTCTTGAGTAAGGTAACACATCCTATAAGAGATATGTCTAGACATTTGTGCTTCTGCTTTCTCTTGAGCACTGCACATTTAGGGATTTTTTTCTTTTTTTTCCAACTCTGGTTGTTTTGATAACTGCTATACTACTGCATTTGATGTGGATGAAAAGTATAAGATTCATTTAAACTGGTAGAAGTCTATAAGCATAAAAGACACTGTGCAAGGGTTATCAAATAATTTCTGATGGGCTTGTTTTTCTTAATGAACAAGTTAAGAGAGTGCAATGTAGATGGTTGCTCTTGCTTGCAACTTCAACCTTTTAGAAAAGTGTAATAATTTAAAGCTATAAAAGCAAGATTCAGAGATTTGTAAAGAATTATATTGTAGAGAATTAGGTATATTTCATGCTTTTATGTTTGTTATTTGTGTTTATATTAAACACTTACCCACAGTTTCTTAAAGACAAGTGAGGAAGATTTCAGTTTGAATTTGTTCACAAAATCCACCATTGTGCTGCAATATCACAGGAATTTGAATAAACATATCAAATGAATGACTGAGTTTCCTCTGCCAGCTTGCAGGAAATGCAAAAAGAGATCAAATCAAATCGCTACAACTGTGAAAATGTGCAGTTTTTTTGTACTAAGCATGTTTGGTGTACATAACAAAATATCCATACATTCAGGCTTATTTTCTGTTACTTTCTCATAAATCTGTACATCACCAATAACATTGCAAATAGTTTCCTTAGATTTATAGACTAAACTAAAATAAAAATGCATACCAAAATGTGGATAATTTTCCTAAATCAAAGATTTTTAGTACTAAAGCATTCAGCAGTGTGTCTCATTTAATAATGTATTTCTCAGTCTTCCCACTTGTATTATTAAATTTATATGCAAGTAGATTAACAGTAAAATTGGCGGTTTTCTAATCTATTTCTTAATTTTAAGAGAAAGGTTTTCTTAATTTATTATGTTGTGGATATTCCATAATCTGGTATATGTATAAATTATCTAATAAGGAGCTCAGTATTTTGAAAGTGTCTTATGATATGAAAAATGGCCATCTTTTGAAATTATGGGATGTATTATCACAATGCCAGACTCTAATCTGCTACCAATTTGTGTCAGCTTTCTGCATTCAAAAAGGACTCAAATCCTCTCTAAAAGTAGGAATCAGCTGAAGGTTTGTCTTGGCTTCATGAGCCCACTGCAATTAGGCAGCATGTGAATGTGTGCCATATGCATTTATTGCTCTTCTAAGCATGTGTTGCTTTGATGTGCTAGGTTAGAAATCTAACTCTTTTTCTTGGGCAGCCTTCCTCCTGGGTCTTTATACTGCTTAGCAGTTGAGTCCAGACTTTGAAACACAGCCTAATTTAGAGGCGGATGCTGCAGCTGCTGCTGTCATTTCAGCTGATTTTCCCCCCTTTGATGTCAGCTTAGAGTCTCGGTGGCTGCATTGGTCCCGCAGCCGCCGTGAGTCGCTGAATGGGCACCGCAGCATTTTAAAGGTCTCTTCGTCTTTAAATCTAATTTGGGGAGCTCCAGTCTTTCACTTGGTTTAGTGAAATGCTGAGTTCTCACAGAGTATGTCCTTCCTGATCTGGAGGAAACACATGAATTGCTTTGAGTTATGTTTAATACCTGATTAAATGCTGATGATATAAGAAGGGATTGGGGGTTTTTTTGGCAGAAGGAGGATGGGATGCCTTGCCCATTCTGTCCCATCCTCTGCATTAGCAGCTCTACATTCTGAAATGAACGTTTTCCTCTGAAAGTTGCTCTCTCCGTTTTCAAGACATTATATTAACTGTATTTGTGCCCTTCTCCATAATTTATTTTTGCAGTGATTGTATGTATGTGCAAAGACATTCCACCTCAATTCCTCTTGTTCTTGGACCATCCTTGGCTTTCCTTTCTGCGCTCTCTTTCTGTGGCTGACATGAACTCAAGGAGTGCAGGAGCTTTGATCCTTTCTGCTGCCTTTGCAGAACAATTTCTCTCAGTGAGGTTCCCTTGCTCAGGCCAAGCCCTGCCTTCAGATGTGCATGCATTTCCCCATTGATTCCAATGAGCCTCACAGCCTTCTGAGGCCCCTCTTTGGCTTTTAATCTTTACCTTAAAAGATACAGGCAGATAGTAGTTGTCTAACCCTTTTTAATAACTGAGGTCCTTGGTTCCTTTACTGTTTTGGCTGCTTTTTCTGTATTGAAATGCTGTTTCATATCATGCCTCAAAAGGAGAGCAAAGCCCTGTTCAGACACACTCGTTTAGACATTAATTCTATGCCTTTATTTCCTGATTTTACTCATATTGTAGCTACTTTTCTCTATACAAATTACATTTTCTCAAAGTATATTAGTCTTTCCTTTACTTTCCCTGGTATTACTATATTTTGTGAAAACAGGATTTTGGGTAGACTATTTTTTGCAGGATTTTTCATTCTTGCAATAATGGGAGTGGTATTTTTTTCAGGTTTGATACTATTAGCAAATATAAAAGACACAATGGCTAGAATGAAGCAATTTTGAAGGAGATTTAAAATTTAGTAAAATGAAAGAACTGAATGTTTGAATTCTGAAATTTCAAGGATTCTTAATGAGACTACAAAGTGATACTGAGCAAAGGCAATAAAAATCACAATGATTTCCAATAAATATAATTTTTACAGAAGTAAATTCACTCATTTGAATTTACTCAGTGTTTTGAGAAGTGAATTTACTCAGTATTGGTATTGATAATACTGGACGTTATTTAAAAATATTAGAGAAAAATTTCTCCTGTTCTGACATCACATAATTACATCTGTGAGAGGTTTTATGCATACAATTTGTCATGTTAAACTCCGGGAACTAAACCTTTGGTTAGCAGCTTTTCAGGCAGCATCCTTAGATTGCTGACTCTTTCTGTTTTTAATGTGGGTTTGACAGTAGAGCAGGGGATTGGGAATGTTTTCTTTGTAGTGACAGAAGCTCCTTGCTGCTCAGTCTGTTAAAGAGAGAACCATGTAGAAGTCAAGATATCCTCAATCAAAACTTTAGAAAACATGTTTCAAAACTTCAGAAATGAAACAAAAAGTTTTCACTGCTGCTCAAAAGCCAATTTGGTCTGATTTAATTCAAAAAGAAATTTTACCTTCACAATCAGAAGGCTGTTTGCACTAACGTTTGAGCAAAGAAGGACTCTGTATGATTCTTCTGCAAGAGCAACTGTATTATTAATTCCAATACACTACCACAAGGATGAAAAACCGAGCAGCTGATACATACTCTAGTGATGACAAATGTGATATTGGAGGTCTGGAGGAATTGTGAGTGTGATGGTAGGTAAAACTTCCACTCTATTGCACAGTCTGCTGCAACAAGACAGGTGAGGAATAAAAACATATGCTGAGATTGCTCAAGTTTCTTTTGTTGCACTTTGCTTCAAAAGAGCTGGTTGTTTTGGAGAAATTCTGTTTTCATGAAAGACACCACAAGGAGGAAGGCTCTGGCACAGGGTGAGCCCATTGGATTCAGAGGTGTTTCAAATGGTGCTCTCCTTGACAGCCTGACATGAGGAGGGGGTAAAGTTATACCACACTGCAGCAAAACCCAAATCACAGCTGTGTGAGCCAGCAAATTGTGAAAGAGGATTCCTTGCTGCTGCTGAAGTCTTGGCTCTGTACAGACCCACTAAACTTGGTAGGCAGCAGTGGCCTTTTTTGCAGGGTGTCAGGTGCTGGGGAAAATGTCCAGTGCTGGTTGTGCCACCGAGTAACCAGAAGGCAGAGAGAGTGTTCAGAGCAGAAAATATCCTTGCAATAGTGATGTTAGCTCCAGCAAAACTAAACAATGAACAGCCACTGATGCATGACAAGGAAAATTTTTTAGAAAAATGGTAATAGGATTGTGTTTTTTGAGAATCTGCTATTTCATTGAAAATGAAATGCCTTAAAATAAATCTGGTTTCAACATTTTTAGAGTCTAAGTACTTCTGGTTTAAAAATATATATGGTGATTAAATATACATATAGTGAGTAGTAGTCAAGACAAAGTATACTGCTGGGAAAAAGTCCAAATGTTCATATTCTGAAATCCTATATGAAATGAAATTGCTATGTTCTATTCTGCTGCAATCTCAGGCAAAATCATCTGTATTTTGTGAAACTGGAACATAAAAACCATCAGGAATTGGCTTCAGCAAGGTGTGCAGTAATTTCCATTCTTGATAACATCTCAGGAGTTACCCAGAGCCTTGAGAGATCAGCCCTAACGAGAAAGCATATGACCTTACCGTATCAGGGCTTCACAACAGTCAAAATCTAGCTTGACCTTCAACAGTAAACCAGGTCCCTCAGGCTAAATCCTAACAAGACTTGCCTTCAAACCAAGGCAAAAGGCCAAAAAATGCTTATCCAGGGAGCAGCAATAGAGCTGGAAAATGAGAGGTTCTTTTTTGTCTGGCAAACATCGTAGTTTGACCTCTGTGTTCTCACTGTGCCAAGCCATCTAATCTCCAGGAGGCAATCCTTCTGAATCTGCCAAGTGCCAAGCTGGCTCCGCTCCTGTCAAGACCAGTATGCAGTGCCAGGCATGTGGATTACGGTTTAGATGTGCAAGATGACAAACCTTCCACCTTAATCAGGATTTCAGTGAGTCACAACCCATGGCCTGATGCTCCAAGACCCTCAGGACCCACTGTGAATTGGACTTGCTCGCTGAGCACCAGGGCAGCAGGTTTTCAGTTTCCAAACCTCGGTGTGTGGAAGGATGCAGGGAATGTATGGTCTATACAATAAAAACGCTGAAAGGAAGTATAACTAATGCTACATTGGCCAACAGTAAGGAAAAACATAAGAAAAAATAAGAAAAAATATTGTAATAACAGGAAATTACAATATTTTTGCATTCTGTTTTTTGTTAGCTTTGATTTTTTTTACAAAGTCAGATTTTGAAGAACTGTTTGATAATATAAAAATAATTAAAAAGTGATTTTAGAAAGGTTGTGCAAAGAAAGAAAGATTTTTTTTTTCAGCCAGAGATTCTGCAATCAAAAATTCTTAAACACTAGCAAATTGTAATTAATTAAAAATAATCTTTTCTAGCCACTGATGGCAGAAAAATTACCTGAAGCTTATTACAGACAGACACTGCTACTTTCTGAACAACCTGTCTTTTCCTCTGGACCTTTTTTCCCCCTTATATTGAGGTAGTTACTTAAATTTTCTTTTTCACTAGGAAAAGTGGATTTTCCCACGTGTTATCTTAAAAGTAAGGTATTGAAAAAACCTAACTATTAACCTGTGGAGGAAGAAAATAAATGGCAGCATTTTTTATTATACAATACTCTCAGGCACATATTGTGACTCTTGGGGATGTTTTGCAGGGCTGGGAGATGGACTTGGTGGTCCTTATGGGTCCCTTCTGACTCAGAATATTCTCTGACTGTTAACAGAAATATTTATTCTTTTCAAAAAACATCCTAAATTAAAATGTGTTTATATTTTGTAGACAATTAAGGTATATAGTCTTTTTCTCAATATTATTCTCCCTTGAGAGCTATCATTAACCTGTTGGGACAGAATAAGAGCATATCTCTTTGTGAAGAATAAAAGATTTGCTTTGACTTTACAGTGGTTGGAATGAGCCATCAAGTGTCTATTACTCATTTGCCTTCATTTACTTTTTACTAAGGTTGCCTTCAGTGTGGTTAATAAACAGCAAGATCATCAGTCACTTCAAAGTGCTTTCACATTCCATAGTTTGTTTTTTCTTCAGTGAGCAAATGGAAAGATAATCTGGTAGAAATCAGTTACATTATGACTCATCTTTTATGTGACCTCCTTGAGAGGCCTTTGGGTAGCACATGGGCTTTCCATACAATTCTACGTAAGAGTTGGCTGACAAAATATCCTTTCCAACACCATTCCCTCAGCAATGCTGAAAAGTCATTAAAGGCTTTGTGTAAAGAAGGCTTCAAACCCAGAAAAGTAAAATTTCCTGTGATCGAGGTTTTCTTTTTCATTTGTATTACAGACAGGTTATTTTGCATCTAGACTGGCATCTTCATGAGGAATACCTGAACTGACTTCAGATATGGTCTTGATATCATGAAGACTTCGCTTTCTACTGTCAACCAAAAAAAGTCTGGACTGCAAAATTAATGCCAGACATCTAAAAGGTATGGAATTTATCCTTCCTTGCTGTACACATCGTATTTGCTTTCATTGACCCCAAAACTACATAACCATTGTTTTTCACTGGTGGCAATTTGCTATCTCGTAAGACTTTCACATTTAGGGTTACTAACAAGAGAAGCAAGCCCAGGAAAAGAAGCCAAAATGTCCTGATCCTGGTAAGCAGAACTGCCAACATATCCCGTGAAAAGTGCAATTTCTTCTTAACGATAACATTCTTTGATTTACTTTGGTCAATGAACATAGATTTGTCTTCTTCAAAAGTATAAAAAGTACACCCAGGCTGTCTCACGAGGAGGACAAAATATTTTTCCTCCCAGACTCACAAGATGCTGGATTTTCTTGAGAGTACCAACAACATTTCCTTGTCATTCTGACAAGACGCTATGTCCAACACTGCTTGTGTATCCCCTTCTGTTCCCACCTCTTCTCTGAAGCACTAGTGGTGGTCTTGCTGCATGTTTCACAGATGTTTCTTCCACTCAGCTCCTCAGTTGTTTTTCAAATGGCTGCTTACAGCAAATGATTCCATGTGTGTATGCTCCTTCCTTTCTGCTGACACCTTTTCTTTCTATAAAAACAATCTGCTGCTGCCTTTCAGATCTAGAGAGACACCATCCCATACCACAGATGCCGTTTTTTTTAGACTCTGGCATTGGTACACATGGTCAGCAGGCAACATCTCCCTCCTGTCTGTTCCTCATGACTAACAATGTTGATGTTTTGTTCTTTCAATCTTATTTCCCTCTGTTACCCTTACACACTGCATTTTTTTTTTTCTTTTCCTGTTACTCTGCTTTCTTTGTACTAGTGGCCCATATGGGATCTCTTCATCTCTCACTACAGTTTGGAGGAAGAAAACCTCACACACTGTTTTAGCCCCAGTAACTACAGGCAACATGTATGCCAACTTTTTCTTGTGCCGAGGAACTGAAAAAAAAAAAAAAAATCAGCTTTACATTTTCTTTATGCACACACACGCACAAGCAAAATTAAATTCACTTTCTACAGCTGCTCACAGTACTGGTTACTGACTGATTCTAAAGAGACATGCAGAGATCAGACACTACCATTGAGTTGATTGCCTTTTTAGTTTGCATGTGATAAAATTTGAGCTGAGATTGCCTAGTCATTTCCATTCTGAAAGGTGTTCTTATTTGCCTACAATAATTTTTGCAATCAAAATTTTACATATCAAATCATGACTGACCAAAAGGGGACTATGGTCCAGCTTGCTTCAGCAATTTCTTGATATAAAGACAAATGAAAAACCCCCACAAAAAGTCTTGCTTCCTTCTTGTAACTGCATTATTTGGGGCCAAATTTATTTGCAATTGCTCTAGTACAACTGAAGAAATCGGCACAGTATTTTGCTGCATAAACCCAAGGTTTTGCAAAGAAAATTACTGAACTAGCACATATTACAGAATACATCACTGTCCATCTTTGTGCATGCATGTACATTACACACACATATATATATCTCTCAAAGCTGTTTTAGGAATATGGCATCATTCACCTGGATAGTTCCTCTTCTATTTTAACTACATGCTATCTTTTATATGCAACAATACTTTAATGTTTCCTCCCAAAAAGTAGTGTCGCATACAGAGAGAACATTTCTAGGTTTAGTACTGGAAAATACTATTCTACAAAATTCTAAAAAGAATTAAAGCAGGTTATCCAGTTAGTTTGTCTTTATTTTCCTAAAAATGCTAGGTATGTTCTGAGAGAAAATTGACACTATCATTACTTTGTCACTTGAAGTGGATTTGGGTTTGGAAGTAGATCAGTGATTGTCCATGACAATCTTATCTATAAATGTAGGGCAATTTTTGTTCTTTTCAGATATATGTATCTCCACAGAGATGCATGTACTCTGTCAACAACTTTCCATCAACAAATTTCCATTTCTCTCCCCTCTTATTCTCTCTCCAGAACATTTGGTTGACCATATTTTCACAACAAAAGTGTTCTTTGACAATATTAAAGTTATTTTTTTAATGTGAAGAATGGAAACAATATTATATGATTTTCTGAAGTCACAGAAGGCAACAAGTCAGTGATAGGTACAGACTGTATTCAAATTTGTATTCTGCACTTCCAGCTCTCTGGATCAACCATGTGACCTGGTAACATTAATATAGGGCGTCTTCACTTTATGCTGTAGTATTATTTAGGATTCATGTCTATCTTCTCAGCTTCAAAGATGTGTGATTGCTGAGCAGATAAAAGCACTTTAGGAATGGCATAGAAGATGCAAGAGTCATTCTGTCTTCGCCTAAATTTAGGGAACTCTAAATAGTGCAGAATGTTTATATTTTATATGGGCAAACCATATAAAGAAAAGTGTATCTCTGCTTTTAATGGAGGAGAGGGAGTGACATGTTGATAGCTGAATCAACACTTTCATTGCTCCCTTTCCTCTTTCCAGGGTAGCATTAGAGTTTCTCACACTAGGCTGGGAAGATGTTCAGATGCAGGAGAAGTGCAGCCTCAAAGATTTTCCTTTCCTGGTTCTGTTTTTGCCAATGCCAGGCCACAACCTTCAGTGGATGGAAGACCAGTGGGTCCTGTGCACTCTTCCGGCACCTGCTGGGGGTTAGACTTCTTTCCTTTTGTTCCTTTTTACTTAGGGAATTTTTTTCCCCCAAAATTGCTAGGAAACACTGACGACTGGGTACTTATAGAAACAAAAGAAGTGGCCAAGCACAGGGGAGCAGGGCATCTGGTTGCACTTCTCTTATCTGGAAGTTTCTCTCCGAGGGGCAGAGACACTGAGAGAATTGGGCAGGTAAAAGATGGGGCTGGGGCAGCTGCTGTCTCTCTCTCTCCCTCTCTCTCTCAGGGCATTGGAGGAGGATGGTTGGAGCTGCTGCTTAGGGAAGGGAATTCGCTGCTGCTGCCGGAGCCCAGCCCAGGGGTTGCTGCTTCTGCCGTTGGGTGAGCCTCTGTTTGCGAGGGCAGCCACTGGACTAGGCCCTCATTAACACCCACCTCACTAAAAGAGGGACCCATCGCCATCTGCTCAGGTGCCCAGGATCCTGAGCTCTCCTCTCCCTGCCCTGCTGGGAGCTGGTGCCACCGCCCTGCCCCCACTGCATCTTTGCCACTGCTCCAAGCTTTCCCTGCACTGCAGCCCTGCACCCCCTGCCTGCTGAGACTGTCCTGCCAGCCCAGCTTGGTGCTTCCAACAGTCCTGCTAGGGCACCGGGATCAGCTGCCCCAGGGGCTTGTGAAGCAAAGCCTCTCTTCTGTCTCTTCCCGTCTGGGCCAAGCCACCATTACCTTGTGCTCCCTCATCCACAGCGCCCCCTGCAGCCGCGGGGGAATCATCGCAGTGCCCTGCCCGCCGGGAGCCAGCAGCGCCCCTGCTGGCTGTGACTGGAACTGCACAAACGGGGAAGTGCCCCAGCCCAGTAGGACTCACTGGGTTCCTGGTGCTGTTTGCTGTTAATGCCAGACGTGTTGATTTCTTGCTTTATTATACATACTAGTAAAGAACTGTTATTCCTATTCTCATATCTTTGCCAAAGAGCCCCTAGATTTCAAATTATAGTAATTCGGACGGAAGAGGTTTACATTTTCCATTGGCTCCTGCCTTTCTTAGCAGACATCTGTCTTTCAAACCAAGACAGCACCATTATGATCATTATGATATGTGCATTATGACACATGTATCACTTCACATTAGGCTTAGATCTTCCTTTGACTAGAATCCCTTTGAAGTATTCAAAGCAACAGCATGAAAATTTGGGATTTGAAGGATGGACATTTCTGTTCTAAAACTACTTAAACTGAAAGTGTGTGATTTTCTCACTTTGTTTTATTGTGTGCACATAAAAAGATATAGCACTACATATTTATCCTCGCCTTAACCACCATTATCTTCATGATTCTGATAGCTTTTAGGAGCCTCTTCAAGAAACCACTTATGAAAAGCTCTGTAGAAATGTCAAATGACAAGCAGCCTCATCTGGCAAGAGACCAGCAGTAAAACATTGTCCAGCTTAGGGCTACTTGAAAAACCTTGACCGATTTCTCCAGGCCCGGGATTTCCCGTGAGGTCATGAGCACAATGAGCCAGGGGGGAGATACAAGGGGAATGCATGTGCTTTCAGAAGAGGGGAATAACAATAGCAATGAAAATAGATACAGTTTAAGCAAAGTAAAACATATTGCAATGAAAAGAGGCAGGAGCTGGGTAAAATGACAGAGTACTACTTGCCTAGCCAAAGATATTTGCATCAATATATAAAATATGTAAATGAATCTATGAGTCGTAGGCAAACATTTGCAGCTGTGGAGGATGTTAAAATTTGTGTTTTATTCGATGGGATGAGAGAACAATGCAGAGAATAAAAACAATTGAGTTTCAAGAAATGCTTTGGCAGCATTCAAACACTAGCAGTTATCATCATAAGAAGATAAAGAAAAAACAGTTGGTTTTTTTAAATTTAGCTGGTTCTTTTTACAGTGAGATCTGTTGTTATACAAATGCATATTTTTTTACTAGCATCTTTCAAATCAAAAATGTTGTTTCACAACATATGTAGATTTGTATTTTTATGGGTAATATAGTTTCCCTAATAACCTTTCCAAGTGAAAGATTCTGCCTGATTCAGGGAAAGAGACTATTTTTTGTAAATTTGATTAGGCACCTAAACTCATCAGTCCGTCTCTGAGCCATGTACCTGATTATGCAAAGGTATATGCAATACATTATGCGAAAGCTGTTTAGCTGGGATTGTATCGTGGCTGTAACCAAAGTGGGTTTAGAGATAATGAGCTTGCATCCCCAAATACTTAGGATCACAGTCTACTCTCTAAACTGATGATGCAGCAGCTGCATAATGCAACAATGTAATTTATTCATGTAATATGTACGATATTGCTGTAATAAAAAGCCCATTGGCGTTTCCTCTAATTCTCTGTATGAGCACCCTGTTATTAGTAGCTGTGTAAGTCAGTATTTCAGCATTTTCAAATTCTGGCTATTTATAAGTTTCAAGCCACAATATTTTAAAAAGAGAGAAAAACCCCAAATGACCCGAACAGTTTTATATGGTGTGAATAGTGGATCTGCTCACATTGAACTGAAACCTGCAGCATTTTTGATCAATGCAATCAGTAAACATAGCAGAAGAAAAAACCATAAGCATGTCAAAGTGACCCTAGTTACTGAACTTTTTTTTTCCACAGATGCATGTCATAATGCATATGAAAGAAGTTAAGATGGAACAAGAAGGAAAACCAAGTATTTTGGATTTTCATGAGAAAATCCTCATCTTGTCACCTTTTTCATTCAACCATGAGTGTTGCTTATCATATGAGTGTTTATATTGAATGTAGATTTCTCTGAAGTAAATTTTAATGGGAATGTATTAAGTTTCAACAAGAGCCTACATGTAAAGATAGTGGAGAAGAGCATTGCAACAGACTGCTTGGAAATTAATCTGCCAGTTTAACCCAGTAACTAACATGCATACTAAAACACTGATGTGAATTGAAAATAAAATAACCACGCTTGACAGATATAATAGTTTAAGTGATTTCAAATTAACCACATCCCACTGACCGCAAGTGAAAAATGTGTTCATTCTCCCGCAATGAAACATGCTCTAGGGACTCATTATACAGAGTGGAGTAAGTAAAACCAGAGTGGAGTAATTGATGCTGAGGAGGAAGGAAGAGTGACAGCTATTTAATGATTCTCAAACTTATACATAAAGATATCACAAGTACTTAATATATTATTTTTCTCTTTTCAATCTAGAAATATTATAGAGTTAAATCTATATTGTGCAGTAATTGCAACACTTGATATAGCTGTTAGGAATAATGAATCATGACAAAGATGCACCAGGCAGTAGATGGAAAGAGTGAATAACAAACGACCTTGTGCCAACGTGTGTGCGTGAATTACGGCTGCTCTGTTTCAGGAGAACAGGTGAGATGAAGTCAGGGCATATCTATTGTCCAAATTCTGCCTAAAATTGCTTTTCAAATGGCAAGAATTCCTTAAACACTTTGAGCATCATGAAATCCAAATTGACATGATTTGCTCCCTTCTTTTCACGTACGCTGAGGCCTTTATTTGTTGACAATCTGCAGAATAGAAGATATACATGAATGCAATGATCCCTATCCCTGTCTTCTTCACAGGGAAGAGGAACAGTCACATATTCTATATAATCTTTACGCTCTATGGCAATTTTGGTTTAATTCTCTAATCTTCTGTATCTCTGAGTAACATCTAATGGGCAACACAATGCTCACAAACTCCAGGTTATGAATAGCTGAGAAGCAGCTACACAGTCAGCTGGCAGTTGGTGTTCATCAATAGTTCTGCTGTGCTGCGGGCACTAAAGGGTGTAACATCTTCTGCTACAAAGCCAACAGAAGCAAACACATAGAAATCTCCATCCAGAAGTGCCTCACAACCTGAATTATTCTATGATTTTAGGGATGGTACAAAGTCATTTTCACTGCATATAATGAGGATGAGTAATCACAACATAGGTTTTAGAAAATTTTTGTCGTATCTTACTTTGCTACCCATGGGGTCAATGACAAGCTATAAAACTTCATTCATGTGCCATTGCAACTCACTAACTCTGCCCTTTTACTTACTTTGGCCACCTTGGCTATGTGCTGTACAGGCCAGTATCTTCAGCAAACACTGTGTTTACAAAGATGGTGATTATATGGTATCTTACATCTGATCACAGAAAGAATACGAATGGTGTGAGAACCATTAAGAAAGGCTTTAGCAGTACACACAGAAATTGTTGTAACTGATCTCTGGAAGAGGAACAAGAAGGCATTTGTACTGTGGGTTTGTGATGTGCCTGGCTGTGACACTCACGTGTCTGTTGAGGCATCCTGGCTTTAGAAAGGTGAATGTTTGTGATTGGAGCTGGATGAGAATGTGGGGATCTGTCTGTGTAACTGCACTCTCAGGTCTGTGTAAAGACACTCACTTGTAAGTCTCGGTTTCTGTTCTGGCTGGGCTTCTGGGTTTTCCTACAACAACTTAACTGCTGCTGCTACCTCCTAAGCTGAGTGCAGGTTGCCAGCTGAGATCTACTTTTGACAAGAGAATTCTCCTCTTCCTTTCCTGGCCCCTGAATTAAGTGACCGTTGAGGGTTTAAAGAACTATCTAAAAAGGACAATAGCCAAAAAAATGTTTACCAAGTGCAGCAGGACACAGATTCCAGCTGATTAAGGCCTTGATTTTTCCATTGTCTGAATATCATACAATGCTTGCTTGTTGTTATTTCCTTATCTAAAGTTAGTATCACCATAATGGTTTCCTCACTCTCCATCAAGTTGAGCATTTATTCTAAGAATGATTCAGCAGAAATATCTCCAGGCATTTTAGACATTGTCTATTTTGGGATATAAGTGGAATGCAAGTGGAATGTATTTTATAATGGGGAGTTTATATCTTCTCTAACTTATGAGTTACCTAGATGGATTAAACTATCACTGTAAGAGGACCAAATCTCTCGTTGCCTCTTGGTTTCCCTCCCATGTTCCTAATCACCAAAGTTAAAACAGGAATGTTCTGTTTGGAAGACTCCCATGTTGTGGTGTGTTCCTGCAACTTGGAGATCTTTCACAGGAGTGCTTATGAGACCTGGGCATATGTGTGCTGCTATGAACAGACAGAGTGCTACTGTGTGGGAGACTTCATCAAGGACTTACAGCTCTCTTGGCTACCAAAATACAAACCCAAACCAAAATAAGAATAAAAAGAAAGAAAAGTGTGCATGTGGGAATAGTTCCAGTCCCCAGAGTAAACTAAACTTACAGAGAATGATGGTTTCTTTACCGTCTCCTGGCTGTGGTATTCTGCAAGTTTCTTGCCTTAAATCTCTTTTATGATTTATCAAGAGGAAAACCAAACATGTTTTACGCATATGACCGATGGTGATGGACTTATACTGATGTATGGATATTAATTTTGTGCCAAAATCACTTTCCTAAAAGTCACAAAGATGGGACAGTTTTCTTTATCTTTAGAAGTCACAATTTATTTTTTTTTAATTGAAGAAAATTGCAGTCATAAAGCAGCAAAATAATTAAACAGAATGCAAATAATCCTCCTAAGTATCATTTAATGCAGGTTGAAAACTGTGGAGCAAGTTGGTAGAAAGAAATGGGCATGACTTCTCAGCAAGGAAGGGTTTTCATGAAGATAACATCAAAATAGTCAAACAGAAGCAAAATGGGAGGAAACTGAGTTCTAGTGATTGTCTCTACTTAAAACCTCAGTACCAGGGGTCAGGTTTTGGTCTCTCTGTCTCAAGCCTTGCTTAGCAATCTTTTGCAGAAGAAATCAGAAATGATGAAGTGAAGCCACAATTAATGGATTGCGTAACTCTTACCAGTATCCCTGTCTGTGAAATGCAGCCCTGTCATGCATATTTTCAGCCCTTTCGTAAAGTCTGTTCATTCAGTAATTATTATCCAGCCGCATGCCTAGCTGGGGAGGGGACTTCAGAACACAGATGCTGCACCTGCCAGAGGGGCTATGGGCAACATTCTTCATTATAAACCAAGGAAATTCTCATCTTCTCTACATTTGACTCATTCTAAGCAACACTACAGAAGACCCAATGCATTTGGACATGAATTTGGACGTGAATGCAACGCTGCAAACAAATCAGTCCGTTATAACAGCATAATATAGAAGCGCCATCTGTGCCTGTGTTTGCAGGTAGAAAGAATTCAATTTTCAAATTTAAAAAAGCCCCGCCACACCATAAACCACAATAAAAATCCCCTCCTTGGTTAGGATTAAGGCTCTGCTCCTGTTCCCTCTCATTGTTTGCCCATTCCACCAGTGTCTCACACCTTTAGGCCAAACATGAGTTGTGATAGGCTGTCACGCAGTTCGGATATTATAGATGAAATCCTTCCAGAAGCAGCATCTGGCTCGATTTGTAAGCTCTGCAGTCATTTGTAGTGATGGGGTTACATGTGCCCCAGGCTTTGTCAGATGGTTTGGCTGCTTTTCTCCAGGTTTTTTTTGTTTTTTTTTTTAATTGTTATTAGTTGTTGATGGTGAGGAATTCATACTCTGCAATATATGCTCAACTCACCAGCAATTTCCATGTTTAAGTAAAAAGATGCCTCATTTATAATTACAGCATTTTGAAATCTGACCATTAGCATGTTTTAGATGTGTTAGTATTAAGTATAAAACTATTTATTTTTCTCCAGTGGTTTACTTCTGAAAAAGCTGTTGTCTGGTTGCCTAAAAGTTAGTGGTGGGAATGACCTTCCTGGCTTTTATTGGTGTGTACCTGTAATACAGGGAAATTTCAGGAGGACTGTAGAGATGATCAACATATCCCCAAGTGTTTTTTTCTGTCACGTTCATTTTGTCATCACATTCAGTTCTGAAAGTAAATAAGGCAAATTCCCAAATAGGATTTAATGTGTCAGACCAAATGCCTAATTAGTGTAAGCATTTTCCCTTCTTACTGTGGAATCTTAGTGTTATAAAGGGCCTTGCCTACCTTGTTGAAAGGCTTAATTTAGATAATTGTTATAACTCAGTGTGGTATCAGGTAGCATGCCACAAAGTGTTAGTTGTTCAAATAGCTTACAGACACTTCTACTGAATATAAAAATTAAAATGCAGGGTACAGTGTGAAGTTTGTGAAGCATGATAAAAACAGTGGTTCCTAGGAATTTGTTTAAAATATTATTTTCAAGGTTTAGAGGCAATCAGAGGAAAAGGATTGAAGGGCTGTGGGACTAATGTAGCTGTGTGGAAAACAAGACAGCAAGATTTAAATATTAACTGGTATCCAGAGAAATAATCCCATACTGCACAATTTTGCTTATATACCGTTCTTCAAATTCCTGATCTATTCTTTACTTCATCTTTGTCCCTCATTTATGCTAATTTTCGTCTCTAAAAAGATGTCATTCACATATGAATTAAATAAATATTGAACAAACAAGGATGTTGATAATTACATACTTCTACTTCCTTCTGTCATCATGTCAGGTGGCAAGAAGACTATAATGAAAATTAGTTGATGTACAGCACAAAGTAAAGAGCATGAACATAAAGTGAAACTTTGGTGAATAAACCCTTTATGTCTACATGATGTTTGTTCACATAAGCTATTTATTTTTGAACACTAATGAAAGAGAAAATAGTTCAAACTTGATTGCTGAACCAAGAAAAGGGTTAAGATCACTCTCTTTACTGCTTAGCATTCAGCCATGGCCATATTGAACAATTGTGCTGAATTTTTGTAATGAGCATGTTACAGTTTTCTTGCAATGACTCCAGAAACATTGGAGGCTGCTTTAAACAACTTACCAACTGGTTTTGACGTGGGTAATAGATGCATTAAATTTTGCTTCTTATTCTGCAGTGTTTGGAACACTACCTGCAAGTGCTCTCAGAGGGCAACTGAAGAAGGAAGAAAGGATTGGGCTAAAGCTTTTCACATGATCAATCATCCAGCTGAGACAATGCATGGTACAGAGGTGTGGGAAACATGGCTTGGGACCTTAAACAGACTGAAATAAATTTCCGTATTTGCTTTGTTAAATTATTATAAACACACTGAATTTTAAAAATAATTTGTTTGTAAGTAATTCATAATCTGAAATCAGAATTTAGAATCAGACTGAATCTTTTGAAAAACGTTATCTGTTGTGACCAGCACATTCAACTGCAATCTTAATTCATGTCATTCAACTGCTGCAACTTATTTTTCCAGAGTTTTTCTAGCATATGGGTTTAAACGCTGTGTGTATGTTTTCACAATGAATCAAGGTCAAATTCATCTTTGAAGTAAAACATTTTTTTCAATGAAATGTTAAAATTTGCTAGATCTTAAATGTGATTAATTATGAAATCTGAAGTTTTGATAATTTTCTCATCATCAGCACTGATCTAAAAGTAGAAGCTTTTTTTGAAGTCTCCATCTCTGAATACTTTGGCCTTACATTTTCTTTTGAAATATTTCATTTAACGCACACAAGGTCATTGCAGCCTACTGTCTTTTATTCTCTACCTGGTTGAAGAATTTTCAGGTTTGCTGAACCTAAAATCAGACTTGCACTGTACCATGACACTGATTTCTCTTATTTTGTCTGGCTTGGAATCTCACATCAGTTCTGTACTTTAGGAAAAGCAACACATAACACAATTTAAAGTTTGCTTCAACCGGTTGTATGAATTTCTGCAGTGATGGCTTTGGAACAGTTACTCTGTTTTGATTTCAGCACTTTGATAAATAATGTCATAAGTCTTTCTTCTCTCACTTCATCTGAATTTGTGCATCGAAAACTGATCTCAAATGATAAGTTCTTTTGAACAGATAAACCCAGCCCTTCCAATCTAGGAATACCAAACTTTTTTGCCTTTAAAGGTTTGATTTTTCTAAAATTAAAATGGTCTCAAGTTGTGGTCTGGAGTTTCCTAGATAATTACTGCCCATGTGTATCCATGTAGCTTGTTCACATGACCAAAATAGTTATTTTTGCCTTCAAAATAGAACTCATAAAAATATCTATTTGTGAAGTAAGCCCTTTTTATAAGTGAACTAATGAGTTTTTCTCATCAAGTAATAATTTACTGCAGTGAGGCAGACTGAAAGGGAAATAGCTCTGGAGTGGGTAAGGAGATGGCGGCAGAAGGTTCTGTTATGTAGTTTCAACTTTCCAGAAGACTGCCAGAATGGATGAACAGGAAAATGGGGGAGAAAGAAAGAGAGAACAGAAGAGAGAGAAAAGTTAATGAGAACCACTATTGAAGAAATAGTTGCACCCTGGTGTCAGTCAGGGAACACTTTGGAGCTCCACTGAGGACAGTCACTGCAAAACTCCCAGCAGGGATAGAGCCAGGGTGATGGGTTATTGGGCTGTTATAACTGAGAATAAAAGTCCCACAGGACAACTCTGCCCTTGCTCATATCCTTGTACCCCCTGGGCTCATTTCAGCTAACTGGTGGTATATGATTAACAACAGAGAAACAGGACAGAAAGAGTACAATATTTAAACAGAAATTTTGCCCTTTATTTTGCTATAATTTAATGGCTTATAAATGGATATCTTTGACTTTTCTGCAACTTGTTCCATGTGGGAAAGAATAATGGCTGAACAGAATTTTCTTTTTTATATGAAGAAAATGATCAAGAAAGTTGAACATAATGATTTCATGCCATGACTATAATGCAAACACATACTTAACCATCATTGTCTCCTTTTCATATAGTAACTGAAAACATCTGTATTGTGCACTGAAACATTATATGTGGCATTACAATTAGAAATGTGCTGAAGTGTTGGATTGGGTGTTTATTTATGGGCCATGAAAAGTAAGATTTTCTGCACTTCTCATGTACAGCTAAATAGCCATAGGTAGAGTACTGAAAATTTTGGAACCCAGCAGTCACTGTGGGAATGACTTCATTATTCACCAAAGGAGGTTTTTCCAGCTGAGCTGAGTTGCTGACAAACAATAATAAACATTACTGAAAGTTGGAAACAAGAACTCAGGCATGTTGATTCTGTCTGTAAAAAATGCTCACAGGGCGTGGAGGGCAAGGCTCTCAAAATGACAAGGTACTGCAATAGAGGGATCCCATTAGGGCTGTGCACACACATTTTCTGTATTGACACAGAAGTGTTCTGACAGGCTCAGCAAACAAGCAGCTTCTCCTGGCTGCCTAGCCTTTACCTGTTGCCACAAGGTAGTAGTCTAGAAACAGAAATGTATTTTTAATAGGCACACAAATTTCAAGGATTAAATACACTCTGGTGGGGACATAGCAAATGTCTTCTTGGTGTAGCTTCTGAGAGCTTTTGTAGCATAAAAGGTATCACTATGTCTTTTGCTGAAGCACTTGACAGTTCATGACCATAGCACAAAATATTATTTCAGATTAATTATATAATATTTACTTTGTCTGCCTGATATTTTACTGCTATTTGAAACAATGTGATTCCTTTAAAGAGCTCACTCCACAGTTAATTAATTTTGTAAATAGCTACTAAGTTTCTTCCAACCTGAGCAGATACGAAATGCTCAGTCAGGTTTTCTCTGGAGCTTTGTTTTTTCTCTCTCCTTTGACTCTGGCTCAAAGTTTAAAATCAAGAAAGCGTAAAGTCCTGGCCTGTGCAGTGATGGTAGTGTTCACAAAGAAGGACACAAAGAGATAATGGAGCCAGTTTCTCGCTGAGCAGCAGAATGAGGAAAACCTGTGCCAGCTGGGGATTTAGGCTGTGATTGTTAGATGATCCTTGCAAATATATTTACAAGAAAGAATGTATTTTACCAATTGATGCCTGAACTAAATGTAATTTAATATTTTCTTTGTCATGGTTGAAACAATTTGAATGGCTCACATTTTCTCTGGCCATTGAATATGTCAGTTATTTACTGTCTCAGATTTGAGTGCCCTTGGCTCTGCCAGAAATTGTTGGTTGACTTTCAAAGTGGATCCAGATTTCTCTCAAGATATGCAGGATTTCTGGAAGTGCCCCAATTAAACATGCATCATTTGCACTGATTTTCCACATGATTATCTCAAATAGCCATGGAAAGGCACAGTTATCAATCAGGAGACTGAAGGATTCAGGTCTATACAATAGAGAAAGCTGAAGACAGGAAGAGAAGGCTCATTTTTCCTTGCTCTTCCAATGTTCACTGGGATCATAGTTATGATGGTAACCCAAGTGTAGCTGTGAAGTAAGGCTGATTCTGTCTTTCTTTATAGTGAGAAACCAAAGGGTTCTCAGCCTGTAATGCTGGATTTTTTTGAACACAGAGTAGAGGAAATGAACTTTTAAACCAGAGGAATTCAGATCAGCTGTCTGAAGTTAAAATAAAAGACTGAAAAACAGTTCACCCTACCCACAATGTCTTTTCAGGTTGGATCCTTTTCTCTAACCTAATTCTCACTCCAAAAATTCTCAGTGGCTTCAGGAGACTGAATAAACCTAGAGAAAGTGCCTCTCCTCTATGGTCTGTCTGTGTATCAGATTTCTTCCTGAGGCCTCTTGCTGTGGATCTCTATGGGATCCCAGTCTCTCATCTGCCTATTGGCTCCTACCAGGCTGACGTGTTCTCAGCTGTGAGCACTCACTACTCACCCTTCCTCATTTGCACATGGATCACTCTTTGGTTATAATTAATTTTTCCATTCTCTGTTCCCTAAGAGAAAGTTGAAAATATGTGATGATCCAGAAGAGTAAACACAGCTGAAACTGGATGGCCAACATGTGATCATCCTTCATTATTTATGCTCTGATCTCAGTGTTGATGGCTGCTTTGAACCAGAAAAGGTAACCAGGAGCATTTTTGTTCCTAAAATATGTTGCTCATATTTGTTATTGCTTACCTACATGTAATGAAAAAAGTAAGCCAGAAGCAGAGTCTTAGCAGTAGATGAAGACCTGAAGGGACCTTCCTTTTCTATTCTGGATAGTCTGGAATACAGATCCCAGGCTGAAATGCAGACTTGTATGATTGTAATATCAATATAATATCAATGTAATATCAGTGCCTCACTAACGGTGCAGACCTACAGCTTCAGGAGACTCTTTACTGCTAATAAATCAGTTATAACTGGCTCATATTTCATCCAGACACACCATGGTTGTTCTCTGGAAGCCACTCTGTGGTAGATATAGGGGTGATGGAAGCTCCTTGTCCTTCCGGGTGGAAGCTCCTTCTCTGTGGCCACTTAAAATATTTGGAGGGAGTTTTGTGGAAAAGTGAGAAGACGATGCACACACATTTTCCCAAAGACAACACTGAGTGATGCTTCCATCTGCCATTCTTCCTGCCAGGACTTCAGTGAAGGTCCAACAAACTGCTGGGAGCAGCAGTCCCTCTAAACATACTTCCTTTCCCTACAGGTGCCTACCCAGATTCCTACTTATAATGGTATATATATCTATTAAGCTCAGGTCCTGTTTTCCAGGACTCCTTTTTTGTCTCCTTTCACAACAGGGAAGAGCTCCAACTTCCTGGTTGTGCACCAAGAATGGTGTAGGTAAAATTGTGGGGAACTGACCAGGAATTTACTGGTTGACTCTATGTTTAGTGATTTAATATTTGAGATATTTAATAATATCACAATAACTTGAACTACAGCTGAAAAATTGAATTTTCATGTCAGTAAAGGATTACACTGATTTAGTGGAGTCTGATTTATGTGAGAAGCACAAAAGTTAAAGATGTCATCATTGCAGTTTTTGTCAGCCCATGAGAAACATCTTTCTTTTCTTTTCTCTATTACTGCAAAGAATCAAGGGGTTATTTGGCTCTCCAGAATATTAAAATACAAAATATAAGAGTAGATACTGATAATATATATTCAACCCATGTATTCACGGGAATCAGATTGTACAAGCCCCATAGCTTAATTGGTAGTCTTAATTATCTAGTTCGCATCAGTCTAATTTATGTAAAAAACCAAGCTGCTCCATAATTCCCTGTTAGTATGGGATAGAATAACTCCATCCAGACCTGCGTCAGCATATGCCAGTAGGGAATTTAGCCTTAATATTCCAAGGAGCAGTATGGCACATGATTCACTTTGATTCACATTTTTCCCAAGGTCTTATGTAAAATAAATTTATTTTTAGTTCAGAAGAGAAATATTTGTACAGACAGAATTGCATGTTTGTACAGACATTCCTAGAGATCCAAAAAGTATCTTTTTGTCTTCAGAAAGTAATGTACAAACCAAACATCCTCAAAAGAGAAAACAAAAGGGCAATTGCTTGCTTGATCCAGCATCACATTGGATGCCTTTGTGTTGATGCAGCTGTTTCAGTGTCTTCAGCTTCTGGTGATGGACCAGAATGAAGTAGAAGTCAGGGGCCAGATTTTTTATTATTCTACAATCTCATTTTAGTGTATGGAAGGAAAATAATTTCAAAAACAAGAAATTCGGAGAAGCTGGTTAAGACAGATTTTTATATAAGACTTTTAACACTCTAAAGTTGCTCAGTTTTGTGTTAAATTGAGGAGGCTCCTTGGCAGATATTGGACAAAGCTTTCATTGATCCAATGAACTGAGAATCTACAGAATAAGCAGTTAGGAAACATTAAAGATTTGGATTTTTGCTTGTCACTTTTTTTGAGGAGGAGGCTTTGGAATGTCTGTCAAAGATTATGAGCTATAGATTAGTTCACACAAAATATTCCTGAAACTGCTGTCAGGTCCTCAGAAAATGTTCAAGACCATGATATTTTTAAAGTAATTATTATTGATGCAGCTAATGATCCTGAAATGAAAAAGTGTCAATGGTGAAAGCCAAGTTTGCAAGATAAATATCCATGTAATTCCAAGATCAAACCGTACAAAAACATTTTAAAAATATATCCATGGTTTTCTCCCTCTAGCTCAATGTGAGGGTTCAATTATAATTTTGTTTTGTCTTTACTTTTAAAGTTCATTCTTTAAAAATAAGGTGTTTTTGGTAAATAAATTTTAAGGGAAATGAAATTTGTAGATTGAAAGGATTTGATACAAATTTGTAACTAATTACTAGTGTGTTTTGGATAACTAGTTTTATTATTCTTGGAAGTACAGGGTAGTTTCCAATTTTTTATTATCTTGGAAATATACAAAGTCATTATTTATGAACTTGTCTACAACAGGTTTTTCATTTCTATAAGAATTCTTTTTACCTTAACTACTTCTAGAGAAACTGTGTGTTACATTTTGCAAAGAAAAAAAGTAAAGAAAAGAAATATATACTGTTAGCTTTGGTCAGCATTTCGTTATGCTGGTCAGATACCAATGCTAGGTATGATGAAAAATAGCAAGAAATACTTTCTTTGAAGTCTAGCAAATAGAGAAATAACTTCCAAGGCTTAGAATGCACCAGCTGTAAACACAAGTGCCTACCCACAGGCAATTACTGCACATACAGAGTGGCAATATAGCTCTCTGTATTATTAAATAACTTTTTGAAAACCTAATTTGCAGGGCAGTTTTATGATGTGAAAGGGAGAGGAAGAAGGTTAGGATAAAACTTAGCTTCATTCAGGCCACTGGTGGCTGTGGTTTTCAATACCCATAAATATCTAGACAAGAGCCTTTCGCCCCCGCGCACGCCCACGGTTAATGTGCACAATGCCACAATGGTCACGGGGCTGAACTCCAGCCCATTAGGGCACTAATTTGATCTCTGGCACACCCTTATTATAACCACCACAAAGAGTATGCCTCTGTCAGGAGGCTTCTACACCTTATTTCCCATCTGATGTGAAGCTCAATAAAAATCCCTTAAAAACATTCATTAATCCATTGCACATAAACCAGTTTGTAATATAGATATGAGTCCCAAATTAGTGCTAATTTTATAATGCTTGTTACTGCTAAGAAAGCTATGTTAACTCTGGTGATGTGTCAGGGAATAGAATAAGTGTATCTGTATTTTTATCTATTGAAGATCACTTAAGTGTTCCTTTCACTTATCATTGGTATGCATAGCACAATTATGGGCACATTAATAGTTCAGAAGGAAAGAACACCCAGAAATGTTGATGAAAGGGAAATAAGATAACTTCAAGATAGAGAGGGAAAAAACACAGTGGAAAAACCTGCTGTCTCTCCTTCACAGTCAAACCCAAATAGTTGCATTCAAGAAAAATTATTTCTCTAAGATGACTGTGGAGAAACCAACAGAAAACACATCCCAAGGAAAACTGGATGCAAGATGTGGGAATAAAGACCGCAGGATTCTTTCCATCACAACTTCTTGCTCTGTCAAAAGTTGCTTTATTCATACTATTAAGTGGTATGATCTGCCAAGCTACAGGAGGTCTGGGAAGCTGGGGAGGGGTGGGAAATGTACCTCCTACTAGTCAGTTTCCTTTTAAAGTGGAATCAGATCTATGGAAAGAGCAGCTTCTCTCTTGGAAAGAACCTAAAAGAAGAGTGAAGAGATATTCTATTCAATGTAATTGAGAACTGAGTAGGGAAAAAAGACAGTTCATAAGATGAAAAAAAAGTGAAAAAATGAAAAAAAAATGAAAAAGGATTGAAGGAAGCAAAAAAAGAAATCATGTTATTTACTATGCTTCTTCAAATACTATGTGTGTGTGGGATGACCAGTTCTAGCAAACATATGATATTGCACCTGCTTGGAATACACATCAGACATTATTACAAAAGGAAAATTTGGTGGATGTGGCATCATGTGGCTCAGAAAGGCAAAAAAAAAAATCTCATTGGGAGACAGGAGAAAGCCAGAAATTCTCGAGATGTGTTTGCTGCTATTGCACTTTAGTTCTCCTTTTAACAGTGCAGGTTGACGACTACCCAAATGAACAGCTCTGGCGTAATGCCACAATTCAGAGGAAAGCCTGATAGTTGGAGGCAGGCTAAAAACACTGGGCTTGGTTCCACACTCTGTCAGAACAGGGCTTGGATGGATGGAGGCGTGGGTTTCCCTAGGCTGGTTGTGGATTCGGGATTCGGTGCTCCATATATATGGCTTTAATCCACAGCATTGGCATGGGATGCTGCAATGACCTCATGGTTGTCAAATACTCACCATAAGAGAGCTTCCCCATCCCAAATCACCCTGGCAACCTCTTTTTCTCATAACATCAGGGACAAAGAACAGGGTGGCAGCTGAGTACCCCTACAAAGGAGAAACCCCCAGCTGGGGTTAACCTTTGCTGTACAGTGGTCAGAGTCAATCATATGGTGAAAAATGTTCACAGCAAAGCAGAGGATCTTATCCTTTGTGCTTTATAAAGGACTCTTGTCCAATCATATATTTACTTACATACCTGTTATAAATCTTTTTGCATGTATATTCATGCATGAAAAAAATGGCAAGGTTTATGTTCCACACAAATAAACATTATGTGTTTTAGCATCATGACCCTCCCCCTACCACACCCCCCACCCCCCCCCCAATTTCCCCCCCCCCTTTTCAAAAAANNNNCCCTCCCCCCCAATTTCCTCTCTACCTTTGACAATAAAGTAATTTTATGCATTCTCTCCTATCCTGGGCATGAAAAAGTAAATGCTGTATTACCCCAACTTAGGTAACCCTTAGGATAATTTTTTAAGCAGCAGGAAGCTAGGCTATCTGGCTGGGTAGATAATGATATCAGCTGCTTCCTTCCAAAACAACAGGTGCTTTGGCATAAAACTGTATATCATCATACTGAGATGATGACATCAGTTCATACTTCAGCTTAATTATAAACTACCTCCATTAATCCTCAAATAATTAAACATTTTGTGTATGGTGCAAGGTGAAATATAAAAGCAAAAGGTGCCTAGATGTTCATCAGAGGGTTAAAATGGCAGTTTCTGAATCGTTTGTACTTGTGTCTGACTATTTTAATGTAAACTTCAAGATGATTTTAAGCACTTGTTTATATTTGAATGTTCCAACCATGAGGTAGGTAAAAATAAATACAGCTAAAATTCAATGTCAACTTGATGAAATAACAAAGATATATTGATTGGAATCGCATGGAATATATATGTGCATAAATATCATGCAGAAAAAACAAAGATGTGAGGGATCAGGCTTTGCATGTACAAGAATAATTGGGGGATAAGTCATGGTTCATGGCCCAATAGCAGAATAAACATTGCAGCATTCTGTGTTTGCAGATTTTATGCAAGAAGATCTTAGAGTCACATTCATAAGCAGCACATCTAAATAAAACAAGCTCTGGACAAGCAAGCACCATTTATTGAAACAGATTGATTGAACTTTTTAAAAAAGAAGTGCTAATGAAAGCAATATTAACATAATTGAATTTAATTTATTTTTAAATAATTCAGTTCACACAGTACACAATCACTCGAAAACAGTGCATTTTCCTTGCATTTTCACAGTGTCTGTGTACATGTTTATCATTGTTTCAAAACTCAACAACAGATTGCTCAGTTTTTGATTTGATATAAAATTAGTAGACAGAGTAGAGTGAGAGCTGAATTTGTAGGCTAAAAGAGCAGAGGAGCACAGCTGATAAAAGATTATGTTCTTCTGCCTTTAAAATATAGCACTGACCTTCTTTAAAACAGATGCTATCTTCAGGAGCCAGATGTGTCTCCAAGCAAATTAGTTATAAGAAATACATCCAAGGACATAGCCATTTAAGAATCAATAAATTATGCATTTGTCATTTGTTATTGTTGAGGCTTACACTGACATCTTTGACATGAACGAAAGTCTCTGTCCACAGTAACAGCATTAACAATTTAACAGAGGTGGTTTTATACCGAAAGAGAAGTGGTTTGAAGAAATTACTGTTTATCACCATGTACATATACACACCTTAATTATTCATTGCATGTCCACTTACTAGCCTACTTCCTGTTATGTAAGTTGTGCTAGATTAAAAAGTTAGAGGTTGGGCACTAGTGCTGCACTGCTGCTATTACTACCCACTTCAACCTGTAACAAAGACAATGATGCTAACAATTATTTTCTATTAAAACAACCAAATCAAGAAAGTTCTGTTTATTGGTGGCATGTTACGAAAAATTCCTACCAAGGAGAATTTTATTTTTCTAAAAGCCAAAGCCACGGTGGAATTTTTTTTGTGGATTTAGTTGAAACATTTGGATGACCATATGGAACTCTTAGTGGTGCCATGGGACCATGCAGCTATGAAATCTGATCACTATCTCCCTAGTGACAGCTGGAGCCTTTACACCATCAGAAAATTTTCAGACTTCTAATTTGTCATAACTACCTCCTGTGGAAAGAAAATATGTTATGTAGTTAGATACAAGAATCTGAGTCTACACTACTACACATATCGGCTTCTTTTCCTTTTAGTTTTCAAGCCTTAAATTAATTTCTTGTGTCTTATAACTCATTGTTGCAAGAAATAAAACATACACACAAAAAAGAATTTTAAAAAATGGGGTCTTGTGAAATGGGGGTTACGTCTGCTGTATCATTATAATGGAGAATGACTTATTTTGAAAAACCTACTCATGTAACAAATGTTGATCCATGCACTTCAAATTTCTTTCTATTTAAGCCTTCTCTTCAGTTTTACTCTGCTTAGCAAATTAAAGTCTAGATTTGCAATGGTTTGTTTCCATTATTTTTAAATTTTTAACGTGCATTCTTTCATTATCACATCAGGCCTGAAAGGAAACAAAATTCAGAGTCACTTTTATTAGAGGAACTCACAGGAGAAGGGGATGAGATCTCCCTGCCCACTACATTTGCAAACTGGAGAGGACAAAGCTCTCAGCTGCTCCCAGAAAACAAGTATCCTTTTGACACTCAGAAATACAGGTGTCCACCAGGCAGTCATTTTTGAAAATAAAGGAAATGTGCTTATCTCTGTTTATCTGACTATGAGGGAAAATCCAGCAGAGCTGAGAATCACATCCCCATGTTTGTTTGTTGTATAGCCTTGGCTTGGTTTTTAGTCTCCCAGGGCACTTTCAGAAGTTTGTGAGTCATAGCTCAATGACTGTGAGCAGGATAAAAATATAAACATATGTTATCATTTGCTTTTCTATGGTCATTCTGGTATCTTTGCTAGCCAGGCACCAAAACTGCCTCACTTTGGGCATGGATAAAGCTGATTCATACTGTGGGTACCATTGGTTCATCATTGTGATGGATGTAGAGAAAAAGTTGAGTGCTGTATAGAGAGGAAGCTCAGTGTTATGTTATCTCATTGACAAGAAGACAACTGCTGGGTTAGGATCCTAATCCTAGTGCTGCCTGTGACTCTTGAACGTTCAGCTCAAGTCAGTATTTCACAAAGTTAATGAGCAAAAATGACAGTAAGCTTCTAATAAAGGATCCAACAGTATCTTTCTCCCAAGTCTTATAAACATCACCTTTTTCTATCATATCTAACTATTCTGGACAGTATAAAAGAAATCTAGGGGTACTATCTGAGACAATTGAAGAAATCCTGAGATAATTTATGACTACTGATTACATTAGAAAGCAAAACTGAGGTAGATCCTAATTAATTCCAGACTAATTTTCTGTAAAGGGGAACTGGAAGAAGAGAGGCAGCCCATGTTACAGAAAAGAAAACACTGGATAAAAGGCACTTACTGTTTCAGTATTAATAGTACAAGACAGTGTTAGGAAGATATTTGCTTACATTACCAGAAATGATGAAAGACTTTCCATTAAAAAACGATGAGGAAAAACTGTGCATACCCTAGGAGAAAGGAAAGAAACGGCAGGGATAGCATCATGCTATGTAGCAACCTGCCACCAGCTTAGAAATGGACAATAATGACAAATGGACACAGGGGATAAAACCCCAAACACACTGTGAAGAGTTATCTTGGGCAGATGCACGATGTGTTGTGTCTATTGCTGACGGTTACCCAAGGTTTCTGCTTTTTCTACACATTGACACTGTTTGTACTGTGTGGCATGCCAATAAAATATTTTGATTTGAAGCTGAGCACTGTAATTGTTTTTTTTTCCTTAGGAAACAAACCGTGATATGTAGGTTGACTTGGAAGCTCATATTTCATGACATCTTGTCCCCTCTCCACCCTGTTGTGGCAAAGCTTCCTTTTAGTACCAGGGCCATTCCCAGATGCCCTGGAGCCCCAATGCACATCATTCATACCATTTTTAAGGCATATGAAGTACCAAGAGGGGTTGGTAAAAGGAAGAAATTGTGTGGAACATGGACACATACAGCTGAACATTTTTCATTCACAGAGCTGCAGCTATAGCTACACATTTGGCAGATTAAATCAATGCATTATTAAAGTAGTCCTAGGTCCAAAATGAGCTTAACATGGGTTTGAAATATGGCTGCTCTGGTCTCCTGAAGTCCTGCCGTGTTAATCATACAGACATTTTGCCTTAATTGGGTGGTTGTTGGCGGTGTACTCTGCTTGTTCAGCCAGCCAGGATGTCATGCAGCAGCACCTCCAGGGCTCAGGACACAGGAAGATGCTCCAAGCAGAAATCCTGTGGGGTTTGCTTTCGACTTTGGTCTCTGATGACTCCCTTACCCCACTAACCTGCATGTGATTCATGAACTAGTCCCCTGTGGATACCCACAGGAGTGAGCATTCCCATATAAAACCAGCCTTGTGAATTCCTCTTGGCTAGCACCATTGCCTCAGGCTTCATCCTGTGTAGAGAGTTAAAATATTATTTCTTGCCAAATTATATGCTAATTTTTGGTTGCAGACAAAGATTAAATGAGGGCTCATTTTATCACGTTGAGTTGTTTCCTATTTTTAGTATGCTGGAGTTTTTTCACCATCAACAAACTTTGGTCAGTTTATTAAAGCTGAGGATTTGGTCTTTCTTTTAACCAAGCCTATTTCACAAGAATATGAGAAACTACTGGACCCCAGTTTACAACTGTATTTTCCAGCTACAGGCAGGCCAAAGTTAAAATAAGACCCTGATTAAATGTTAGAGAGTGGAAAGCACCACTGAAGAGCAGTACTTGTACATCTGCTTTTAAGAAGTTTCCCTTAATTTCCTTAATTCCTTAAACTGACTGAATAGATGGACACCAATTTATAGTATCTCTATATATTGTCTGTTAAGTCACCTTTTATTTAAGTATCTATGTAATTGCTGAAATCCAAAAAAGTGGACTGTTCTTCCACTAATAAGAATTTTTAAAAGTCATTATTGGAAGGGGGAACCATCCAAGTGACTATGAATATTCACTGTTTTTCATCTTATAGCAATAAAAGGAGGTTGAATTCTATGGTTACCAGGGAACTGAGGGCCTCAATCACGAGGAGCAAAAAGATTTCTGGAAAAGTAGATAAAATCTATGATGCCTATTCTGCCTGTTTCTGGTGCACTCTGTGAGCTGAATGAAAACCGCTGTAACATTGTTTAATTAATGCTGAATTGCATGATGGCTGGCCTTAGCACTCTAATTACTACTGGTAGTAGCTCTTCAAATTTTGATTAGTGGAGAGGTGAATCACTATCTTTGATGTGGTGAGGCAGCTTCTGCTACAAATTAAAACCAGGTAGTGAGGCTATAGATTAATTGTGAGTATGTGGAGCAATTAGGACAGTCTGCCACCCCCTGTCTTCTGTCTGAAGTTTGTTGCCTGTGGTAAAGGTCATAGAAATCAAACCTGAATTGTATCAGTTTTGGATGAGATCTCTCCCTATATAAATGCACCGTTTTGGGGAAAATCTGTAGTCATTCTAATTCAAAACATGTTGGATGTCATTTTCTTCCTTGCTAGCAGAAAGAGCAAGTACCAGAAAGCATTCTGCTGCCGGGGAGGGCCCGGGGAGGCTCCTCGGGCCACACAGGGAACAGCAGCAGCATCCATCTGGAGAGCACTTGCTGGGGGCTCCCATGGGGCACTCTTAGCTTTGGCTAACTTTGTGTTCTTGCAAACGTGTAAAACTGCTTGCTGGGAAGCTGAGCAATGACTGCCAGAACCTGCAGTCCTTGGAGCAGTTGCTGCAGGGCTCGGTGAGGGCTTTGCTGGGTGAGGGGCCCCAGTCATCCTCCTGATGCTGCAGGTGCCACCATCACAAACTGCCTCTGGCAGGGCCTGCAAAGATTTGGTCTTGCTTAGGTGTGAACCTCAGCCAAAACATAAGAAGAAATACTGTGCACTACTGTGAGATTTTGGAAGCTTTTCTTCACAACAAATGAGTTTTCCTAGTCAAGTCAGTGCCTGGGTTAGGGTATTGTGGCTCTGGTTTTTTTTGGAGGTTTCTGTCTATGCTGTTCCACCATCTACAGGATAAACAATCTGGAATAATAGAAAAAAAAGACAATTAAAGAGAAAATATTCAATTGCTACTAATTTTTGTTCTTCTGATATGATTATGAATGTAAACAATCTGATTTCAAGATATTGTAATGCATTCATTTTTTATGCTCTGCCGTCTTGTTTCCTCCATATATGCTGCTCTGTTTTCATCTGCTGTCAGAATTTAGTGTTTGGGCTTGGGTTTTTTCCTCTATTTATCTCATCCTCCCTTATCAATTCTAATTTACTCCTTTCTCTACATCCTTTGCTCCTATCCTGTGACTTACTGTCATTTCTTGCCCTGATTTGTTAGTGGGAGCATGAGAAAATAGTTTCTTCTGAAGCTGCTAAATATGTCTCTCATTTATTCAGCTGGTGGGAGAGAAAGAAGAAGGAATGAGGTTCAGCAAAGTAGCCTTTGTAACCACAAGATTGTTTGCACTTTACTGCCGGAACATGCTGAGACTTGAAACCTTTGTATGATTTTTATAAGTAGAGAGGCTGTAATTGAACATTCTTGCTAGACATTAAGAAGAAATAAAATATTAAAATATTTATTTTCTTCTTTTTTTATACACGCAGCTTTTGAAATCATGTGAGTGGGTGCAATTATATAAATCTCTGTGCAAATAATGAGGCCCCTGTGAACAATTTTAAAGAGAGCAAAAGCAGCCTTTTGCGTATCCATTTCAGGGAAAAGCAATCTGGTTGGAGATTTTTTACTGGAGAGTTTCACTCACCTACTGTCAAAACTGCTTTCTTGATGTCTACTTCTGATGGGTGTATAAAGCTGAAACTCTAAATAGGTTTAAATAGCACAAATTTTAGGCAAAAAATGAGACACCCCATGTCTCATGAGACACCCCATTCCATGTTTTGAGCTTGTCTCTGCTTTTAATGAATAAAAAGTATAGATAACCATTCAGAAAAACAGGTATCCTCAAGTGTTGTTTCAAATCAAGCAATCTTCTTTAAATCAGAAGAAAGGAAATTATGTATTTGGGCACTGAAGTTCAAGCATATTCTTTTGTAAATAAAAGTGAGAATTTCATAAACACAGCAACACCAACACAATCAACACAGAGAGCTTTGGGTGAAACAAACTACCAGCACAAAAACAACTGAAAAAGAGACAAAACTGTGTGATAGGAGTTGTTGCCATCTCAGTGATCCAAGAAATGAAAAGCAATGAAAGCAGGTGAAAATAAATGAAAATGACAATGAAGAAATGTATAGGATTGTATATTCATATATAAACCGTGTTTATATAAACATAAGAAGAAAATGCATGGCAATAGGAAATGTGTTACCAAACAAGTGAAAAGAAATAGCAACTAGGAGCTCTTATTTCTGGATAGTTCAGCAAGGGTACAATGACAAGGACCTGCACATTACCAAGGGAAAAGGAACTAGAGTCTGTACACACAAAGAACCTTGTTTTCTATTGAAATAATGTTTGACAGAAGAAAGGCCAGCTATAACCATTAATCTGGTTCAATTTTACTACAATTTATGGCCCATGAGAATAAAATAAGTCTGTTGAAGTACATGACAGCAGCAGTACATGAGTTCGTGCTTAAAAATATTATTCTCAATATTGGGACATCTGGGCAGCCAGATCTAATCATAATTCTTTTCACTGCCAGAACTAGAACATCTGACATTGGAGTTATTTGTTCAGACATTTCTAAACAGATAATGCCAGATAACTGACTATAACCAAAATCTTTCCTTTTTTGACATTATTTGGATGTGTCTCCAGTTCTAAAAATCCTGTCATTGTTAAAGGAAAAAAAAAGAAAGAGGCAGAAGGAAAAAGGCATGTTAAGTGTGAACAAGAGCCCCACAACCAGATTTCCTGCTCCACTTTTGAACCCCTTTGTGTTGCCTGTGAGGTGCAAAGGAGCTGGTGTTTGCTAACTGCTGCTTGGTGGAGGGTCCTCCAGAGGTGGGGAGGTCTCAGTCAGGATAAAGGGATGGAGCTGGGTCCTGTTTGCAGCCTGCTCCCAGCTTCACAAACCCTGCCAAACAGCACAGGCCACGCAGTGAGCAAGGCAGGTTGCTGCTGACCAAAGCCCCCTCCTGCCTTCCCCTCTCCCTGCCTGTGCAGTGTACAGGGGCTGAAATGAGGAGGATGAGCAGGGTGTAAAAGCACCCTGTGCCCCACTCCTGTGTGAGCTGGGCTGTCCCATAAACCCTGAGGTGATCTGTCGACTGCCTCTTTGCTCTGCCACTCCCTCTCAGTCACTTTCTGGGTTTAGACCATTTTCTCAGTCCGTTTGTCTTATCACGCTTCATGTTTTCCTGAGAGAATTTAATGGAGTGTGGGAGTTGTCATAATAATCTCCCAGGTTCCACATTTGTTTTCCTTAGCTTGCAGGAATGTTAAGGCCAACAGAGGGAAAACAGAAATTGATCTATTTAAATAATGCTTAGTACAGACACATTTTGATGCACATGGAAAGAGTACAAAGACAGGTGAAAACCAAGCAAAATGAAGCCTTGTGGAACACTGCCTGCTCCACAGCCTTGCCACATACTGGCCATTAATAGATTTTACTGATACTTTATGGCCAGTTGTCTAATTTGTGGTGTTCACCCTACTCTTAGAAGTTTATTGCCTTACCAGAGTGGCATACAGATTTAGTGTGATTTTCTTCTTTGGTAACAGTATTGGAAGTATTCTGATTTGAAGTAATCCAGGGCAGACTATTCTGAGAAATGTGAGTTAGGTGTTCCAATACATTTTAAAGTGTCATCCAAGGTGTATTGACAAATTTTGGACTTTATTCTTTAAAATAACTTTTAACTTTTTAAAGTTTCCTAGTAAGATATGCTCATTTTTCAACCCATTCTAGTATTTATTCACATTCAAAATATCCATCTGTTTTGAAGAGAAATGTGAAGTGAAAATGAAATGTTTTTCTTTTTTGAAAAGCTCCATTACCCTAACTGTTTTTATCACTGGTGAGAATTTTTCACTCAGCTTCCTACACTTTGGGTTGGATTAATGCCAGAGCCCACTTCTCTATGTAATACATATTGTGAGTATGCAGAATAGCTTGCTAATTAATCAAGAATCAGGGAGGTGTTGTAGTCAGACTTCCTTCATGCAGAAGGATTTGGTAGCAGAGATGCCTCCTGAAGTTGGTTCAAAGGAGGCTTCTAGATAATGGAACCAGAGAGAGAAAGAGGCACCTTCATAGCTTTCATGTTGAACAGAAGGTCTCATGATGTATGGAGCTGTGTGTGATGGTGATGTTCCCTGTGGCTTGTTTTCTGGTTACAGATTAATTTGCTTTATGTTCATCTGTCTGGCATGTGACAGTTAATTCATTTTCTCCTCAAACAGAGGCTAAAATTCTGCCATATGACCTAGGGTGAAATACTGAACCAACTGAAGTAAGAAGAGCCTTGCTCTTAACTTCAGTGAGATCAAGATTTAATCCTTATTCTTTATATCTTTGGGGCCAAGCTTTCATCTGAATGACTCACAAATTCAACCCCTTCCATTTCATTGGGATAAGAGTGAAAGTCAACCTAGCATTGAATGTGCCAAGATTTGTAGTCTGCACTCACTTTATAGGAGATATACAAAAATTATAGCTGGTTTACAGACATTTTCCAGAAGTCTATATTTAGTGCTTTAGTATGTAAATGTATTATTCAATGATATTTTCTCTTTTTCAGGGGAAAAACAAGATAAAGTTCATTTTAAAAGTGGTATGTTGGAGTACAAAAAATAGTGGAGGGAAGGGAGAAATATAAAAAGTGTGCTAAATCAATTGGTATTTTACAAGACGTTTTAATTTGGCCCAAGGATTTTAGACTACTTTAATCAGATCACAGCTGGGCCCTTTTCTATGAATAGCCTTTTAGGTTAATCATTATAAAATCTCTCTGGTCTATTATAACTGAGGAGATGGCACATTCTGTAAGTGAAAGTGGTAGGCTGATAAGATATATTTTTTTGGCATTAAGTAACCATGCCTATCTTAATTGCAATAAAAATATTTCAGCTGAAGGCAGGTTGACTTAACTAACAAGCAATTAAAACAGGTGAAGCTGTCTTTGGGAGGTGACACTTGGCCACCTGACAAGCGTAATGAGATCTTTCCATCCTTGAAGCCTTTTTCCAGAAATCTTGAAACACAGAATGGATGTAGTGACTGGATATAGAAAAATGGTTTGTGGCTTTATCTTTATGTAGCACAACATTGTTAGATTTATTTTTTTAGGAGGTAAAAGGGAGTGACATGGTACTGCAGGCATCAATATTGTGTTTTCACTTTCATTTACATCTTCAGTAGAGACCGGGAAGAATAACCATCTAACCTTTTAATGAAAATTTCAAGTAAGCCTACAAGAACATTGAGATTTCTCTTACAATGACAAAACTTCATCTTAAAGAACCCACAAGTGATCTGAAACAGTATGGAGTCCTCAGAGGGGAGGGGAATCCTAAGGAGCACTTTGTCTGAAATAAATGGGGAGATTGGAAGGAACATGAGGCCTAAGTTTGAGGGTGATGAGGCAGTGAAGATCTGGAGGCTCAAAGGACAGTGAAGCTTTTTTTGTTGTGGTGCTGTGTGAGCTGCTGGAGTGGGTCTGCACTCTCAGAAAAGCACCTGACCGAGTGGAATGGCTCAGGGATTGGAGCAGCTGCTTTAAGGTTGTTAGCAAAGTTCAAATAAAGTGTAGAGCTCGGTGCTTGCAGCATTTGGTTAATAGTAGGCCATTCCAGCATTTCACAGATAAAGTTTGTCTTGTTTAGGATTTCTAACACAAAGCAACACAGCATGAACCAGAGCTGGGAATACATTCCACATGACTAAAAAAATGAAAAATAGCATGGTAAGCAAAGATGAGGCTATGACTAATCAAATTGGCTAGTGGAGGCTATTATACTGCCTCAAGTACTGAAATATTATGTACCAAAAGAAAGCTGGCAGGGCTGAATTAGTAAGCATGAGTCATTTATTAAAACTCTCAGGAAGAGGAGGTAAGACAAAGGGACATAAGGTGAATGGAGCATAAAAATTTTTATGAAAATGCAATTAATCTTAACACTGAAATAGGACAGCAGAGCCTTCTGTTTTCAACTTCTGCTTTGCAATTGTGAATCAAGACACATCCTGGTTTTTTTCTTAAATAAGTAGGAGGAAAATGAACCCAGTCTCCCAAAACTTTAAAAGTGTCTTTAAAATCTTGAAGTATGGATAAGTGATATATGATTCCCTTGCTATGTCTGCTTTCTGATTTTGGACTTTAGAAATACAACTTTTGAAGTGGGTGCTAATCTTGCCATTGTAACCTGGAGATTAATAAACTGAAGCTGGCAAGGCTGGAGCAGCGGTGACTCAACCAATTAAGTCCTCTGATATTCCTCTTACTTATGATAATAATGGGCTCACAGTGGAAGACTTATAAATGATAAAAGAATTTGAAGTGACGTAAATATGGAAACATAAGGATGATGCCTTATGAGAGCCCCTGGCAGCCTGTGCAGATGGGAAAGCTGGTGCTGCTGGTGCTCCTCTCTCCCCTGGCATCTTCAGGCATAGTCCAAAGGAGCCCCTTCTAAAGCAATGCTGAGACTGAGCTCCTAACACCAACCATAGAGGGTATTGGTGGGACATTGGGGTGGTTTGATAGTTGGTAGCTCAGCCATAGCTACTGTTACCTGAAAGAATTTAGTCTTGGCAAACTTGTGGGGATTTGGGCTGTTTTGTCTTCAAGACAGATTCTTGGCTATTGCTGCAAGTATTGCTGTGCATAGTATTTCATATTATTCTGACTAGTATCCTTGTAGAGAAGGAATTGAGACATTGCTACCTGGTTGAGGTCTACTCTTTGTAGTAATACAACATCCCATCTTTTAAAAACAGGCAGGACTGAGTGCTTTTGAAGAGGGTAACCTGCATTAGACAGTGATGGATCATTCACTGGAACATTTTTTTTCCCAATCCCTTCAAGGACTTATTTTTTATTTTTTTATTGCAGATGGTGAAAGACAGAAGTAGCATATACTTTTGATTTGCAGGTAGAGGGATTGGAGTTTTGCAGGAGACCAGTTTAAGCACTAGGACCCCAAACACACTGTAGGAGGTTGTTCTTTGTTTCTCAGCTCATTATTAGTGTCTAAGGAAGCAAAAAATGAAAAGATCGAACTCCAACCCTAGAGAGGAAGAGAGAGAATATTCCCCTTCATCCAATAGATTCTGTGCAACTCAATTAACAAGATAACAATATATTTCATCTGTCAGAAATGTTTATCTTCTCACTAATTAGCAAAGCAGCACCACGTTTTGAAAGGAATCGTAGCTCTTAAAAATGCTTGCATCCACAGATGCCCTGTGCAGATTGCATCACTCAACCTGCCTGGGAGATGGGTTAAGTGTAGGACAAGGGAACACAGTAACATTGCTTCCCCCTCTCTTCCGCAGTCATTACCTCCCTGGCTGCAGCCTTTTGTTTCCAGTTGCTGGAAATTTGAAAGGGTGGAGGGAACTGCTGCAGCAGGCCTTGCCCTTGCCCTCTTTGTTTCTGCTAGCCTTAATTAACCTCTCCCTAGGTTCACCAAATTTGTGATTAGAAATTTTTTTAAGTTGGGCTTATGCTCACTAAGCAGGTTTTCTCATAGCTCCACTTGAAACCCCATTATTACCATTTTGAATGCTGCGCTGTTTGTTCTAGAAACCCATCTTAGTAATTTATCCCATATCTCTATTTTCCCCTCATGGAAAATACAATTATTTTAATTCTTCTAATTGTTTTTCATTTCCTACACTCCAAATTTGTCTCTTTCCCCCAGGCATCTCTTCATCTTAGCTCATTGACTGGAAAGGCCTTTTTGGCTCTTTAGTTCCTTATCTCTATTCCAAATGGACTAATATTGTACAGTGTTCAATAAAAAAAATAATTTAATTTGTTATTTCTTTCATCATGCAGTTGCAAAATTGGCAGGCTTTTAAGATGATCCGTTAGATTTGGGGGTGCTAAGTGCATCTCAAATTGAGATGTCAGTTTTAATGGAAAGTTATGTAGAACTTTGGGTAAGAATGAGCATTTGAATAGTAACACAGGTATAAACCTGCCCCGTTGTTCAGCCCTGCACACAGCAGAAAATATAGAGCACCTCCTTGCTTTGTGCAGGAATAACTATCCCATTGTTCCACAGCTCCCATGGAGAGTAATCAGAGCATTATATTCTCACTTTCTTTATTCTTTTAGTTATTTTGCTTAATCTCGTGTAATAGGCAATTAACTTGATTTGCCTTCAGAGCTGGGGAAAAGTATAAATAAACCTGGCAGAAGAACAAAGTGGGAAGCACAGAGGCTGGAGTCACAGAGATGTCCTGTGTGAGCAACAGGAAATCAATTGCCATATGGCCAGTTATAAATAGGGCCATCACACAGCCTCGTTGCCTTTGACAGGTCCAGGTTCTCTGCTCAAAGTTTCTGTTTGCAGACTTTCTTACTTTTGCTCACCTCAGACAGTTTTTTTAGGCAGAGCAGGAAGAGGTTTTGTTGGAGGTTCTGGAACCAGCCACTGTTCTGCTGGGATTAAGAGTGAGCTGCTGACAGCAAGGAGAAACAACCTGTTGCTGGGACAGGGCAGGAGAGGGTCATCACCTGAAAAAAGGGATGGGGGGTCTTAGGGTAGAGTCCCCCAGAAAGGCCAAATTTCCTTAGAGATATCATCTTTTTATTTCTAGAGATCCTTTCCTACTGGACATTTTTGCTCCTGGTTGCCAAACCAGGGTTGTAGCAGTCTAGCTGGGCTTTTGTGCCTTCAGCTCTGTTTCTGTCTGAAAAAATACAACAATTGCATTTGGGCAAGTGGTTTGGAGGGAGGTGGTGGGAATCACACCATCACACAGGCTTGGGGACCCAGAGGCAGGGCTAATGCCAGTGGGCAAGGTGATATTCTCAGCCAGGGAACTCTGCTCCTGGCAACTGCACCTTCCGTGTGCTTTGCCTGGCACCACCGGTTCTTTTTCCAAGGTACCGTAGTCCTGCTTGGAGGATGATGGAGATGGAGAGGTGAGGTATTATGAGTGAAAGTAAAAGAAAAGATAACTACAATGATGTGGTAAACACAAAGGTCAGAAATGATGATCTTTTGTCCTTAATAATGCTCAGTGTTGCGAGGCAGCTGAGTGGGTGTTTTCAGGACTGCAGCACAGATTAATTGCACTGCCTCAGTTCTTTGGGTGTGAGCTTTTGGATTTGGCACCTCTGAGCACAGCTAAGTGACCAGGTTAATAGGCAGGACATGCAGGTGATGTTCTAGGACATAGAAAAATGTCAAGGTTTACTAAACTTTACAGCTTCGTGTGCATTCTCTTTATTTTCTGTATAGCCTCGGTCTCTTTCCTTTGGCTCACACATGACTTTTGTTGATTAACTGAATATCTGGATGTCAGGGAGGCTTCCAAGTGCCCTCACACAAATGGTCACAGGGTTCTGCTTTCAGAGCTTACAGGCAGGCCCTGGCTTTTCTTTTGTTGAGTATCTTGGAATGCAATCCCTGCTTGGAGACTTGAAATAGAATTACATCCACTATATCATCCAAATTTGTCATATATAAATATAGATGTTGAGATGATTAAACACATTAGCAATTTTCAGTGGTTCTTTAATTCCATCATTCATTATTTTTATTTGATGAACCACTTTCTTATGAAACTTATTAAAATGTTGGTATAAATCTATTCCGAATTCCCCTGATGACTATGTTTATACCAAATGATATACATAATGATCTACTTTTGAGACTGCATTAGAAATGTGCACTGGCTTTTCAGTTTGTGAGAGGCTGTGTATTGCTCCCATAAGGAATAATGACTAAGATTTCCTTTCTGCATTAGGGAGCTGCAGCCACTCAGGCATGGACTGTACCTTGCTGTCACCCAGTGCTTAAAGACTCCTGTGGTGTCATTAAGGGTTGGGTCAGATCCTGCAGCAGCACCTGCAGGAAGGCAGCCCTCCCTTAGGCAGATCAGAAGCCCTGACATGAAAGGAGACACAATGGGCAGGGTCTATTGCTGAATTATTGTCTGATTCTGTGATCATTTCAGCACCCATGTCATCAGGGACCTGCAGCAGGTGATCTGTCCTCCTTTCCATACAGGCTCCTTCCAAGGTTGCCTTGCTCCCTGCATTGACCATAGAGAGAGCCTAGATAGCTCTTGTAGGTTAAACACCTAAGTAATTAGACAATTACGGTAAAATTAATTGAATCCCTTCCTGAGGGATTTTGCTGCTCTCTTGACCATCAACAGTAAGGTTGGTTAGAGGTAGGGACTCCGCTCTGTATTTGGGTTTATACATTTACCTTTAAAAAGAAATTTATTTGGCTTCTCTTATACCTTTACAGTCTCATGGAAGGCACTTGGATTTCAGGTATTTGCTGAGCAATACAGTGAAGTGTGCAATTACATATCAGATTGAATCTAAATATTAAATAACAAAGATAATAATTGATATCAGTGGATAAGTGCTTCAGGTCCTACTTTATAAACAAACCCTCATCTTTCTGAAAGCAAAGAAAGAAATGCCTAAAAGCTTCTGCTAAAATGGAAGACCATGGAAAGTATGTATTTTTTCCCCATAGCCTTCAGAGATCTGAGCTAGAAGTTTTATCTTTGTCTTTAATAGTATTTATTAATTTTTCTTGATTTAATTTTGTCTAAATGCATTCTTAGATACATAAATACTTCTGGCACCTGCAGTGCAGCACAGAATTGGGTAATTTAATCAATTTCCCAAATAAACTATCCCTAACTATCTTTGGCAATCCCCCTTTGTGCAAATCTATGATAAAACTGGTTCTGTGTAATAAAAAGATGGAAAGGCCAGTCTAAGTGGGTCCATTGTATGGCAAAGGTACAGTGCTGGTGGTATGTCTTTCTGATTTGTGTCACTGAACTGGATGTTCTACAGTCAATGAGGCGTCATCCACAACATTTCTAAAATTTACTTTGTGAAAATATGGATTATTTCAAATGCATTTGGTTTTCACAACAAAAATAACTTTTATTTTGACTCTTAACAGAATATTTATAAATGTCTTTGTTAGAAGAATCATTTAATATTCTTGCAGACAAGATACTGATCTTGCAGATCATAAAGCTGGAAGAGTGATGTCTTTTCTTGTGCTGTTACATCAGCTATTGTGCCATCCCATTAGTTGTGCTGACAGCTCATATAACCTGGCTGGCCACATATTTTAAAGAAAAAAGATGTTTCCTTGTATATATTTTTTCTACTAATTTGCTACATTGTTGCTGAAAGTTACTGATGAATACCCAGAACAGAATATATTTTCGTGGTAATTAAGTAGTTTTTAACGCCCTGTGCTAATTCTTTTCCTCACTCTCTTTTCTCCCTTTCCTTCTGGCCATATGAGAGGAAAAACCCCCTTGTTGCAATGTCTGTGTCCTGTATAGAATTTTGTGAGACTTCTTTTGGTTTTATTTTCTTTCCTTTCTTATGAGGAAGTGTAAATGAGGAGGAAAATCTTTTGTAACATATTCTCAAGGAAGTAAACTAAATCAGTGCTAACACCATTACAGCAATATATAACCGAAAAACTCATAAAGGCCCTATTTTAATAACAGCTTTCTAAAGCCCATGTCATTAAAATGGAGCAAAAGCTCTCTGTTTTCTTGAGGCTAGAAACAGTGTATATTAATTAAGAAAAAGAAATGCCAATCAAACTTTGATTAAACCCTGTAATTTTTTGTCTTGTATTTTATTTTATGTTGTCTTTTTAAACATGCCCACATAGGCATTCGAAAACACCCCTGAGCCTTGGGTTAAAATGGATTGAGTGATGATTACTCAGTGAGTCTTATATAAAAATGTTCTTAAAATATCCACCTTGAAGAGAAAAAAAGAAAAAGCACTCTCTCTCGGGAGTATCCGCTCTAATTATTCATAATTAATAAATAAACAAAGAACTGTGTAGTTCTACATCAAGTAGTTATTAAAAGACTCTTAGAACTAAAAAGACTTCCTGGTCAGAAAGCAGATATCCAGCTGTGCTAAAAGAATGTAGGACTGAATCCACAAGAATTTCTACAGAGGGTTTTTTTGGTGTTTGAGTTCAAGACAGATCATTTAGGACTGGAACATCACCTTTTTGAGTGGTTTGAAGCACACAGAGTTTCACCTTAATAATCCAACTTGGTCCTGAACTTTTCATGAGAAGCTCCTGATTTTAGGGCATCAAGTGGAAAATGTCCTGGTGTAGGCTTTGATTAATAACAGTCCTTGTGGTTTGGGGCAGAAGAGATCAGGCTGGGGCTGTGGGCAGCAGTGTAGGCTGGAGGATTTCACTGGTATATCTTCAGTTAGATTTTCAGAGAGGACTTGACAAAATGCAGACGAAGTTGGCCAGAGACCACAGGCCAAGGCGTGCAGAGTCCCTGCTCTGCTTGGCACTCTGGGACAAATGCAGCCTCCATGGGAGGCAGGAGAGCAAACCTACCTTTCCTTCTGTTGATGGGTTGTAATGCCAAGAAAAAGCTTTCTTCTTTCCTTACTGTGGCTGGAAGTGTGTCACTGCAATATGTGGAAAATGGTCTCATGCTCTCCCTGCAGGAGGCTGCCCGTTCCTGGGGCATCCCTGTTGCAGAACAGCTCAGAGGTTACCCCTCTCTCCGGAGCTGTGACTGGCTCAGGCTGCCTGTCCTCTTCCAACAGACCCTCCAGGGAGCCCAAATTTTCTGAGTATTCTCATGATTTGCTGTAAATGTGCCCTGTTTTGTTCACAGAACCTCTTCTCAGCTGTAATCACCTCAGTGTTGCCAAACAACTGGAATAAGGGATTATTCAGACTCCTGTCCCTGCAGAATAATAACTGTTAGCTTATTTGCTGCTGTACTGGACCTTCCAACCCCTACACAGCACGGTGGAGAACTAAGGTTTTCTTTATTGATTCGGATGCTACTGTTTTCTTTTTAGGATTGTTATATTGAACGTTCCCTTGATATTCTTTGCTTTGTTATTACTTATTTCCACAATAAATAAGCCCTTGGGATTTCTGTGAAAATCGCCCATGTAGCAGGCAAAAAAAAGCCCTTGTAGACAATGAAAGACATAGGAACCATTTAGTGAAACAACACACTTTTTGGCCTGAAGATCCTGCTTCCTTTTTCCTCTTTCACCTGGTTTGTGCTCAAACCAGAGCATTGAACTCTGAAGTGTGATTTTCAGTTCAGGTGCCAAGAAATGTTTGTCCCAGCACTGCAATATTTCAAAGAACATTAAGAATGTCAAAAAAAGAATATAAAGAACCAAACAACTTTATATATTCCCCCTTCCCAAGTACCCATTTAATCAGAGTGAAGACTGATCTATTTATGAGAGCCACCAGCAATTAAATAAAACCTTCTTGTAGGAAAAGGGATAGGTATCCATTGAATGCAGGAAGGATTTGAAATTTTGTGCTAGTTAAGACAGATTTAGAACATACTGGACAAGAATCAGTAATAAATACAGAATTCTTTTTTCCTGGAGAAATACTGAGCAGTGTGTAGTATTCCAGTCTGATACCAATAAACAGCCATGACATGAAAAATATATATGAAAAGAGAATAATGGAGGAAGTCAGGGATGACATTTCAAGAATTGGAAGCTTTTTTTTTTTTCTTTTAAAAGAGATCTTTAACATAAAGCTGCTGAACTTTTGTGTGAGAACAATGTAATTACACATCCTAAACACACCTGTTGAGAGGAATTTATTGGTACTTATGGAAAGAAAAACAAGAAGATGAAGGTGTCGACCTCTTATTAAAACTGACTTACTAGTGTTTGCACCACCTGTTACTACAGTGTTTAATCAGTATTTTTAGATTGGACTAGGAATTAGATTAGTACCAGATGTTTCCAAATTTTGCAGTTATTCTAGTCTTTAAATCAGACCTTCTTTAGAAATCATCAAACAACATAGCTCAGTACCTTCAAGTCTGTTAAGTTCTGAGGAGAAAATTTACAAGTTACTGTCTCCTCATACAATCAAAGAAGACAAATTGTCAAACAGATCAGAAGGATCTTCTTTTGAGCTTGGCTATTTATGTACCAGAGTCCTCCTCAGGAAAGCAGTGACACAGTAGGACAATGAGTCTGAAAACTCGACAGAGGAAATACATGTAAGCACAAAACGTCAACTCAATAGTTTCAAAGAGAAAAACCTTGTCACAGATGGTGAAGAAAGACTGACAAGATTTAAGAGTGTGGTTTAACCAGGCTGCAGATGTGTTAACATCTCTGAGAATCCAACTTGTCCATTTAAGACAAGCGTACTTCCACAATCTGTCCTCCATGAGGGAGGTCCCTCTTCCCAGCCCTTAAATGGTCCCAGGATTACTGCTGAGAGCCCAAGTGCCTTCTCCTTGGGCAAGCTTCCCTTCTCTGTGAGCAAGGCAGAGGGGAGAGGCAGTGTGGCTCTGGCACAGACAGACACCCTTTGGCTGTGATTGTGGATCAAATGCACTGCACCAGCACAAACACAACTACAGGTTCTGGATGGTGTTTGGAGGTGCTTCTGAAAGGAGAGAAAGGAAAGAAGAAAAAGGTTCCACAAGGACCTTTCTGACATTAAAGTAAAAGTGGTCTCTCTCCTAAAAGCAGCTAAAATGCAAGTGCATTTCAGTCAGCTCAGAATCCTTCATAATCCACAACCCTCCCAACAAGGGCTGACTAGAAATGGGGAAGGCAGAAGGAGGCAATGGCAAACCCTGGTGACTCGCAGCTCTTGTGCTGCCGGACAAAAGTTGATATCCCTCATCCCACACGTTTGAGGATGAGAGCTGGAGTGGGCCCTGCAGTCCCTCATCTGTGAGAACAGAGTTTGGTCCAGTCTTTGATCCTAGGTTCCCAAAAGATAGTTATCAATAATGAATAATTAGTAACTGCTCCTGTGAGATGCAGGTGGCTGCAGGCTGCAAGTTGTGTAACACAAAGGGCAAGAGTGGTCACCCTCTGTTAGCAGGAGAAAATGCCTATTGTTTTCTAATGCCTGTCGCAGCCTGGCAAGCCTCACCTGTGATTTGGTGTAGATTATGTTTAACAAGCTCTGCAGAATGAATTTTTTCTTTAAAGACTGAGACGTACTTAGGAGGTAATTTTCTTTCAAATTAAAGCACCTTCACGTTGCAAGGCAAGCAAAAGAAAAACTCGTGCCTAAAGTTCTGAGTCTTGCTGCTTGTTCTTTATTTGGGCCACAGTATGTTAAAATAAGAAATATATGGTCATGGAAAAAGTTTTATTTTAACCATGAAAAACAATTTTTATGACTTGCTCATGTGAAGTATCTTCCTTCTCCTGCTGCTTTTAGAGTGGACTTGAAGTTCCTTTTTAATGCATAGAATAAAAACAGTATAATACTGCAACCATATCAAAATGTGTCAGGATTTAAACAGGAAGTAGCATATCTCACAGTTTCATTTTTAGGGAAACTAGAGACAAAAATGTAGAAGGACTGAATAAATGTATGAAATACAAAAATGATTATTTTCTCCTTCATATTAAAACAACAAAAAAAGCTGCTCTATTCATTACCATGCAAAACTAAATGGGAATATGTAGAAGTGTGCTCTGGAGGGGAGCACTTTTATACTGTATAGGAAACACCCTATACCTTTGTGTTTTGCAAACACTTCTATCATCTATCTATCTATCTATCTATCTATCTATCTATCTATCTATCTATCATCTATCATCCATCTATCTATCTATCTATCATCTATCATCCATCTATCTATCTATCTATCATCTATCATCCATCTATCTATCTATCTATCTATCTATCTATCTATCTATCTATCTATCTATCTATCTATCATCTGTCTCTTATGTATCCCCTTGGGTTTTTCAGATCCTGCTTTACCTTTTCCTGGATAAAGGTTGAAACATTAGAGGTAATGTCACAGAAGAGTGTTATACAATTTTCCAAAAATATGGTCCACCATGGCAATTCTTGTTTAGAACCTAAATCAAAGCTGACTGAAGTTACCAGGAATATTTCATGCTGTCAGTGCACATGGATTCACAATATTTAAAAGGAAGATTTCTGCTTGCATAAAGCAGTTACAGATTCTTTTAACTGTAACTGAGCAGATTCATAACAAAGAATTAATTTGCTCTTGGATTCAGCAAGCAGTATTGTCTAGGCCGCTTGATGACTTGTGTTTTTCCTGAATGCAGAATTTGGTATTTCTCTTGTGGATTAGCTCCTCTTTACAGCTAGACAACATGCATGTGAATGAAATTTTGTTTTACTTTGAGAAAATTATCTGCCTGAACATATTGTTATTTGCTATGTCCCTAATCAAAGCTTTCTTAAACTTTCCTGATTCACTAATCGAGGTAGCACATGAACTGAAGAGACTCAAACTTATCAGGAAATTGTTCAGCCCTCCCTACCATGCCCCACCAAGCCTCTTGGTTCAGTTTGTTGATGGCACTGGTATGTAGAAGTCAGTAACAGAATTTTCCAGACACTAATCTTTGCCTTTACTATGTTTATCTGTGCTATTCTATGACCCCTTTAAATTCAATTATGTGGATTTTTTTAAACACAGACAGAGATGTTTCCCACTAAAAACTTAGCTAGAGCTGAGAGATACTGACAAACTTTTAAGATGGTATATTTTGAGAGACCTGGATGTCCTAAATTATATATTTCCACTTAGGGAATTGTTCAAGAGAGCAGTAATAGTGTAAGCCCAGAGGTGTTACAGTAAGTACATCCATCGTGTCAGAACAGTTGTATTTAATAAAGCTTTATTCCCAACTTCAGAGAGCTTTTAAGATGTTTTCCGCTTGGGTGACTGTTTTGTTTTGTGAGTTTAAAAGATTCACTTATTAGTTTAGGGAATTTAAAACTAATGTTAAATCCCAAAGTGTAAAATATTGTATCAAATATTTAGAGTGGTGTGAGTTGAGTTACATGGAGACATGTAGTAATATTTCTTACACAATGGAGAACAACTGTTTAGGCACCACTGTTAAATGAAAGGTCACCATATTTTACACAAAATAATCAGATTTTAGGAATATGTTAAATTTAACTTCAGATGGTAATACGGTGCAATGCTTTGTATTATACATTGTCTAATTTTAGCAAGACATGATTTTATGCCATGTAACTATGTCTTTTGCAATATAAGAGAAAAATGCAGAGGTTTAATAAATTAATGGATATAGATAATTTTTTAAAGAACCTGAAGTTATTGGTAATATGGAAGTACCTGTTCAGTGACTCACTAGGAAGCTGGCCACCATTTAGCTCCAATATATCATAAATAAAAAGATAAATGTCATTCTACTTTCCCCCTTCTGTATACCAGAGAAGGGGAAATAAATGTAAATGGAGAAATCAGTATAAATGACAGAAATATTTGGGCATTTTCCTTTACAAACTGCTTCTTATCAGAAGCTTTGAGGGTTTGGTTTGTTTTCCAGATAGGATTAGGACAGTAGGGCTCCATGACAAGTAAAAGTGCCTTGGGAAGACAAATGCCATAACTACAAATGTCCTTCCCTTCCTCCTCCTTCCCCCAGCGTCACGTGCTGATCACGATGCCATATGGAATGCAATATCCCTTGGATCAGCTGGGGTTAGCTGTCCTGGCTGTGTCCCCTCCAAGCTTTCTGTGCCCCTCCATGGCCCTGGCTGGTGGGGTGTGGAGCAGAAAAGGCTTTGGCTCTGTGTAATCACTGCTCAGCAATGACCAAAACATCCCTGAATTACCAGTGCCATTTCCAGCACAAATCCAAAACACTCAGCCATACCAGCTACTATGGAAAGACATAACTATACCCCAACCAGACCCACAATATATGGCAAACCATTTTTTGGTTGGCAGCTCTGGAAGTGTGGGGTCAGTCCCTGGTGAATACAACCTGCAGGAGCTGTGGGCCACCTGAACAGGAAAGGTGCACTTGGCCACTCCTGCTCAGAGTTGCCCTTTGCTAAAGGACAGGAGACAGTCCCCAGAAGCCTACTCTGTGTGTGCCCCAGTGGGCTGTTTGGTGAGATAAAATCCCCAAAAAATCAGTAGAAAATTCCTGCAAGTGAGGAAAATCCCTCTGGCGGCCAACACCCCTATGGGTCCTTGTTTCTTGGAGCTAATGCTCCTCTGCATCAACTAGTCTTGACTCATCAGGTAGCATCGAGAGTTGGGCATTGTGAAGGGAAAATGCAGTGCAGAAGTGTTTGTTTTTACCCCATTCCCTGACTTGGGTTTCCTCTTTCCGTTTGGGTATAATTGATATTGGACTGAGGTTACCCTGTTTTCTCAACACTTCTGGCATGAAGCAAAACAGCAAAGGGCAACTGTGCCAGAACTTTTACTGCTTTAAAACTGTTTTCTTACTTTGACTGTGGGCAGAAATATTGAGAGAGGCATTTATTGTGATCTTTAATTCACTTTCTCTACACGAAGGCGGCACATAAAATTTTCATCCATCAGGCTTTTTATAAAACAATCAACAAACAAAATATCTACATAATAATCTGTGGTTTAGAAACAAGGATTTTTTCCTTCCCCCCTTCTAGTTCACAGAAAGGGTGTCAGATAGGCTTATTTGTTATTTATGATTTGTTTAGTTGTTTTATTTTTTATAAATGCTTTTTAAAATTATTAAATTACTAAACTGAGGACTAAGTATTTGGGTGCTTTTTAGGGAATAAAATAATCAAAAGAGTAAGACAGGGAATATGTTTATGGCATTTTTCTCTAATGTGCCAAGAAATCTTTCACTATAGGAAAGGAAAGAGAGTAAAATGCTTTTTGCATTGTTTTGGATAAAAGCAAATTTAAGACTTTAAAGTGTGTTTATCAGGACATGAATTTGGCTTTCTTTAGGCAATGGCATCTTAGTACTGAAAGTAGATTTCATCTGAACTTAGTAAAGGTTGGGTTTCTTAAAAGCTTTCCTCTCATTTCCACATCAAAGTACAAAATCAGTTAATTCTATGAGATTTTGAGAGCACAATGAAAGTGTATTTGTGAATTGATTCTACACCTCATATCTTTATAGATACTTCCAGAGGTTTCATGATACTATGATAGAACTGAAATCTCAAATGAAATAAATTTGTGGATATCATAAATAATTTTGAGACATCACTATTTTTTTCCACTGAATGGATATAAAGTAAGTGCTGTGGAAATCATGTAGTGAAAAACCCAAGGCAGGCTTATTTTTCCAGAATTTCAGTCCAGATGTGGGATTACAACATTTAGGTCTTTTCCAACCTGATTATCAGAGGCCAGAATGTCTAACTACTAGGACAGTGTCTAGTCTGGTTTATGTCCCAAACAATCCACTATTCAATGGAGGAACCTCAATTCAATTGTTTTGCTATAGAGCCAGTCTTTGCTCCCAAGAACAGAAATTAATCAAACTTGGGAGAAAATAGAGACAAGGCTTGGATAAGTGACAGGGCTGGCTACAAATACTGCAAGTCAGGACATTTTCTTGGAATATAGAAAAGCTGGATTCAATTCCCTTCTGCCTGAAGTCCTGTTCTGCATCTCTGGTAAACCCTGTTAACAGCCTCTGGTTTATGCAAGGGTCATGTATTTTGTGTTATCTTACTTTCTGCATCAACTTTACCATCTTTTTCCCCTGAATCTAATAAAAACCTGTGAATGCTCTAATGCTGAGAGACAGGATTTTTCAACAACAGATGTAATTTTGGGATCTCTGTTCTGGATGCTTTCCTACTGAGCGGAATAATTTTCATTCCAATGAAAATTCTTCTATCTAGTTCACTAGCAGAATAATTTTGGGGAAACCTTACCTCTAGCCCTCTGCTCTTACTGTGTATCAAAAAGATAACATTAAAGAGTCACTCAAAACCAGATCCACCATAAAAGGTTTTCTGCTGATTTTCTAGGTTACTATGTAATTTTTTAGTGTGAGAGAGAAAAGATTGTTCTGGATGCACTAAAATAATTCCATTCTCTTGTTGTTTGGTTTGCAAGAGTTTGAAAACATTTCATAATCTGTCATTATATATTTTAAAAAAATTCTTCTAAACTGTTTTGTTTGAGTGTGATTTTTAATGCCTGTTCCTTTCCAAGAAATACCTCATTTAATATTTCAGAGATCTAGAAAAGATACACAGATTGAAGTATGTATTTTGGGAACAATTTTATATTTGAGTTTTGGGAATATTAAAGTAGGAATTGTGTAACAGGTGGTGAGTGTGAGGCATTTTCTAAATAACTTTCTTGAAATCATGGATGATTAATATTTTACACAAGACTGTCCTAACTTTGACATGGTTCTTATTTTTGACACATATCCTGCATTTTTTTATGCAGGTACACTTTAACTCCAGATGAAGACCAACAACAAATATTTACTGTGAAAGGTGAAAGTAAGATAATGGGAGAAATGGACAAAGAAGGGAATAGAGAAGAGACTGATGTGGGAAGCCAGAGGTAAAGCACTGCTGTCCTGAGCATCAGAAGGCCAAGGCTCTAAATTTCACTCAGTCCTTGGGTCTTTTGGGTAGGAAGCAGCAGTCAGAATTTGTCCTTTACCTTGGGAATGACTGGCAGGTTATTTAAAGCCAAAGCAGATCCTTCTACCTAATTGAATGCAAAGCATTAGTTTGAAAGGTCTTTCCATTGCCCCTTCCAGTTTTGGTGGAGCAGCAAAGGGTAGTGATGTTGAAAAGAACATGCATATTCCATTTGTATCCTCTCTTCATCTAATGGCAAAACATAATTATTTTAGTAGAGATAAACTTTTGTGCTCCCAGGAGTCCTTAAGTAATTTTTGGATTAAATGGCTGTACTTTGTTTTCTCTTGTAAGTGGTGTCACCCTACTCTCAATTTAATTATAGCTTGTTTGAGTAAGCTTCTGTGTAATGTCAAGTTTTCCCCAATGGCTCGAGAAGGTCAGCAAAGGTCTGCCCTTAATACTTTCCACAACAACTGAAAGGCTTTCCTTGTCTAAACAACAGTCAGGAAGAACACAATTAGATACGATTACCTAATTCTTCTTGTAGTGCTCAATGGCAACTCTCTGAGTAGTGGAACAGTAAAGATTAGTTTAAGAAAGATGCTGCTTTGGAGAGTAAGATTATTGAAACTCTCAACAGCAATTGACCTTGCTTATCTCCCTTGCACACTGCAAAAGTGTGAAAGCATAAAAATGCAGGAAGAAAATACTTTTGAGAAAGAACAAGCTGGAAAAGCAAGAGGTATATTTAGAAATCCTAGCAAGACTATAGTTAAAAAATAGTCATTGACACTCTGGACAGGACAAATGAACCTTTGTAATCCTCTGTAGTCGTGCACCTGTAATGTTTTAGAAATGACATGTATACAAACATATCACTTCTCTATAAGAATTTACTTATGTTCTAAATAATCAGGTAATTGTTTTGAGCAAGACAGAGATGTTTCAGACAAAGAAGCTCCTTAAATTCTGACTGTTGTAGGCTGATTGGGCTCTTTGCTTAATTTGAATCTTAAAGTAGTTGTCATTGATTATTATAAACCAAAGGAAGGTGAAAAGCCCCCACAAATATAAAAACAGCCTTGGAACAAAATACTTCAAGTCAAAAAAGACATGTCATTTTGGCATCAAGCAGATGTTACTTTTCCCCACTTTATGACAATTTAATGAAAGCAATTTCTATGCCAATGTTTTTTGTCCTTTCTAAACTCTGTCTCAATAAGCACTTGTGACCTGCCCATTGTGAAATACTATTGTTTCCCGGTTGACTTTAGATTTTTTTCTGAAGCATTGGTTTGATTTCCTTTTTTAATCTTTATTTTCTCATGCACCTAAAAGTGGTATCATTATCCATATTTACTTCTCTGGATTTCTCTGAGTCTTTTTCATATTGTCAGCACTGAGTTTGTAGAAAATGTCTTATTTTGCAGTGATTTCATGTCCCCTGAGTCTTACATTTAGGTAAATGCATTCTATATTTCTAATAAAAATAAATGGGATAAAGCAAATAGTTTCAAGTGAAGAAACATCATTTATTTCTCCAAGGATGTTATAAGATCATGTATAGTTTTCTGGGAATTTGAAGAAGTCAACAGTTTTCCTTTTTCTAACTGATCCTTTTTCAGTTGCATTTTTGTGCAGTGTTTCACCTGATCACTTTGGTATTACTTCCCTTTTCTTACAAACAAGTCCTCCTGGTGCTGCTGGCCAAGCAAAGAGAGAAGCAGAGCCAGAATGCCTCCCATGTGTTTCCCTTCTGACTCCTTTGAAGGCATCCAGCTTCCCACAGGGAGCATGGAAAAAGCTGCCTCTGGGCTCCTTACAGTGAGGACCTGTTTGCCACTCCAGTACTGAAAGAAACCAAGCACAATGGTCTCCCACAATTAATTACCAATCTAGGTTTTTATACACATTCCTATGTTAATATTACCAGGATGATGTGTAATATTTACATAATGGCCCAATGATTTTTATTTTTACTTTTGGTTTTGCAATTCAGATGCTAAACTCTTAACTGGTAGCACATAGCCAGCTGCTGTCAGGGAAAGTGGCAGTGCTTGTTTAGGAGTACCACACATGGAGTGAAGTCCTCTGTGATCCTGCCCACGAGCTCTGACCATGAAATAGCTGGGCCACCTGTAAGAGGAGAGTGCAGCCCGTGCTCTGTGTCTGGGCCACTGCTGAGCATTGTCCCAAGGGCAGCCTGGCCCTGAGCCTGCTGATGTGTGCAGACACCTGCCCACCACCAGCAGTGCCTGACACACCAACTCATTTTACACAGGCTGCTGCACACCTGCCAAATGGCTGTAATTTTAATTTACTGTCAACCAGAGGCGTGAGCCGGATACACAGCCAGTGACCCAGCAGGGCAAACCTTCAGATCACCTTTCCAGTCCCACGGGCCAGCTATTCCTTAGCAGGGCTTTCTCTGCCTTTTAAAGACATTGACATGTGTTAAACAAAACCAAATGGAAAAAATGGCATGTGAATGCAAACCTCTTTAATACTCATCTGGCAATACTTTTCAATGTTGTGATTTGAAAGGGAAAAGGACAGATCACTTTAGTATTATTAAAATTTGTGTGGCATACTGATGTCTCGGGATTTTAGAGATGAATGATATTTCTTCTTCCACATAGTCATTTGCAAAGTTACAAGGTAGAAACATCCAGTTGAAAGGCTTTGACAAGGTAATGAGATTTATTTTCTGTAGTAATAGATAATTTCTCCTTGTAGCAATAACATTTCAAGCGATGGTAGGCACCCATGCATATATACAAACCCTTTTTAGTTTCACGTGTGACCTGAATGTTAAGGTTATTTGAAAAGCAAAAAATATTTTCACTTCATTCTTGCTAAGATTTCAATGAATACAATTATTCATAATTTCACTTTTATCAGACACTAAATTAATTATCAGCATGGCTTTCTACAACCACTCTTCATGACAACCATTTTGTTGAGGGATAACACATTATTTCAGTTTTGTTGTTTCAAAATAGTTTCACACTAAAACATACAATTTCTTTAAAATCACCTCTGTGCAATCTGGACTAATTGTACAGGTGCATGAATAGATCTGTGAACCCATGAAATTCTGCATGTGTCTTGTTTTTGCTTAACTTGGGGTGATCTGTGTGTACAGAAGTGTGTAAGTGGACACTGCAAACACTGCATCACTTTAAAGCACGTGAATCACGAAAGAAAAATTCTGGTTATCAGACAGTTATGGCTTTAAAGATGATCCTAACAGCTGATATTAATGTGATCAAGCTAGGCCACATACTCAAAGCCCTTGTCACTCCTTTTTTCATGTTATCTGACGTACAGATAAGACTAGTGGTTATCTTAGTGCTGCAATTTAGTCTAAAGCTACCCATGATAACAGTAGCTGTGTCACTAACAGGCTTAATATATTTTATATCATGGGAGTATGTAAAAACTGCATCTGTTCAAAGAAAACCCAGTCAGGGTGTTTGAGGAGCTGTCACTGTCACAAGAAAGAAAATGTATCTGCATTTGAGTACTTGTCCTCAAGGAAAAAAATAATCCACTCCACAATGAATTTTACTTTACACTTAGTAGAGAACACACGCTGCACAAAGGAGTGAAATATCAAATGGCATTTTCCAGTTTTCAGCATCTGGTCTTTCATTGTGTTCATGCAAGAGGATAAATTATGTCTTGTGTTTGACTGTCATATTTTATATATTTTTTGACTTCTGACTACACAAATGTAAATATGACTGCAAAATTATCACGAATATCTGAAAATGGTAAAGTTTGTTCTGGAGGCAGAGAATGTAGCTTCTGCTTCAAGAACAAATATTTGCTTTTGGTGGTACTGTTCAGGTTCTATGTCTGCAAAGCTTGTGCAAACAATTCAGAGAGGTGAAAGATGTGGGATGCTGCATAAAAAAATAATCTGAATGAACTTGTCAAAGACTTGTCACCATAGATCCATGAGCATGGGCTTGCAATGACTGCCTAGGCTTATTCAGCTACATAAGTTATTTAGCATTTTGGACCGAATTTCAGATTTCTTTACTGTTTTATTTCATAAACCAGGTTTAGATGTGAAGGGGTTTCTATGGGTGCATAAGAACAGGAAGTAGGTAGTGTTCTTTTTTTCCCTAACATAAATACATGGAAGTGTTTCTTGTTCTGCAGGGGGGTCAGAAGGGGGATGGAAACTTCCCCAGGGTAGCCACAACACACAGGTGGAGTTTTGGCATGGTGGTGTGCATCTTTGGCACCAGTGACAGCAGCGTTCATTCCTGTCTCTGTCACTGTAGCCCTGCACTGCTCACATAGGCAAGGCTGGGAAGTTGTGGCCACCCTGTGATCTGTCCACACTGCACGGCAGAGCCAGGCACCAGCCCTCACAGACTGGCTTCCCTGGAGGAGCCTCTGGGATGTTGCTGTGAGCCAGACCCATTTTTGCTGCAGGACAATTTGTAGATCGTTCCCCAGCAGTGTTTTCTCTGAGGTGCCACAGGCTCAAAGACAGTGGTGAATTAGTTATAGGTTGGCTTCAGTCAGTGAGGTTGCTGAGTGGTCCTTCTCACACGTGCTTTATAGGGCAAAGAGGATGTGTCGATTTCTGCAGAAACACCTCTTAGCAGAATTTTTACCTCTTTAATTTTTGAGAGAGATATTTTATCTGTAAGTGTTCTGTCTCTGGAAGATATGAGTTGCATCAAGTTCCCTGTGTCCAGTTTTCTTCTGCCAATTGACTTCTGAAGGGTGTATCTTTCTGGAAGTAATCTTTGGTGATATTTATATTTTGTAGCTTATCAGTGGAGGAGGTGCACTTATTTCACTACTTCTGTCATAATTTCTCTCACTCTTAGGATTTTCATGGTATTTATAACCTTAGAGAATGCAATGTCATGCAGGTGGAACCCATTTTTATCTGTTTTATTATCAGTCAGCAGTACAGAGGGCTCAGTGCCTGCTTAGGTCTGTGAAGGCTCAGCCTATAAAACATGAGTTATGTAGTATAACACTGGGCTTGTCCAAGGGGGAAAAAACCACCAAAACACAACCCAAACCCCCAGCACACATAATCTGGAGTGGTTTATGAGAAAGGGAGTCCTGCTGGATTGGTCTCTAAATGTTGGGTCCATGGTCCAGGTGCTCTCGGTGCTGTGACGTCACACTGAGAAGCACAGTGCAAAAAACCAGTGATATCCAGAATTTATAAAGGAAGAATTCAATCCCCTTTTACTCCTGTTAGTCATTCAGGATGATAATGGGAGACAGGCACCTCTACCACAGCGTGCAGGAGAAAAGGTAGGATTTAATGTGCTGCCAGGCACGGTGGGTAGTAAAGATTGGCTGGTTATCTCCCCCCAGCGCAGCAGCTGAGTGCGAGCTCTGTTAAAGACAAAAGCAGGACAAAGGAGGAAGAGGCTAGACAAATATGATTTGTGTCTGTTTCTGCTCACTTGTAGGTGTGGACTTTCAGATGTAAATACAATAAAGCGAAAATAGCAGTGAGAAGAGAACAAAGTTGTCTGTCAACATGACTTCTATGACAGATTTTTCTTGCTGTTCAGCAACGATTCTAATTCAATTGCTGGCTGCTGTGAAGGAGATGAGATGCCAGAAGCAGAAGCGCTGCAAACCAGAACAAAAAAATAATTACTAGTAGAAATGTGCTGCAAATAACTCCCTTGAAAATACAGTTGCATTGTTCTTCTAGTTTTCTATCCCCCAAATATTTTTGTTTTCTAATCATTGAATTGAAACACATTCCGAGTGTATGAAACCTTGCACCTGAAGATACATGAAATGTCTGAGCAGTTATGCACGACCTGATACCATTATATTCAGGAGATTTGCAAACCTAATTTTCTTGAAAAATCTTCTTCAGACAGGCTTTTTAGAGAGAGAGTGGGGGGAGGAGGAAAGCAGGGAGAAGTCTGTCTGCTTTGGCAGGGAGAAGTGTTTGTTTTGCTTCAGCTGTTTAGTTTGTGCTCTAAAATCAACTGACATCTAAATATCTTCTGAAAGTGTTTTTTGTTTTTTTTTAAATAAATGCCCATCTATTGCAAACTGGTACCTGGCTAGTGCTTAGACCAACAAAACCTGATGAACAGAAGTGCCCTGGCAGTATCACTGTGCTCAGATGAGAAGGACTGGCTGTGGCTTGGCTAAGGACTCTGACCAGAACTTGTCCTTATGGCAGCTGTAGTGACAGAAATGTGTCAAGTGTATATTTAGAAAAACCTTCTATTGAACACAAAGAACTATACATCACTCACATCCTGGAGCATGGCCACGGAGAGAAAGATTAATGCTTGAACCTTTGCATAGTTGGAAAATGGAGATTTAAGGGAAGGAGAATTGGATGCCTTCTTCCCATCTTCATGGCCCAGTACAGTTGGCTGTGTAGACTGCCAGACAAGCACCAAAATGCACCAATATGAGGGGTAGGTTTTATTCTCACCATTTTTCTGATTGGACCAGCAGATGGAAATGGAGATGTGATCATTTATCTTCAAAATTGCCCTAGTAATCTGCAGTGTTAGCACAGATTACGTTATAATTGCTAGAACTGGAATAAAAGAGATTGCAGCATCTGTAAAGCTCGTGGTAAATTTAAAGGATATAAAAATCAGCTCCATGTCAGGGGACATTCTCACTAGTATATTACATTTCATGTACACAAATGTAGCGATGCAAGAGCAGAAGCTTATGACAAACATCATTTGAATTTTATTGCTGATTTTTCCTCTGCAGCTGGTCTAGAGATGTTACTATAAAATACAGCCCTTGCAGCCCACGCTACTGCAGCATGGCATTGTGCAGAACCCAGCCCCAGACAACAGGCTCAGTGGCACAGTCCTACCAAAACTGCTATGGGACAGGATGGTTTTAAGTGTACCTCCTTATATTAAATTTGGAAATACAAATTTGTAACTTCAGTCTCTAAATGGATTAATTTCACAGTAACAGATTTGACTCTCTAACCTACAGGCAGAAAAAGGAAGACAAGCTGAGACAAAATTGAAAATAAATTTATGTACTTAACATAAATTAAGGGTAGGATTTTCGTCTTATGCCTACTGCAGAACTGAATAAGGTTTTGTGGAACACTAGCTACATTAACAGAACAAATATAAGGATTCTGATTAACTGCATTTAAAGCCAGAGAGAGATTTTAGTGCAGTGTCAACCCCTTTGATAACTTCATGTAAACTGTTTGGCTGGTTCTATGTATCATGACCTTGCAAAGTTGTCCTGTGTGTTCTTGTATGGGTGAATCACACAGAAACTTCAGAGTATACATTCAGGTGATTAGGTTTTCCTTTAAACTTCTAATGATAAGCTAGACCTCTCATGGTTGCTCAGCCTAAGATACAATATTATAGGTGTACAAAGAAACCTTCAATTTTTAAGGTTCACATTGTTTTGTCTGCCAAGAAATCAATCATTCACAGTGGAAAGTAGCAGAGTACATTATCTTTTTATCTTGCCTTTCACCTCTTTGGTGCTTTTAAGGAACTGTTAACAATTTTGGAGAAAAATTTGGGCTAATTTTTCTTCTCTGTTCCACTAGAGGCTTCTACAGAAGTTTTCTGGTTTCACTTGGGTTTTAGTGAGGGAAAAAATTACTCTTATAATAGCAACAACTGCAGTGTTAAGAGTATAAAAGGTCACAGACTACTAAAACTGCAAAAGATATAATAGACTGTAATATAGGTGAATACAAAATCAGCACTGTTGATTACATTCTCAGCTATTTCACCACACATTTATCATCATCAGAAAACAACAAAGGGAGCTGTTGAAAATAATACAAGCCAATGTTGTTATTTTGTGTGCTGTTCTCAGAGCCATACAGCTCTGGAAGAAATCCAGCTAGTAACTGAATTGAATAACATTCAGCAATTCAAAGAGATTGTGATGGGAAATGGCAGGAGTTAATGAAATATGGTGCAAGTTTAACAAACACCATTTCAAGATGGGATGTTATTGCACGGGATGTTATTGCACAAACAGCAGTAAAAACTCTTCATAGAGATGATGAGCAGGCTCTGACTGCAGTAATACTCTATTGCATGAGGATGACATTTTAATTTAGCTGACTTGGCAGTCTGGAGGGTTAGATTTTGCCTGTTGCTGAACTGCACCTCTCTGTGGCAGGAGACTTTGCTGCTTCATCTGAAGAAAGTGGCTCTGAGCTCTGCCTTCATGAGTGGTGAGTCTGAGCTGGCACACTGGGTGTAATGGCAGACTCCCCTCCAATTTCCTGCTCTTCTTAGGCAGTTGGATTACAAACTGGCTACAGGCCCTTTCCATTATAACATAACTAGCTGCAGGACTCTGTTGGAGCACATTTCAGCAAAACTGGTTGTTAAAAACACAAGATGATTTCTGAGCTGGCTGCTAGAAACCATCTTTGGCAAGCTTTTCTCCTGGCGGATCCTGTCTCCTCCCTGGAAGCTGTATCTCCATGCTTAAGTAGCAGGAGGCTCTTATTTCCCCTAATCTACTTGGGCATGGACCCAAAAGTATTCACTCTGTCATCTGCCTCGAGTCCCTGCATTCTGCAGCATCCCAGGCTTGCTGTTGCCCAGAATGATTGGCAGGAGCTTTGCAGCTCATCTGGATCATGGGTGCCTTTAGCTGGACCTTTAGCTCTACACTTTGTAGAGTGACAAATAAAATTTGATGCTTCAGCCTCTGGAGGCTCATGTTGTAACACCTGAAAGGCTCCTAATTTTCAAAGAATGCTATGTGCAACCAGCTGCAGAAAATTGTTTCTTAAAAGTGTGTGAAGCTGGCAACCGAGAATAGTGATTTCACTAGTCGGCTGTGAATGCCATCTGAAGAACTTTCATGCAACAAAATAAAATCCTCTTGTAGCTCTTAGCAATCTGCTGATCATTTTGCTTTATATTATGAAAATCTCACTTGTGATAATTTGAAAATCATGTGTTTAGAAAGGAGAAATTTCAACAGTTTGCTTCCTGTGCGTAAATGGGCAAATCCTGCCATCATAATTTTTGGCAAGATTAGGTGATATAATATATGGGTGGTCCATGCTTTGAAGAAAGGGGGAGGACTGGGGTTTTTGTTTTGTCTTTAGGAGTGCCACAAGGCAGTTCACTGCCCAGAGAATTAAACCGGGATTTTGTTGGTTTTGGTTTATTTGTTTGGGTGGGTTTTTTTGGGTTTGTTTGTTTGTTTTTTTAACCTTGGAAAATACCTAAAATATATGGGGTGCAACCAGATTGTGCTGCTTGCTGCTGTGCCTATTGTGCATATGTCTGGTAGTCGGATGCACACTAGAACATCAAAGCAGCATTTCTCTCTTTTTGACACAGAACAAACAGAACCACTTTTACTCTGAGTCATCAGACAGATGTTGCTTTGGTGACAACATGCTACACACACGCTAGCTTCAGCACATGTGGGCTGTCTGACATCGACACAATGTCCAAGTACATGCTCCAATAGTACAGTGAAGGAAAAGCCACCAGCAGGGAAGACCAGACGAAGCATGGAGGAAGAATAATGATTTATTCATTATCCTCCCTGTTCTCTGTGACCTAAATTGGACACCAATTAAAAGATCGGAAAGCTCAGCTTGAAAGAAAAATGGATTTATCTCTGTTTTAGGTGACTAGTGGATGGATGGCTACAGGTGGAGGACAATGATCAGATCAAGATTAAAGTAATTAACTGAACTGGAATATATTAGGCACATAAATTGGAATTGCTAGTCCAAATATTTTCTTTTCGATTTGGACTTTGGAGCAGCATTAAGTAGGTGGTCTGATCAGTCATGAAATCTGTGGCTGCAGAAGGGAGAGTTGAAGCACATTTGAGATCTTATTGTCTGAAATCAGTGCAAGAACAGGTCTGAGGGTGAAACTCTGCAATTTCCTTTGTAACTCTCATGGAGAGGAGCTGACACAGAGCTGTTAACAATTATGTACATACGGGGGCTGAAGAGAAAGCTCTGAGACTGCTGTAGACTCAGTTACCACTGCAACTTCATTTTCAGAAATAAATAGAAGAAAACAGGTGAGATCTGTAAATTCTCTGTGAGTTGTCTACTCCTTTGAGCTAAATCTAATTTACATCAGAGCAAAGTTGTCTCTTACATCAGTTTCAGATGACGTTGGCAGTATTTTATTTTTGCTTTGAATTCTTTTTCAGTGGTTGTGAAAGCGAGGGGAATTCAAGCTTCAAGGCTTCCTCTCTACAAATGTTAACCATCAGAATAATGTCTAGCCAGCTTTGTTGGTCTCTATAATTACTTGAAGGAGTACAGCATAAATATGAAGTAGGTGTAAATCTCAAACATTTTGCACTCACCATTCACACAGATGATATTTATTTTGCACACAATATAAATGAGTCTAAATAGCTCCCAAAGCTGCAAGGTCTCAGAAATCAGGCTCTCTGCTACAGTAGCTGACAATGACTGCCTTTAGCCTCTGCCTGAGTACCACCAAATTTCCAAACTCTCCTTTGTCCAGTAAATAATGCTTTACAATGTGTCAGCATAACAGTGTAATTTGTCAGTGGGAACTATTAGTTGCTCAGATATGATTATTTCCCAGTAATTTTATTTTAGATAAGAAAGGAACAGATATACAGAAATGGAAAGCCTGTCTAGAATAAATGATGTCATGTCCTAGGACACAGAAACAGAGAAGAATTATCAACCCTTATTTCTAATTATGCATTGGACACCCTAAAGTACTCTGAAACACCTTGGTATGTTTAGCATTAACAAAACCTCAGCCTCAGTTTTACTACATCATGTTTGCATGTAGTTTCTCACCAGTGTTATCAAGTATTGGGACAACTTTCAGCAAGACTTGGGGCTGCTTAACCAATGTTGTCAAATCCCACATCATAAAAATATTATGGTCAAGTCTAAACCAGTGAGAGAGGGAGGGCTGGGTGTAACACAAGGTCTTTGCAGAACAGGTGGCAGAAGTGCAGTCTGCAGGTTTGCTTTGCAAGGTGCTGAGCTGCACTCCTGGTGCTGTTTTGATAACTTGTCAGTGCCTTGTAGGTGTGAGAGCTGCTGGGATGAGCTTCTGTTAGCCCAGTAATCTGAGAGCATGCTAGTTTCCTAATCATTGTATTTTCATAGGTGATTTTCTGATGTATGAAATACTACAGGGAAACACAGTTGGGCTTTCATTTGTTTACCATTGCAGAGCTGTGTGTTGGGCTGCTCCTCCCCTGTGGATATAGCAATGGCTGAAACACAAGCATGCTGTATGGGCATTTCCCCCCAAATGCTTAGACTGTAAAAGAGCATTGAAGAGATCATAAATCTATGACATGCTACATAAATAAAAATAGAGCTGTCAAAACATTTTGAAAATTTATAATCAAAATCACCTCAACACAATTTTTTTCCCAATTTTTTCTTTCCCTATCAAAGAAAAACAGTTAGTCTTCAAGATTTGTTTCCTTTCTAAACTTCTTCAGAAGCAAAGAATGTTGGGAGGAGAGGGTGGAGTAGAGAAAAAAATGAGGAAAGTTACCACACAAGAAAAGTAAGAGTTCTCATTTAAAAAGCTTGAGGAAAAGTCTGTCGCCCTCAGTTTTCTTGGTTTTGAGTGTTTGGATCTTGGTACTACAGTTTCTCATGCAGCTTCATGAAAACAATGTATATATTTAGATTGTTTTCATAGTTCTCCTCCGGGAGGAGAACTATAATTGGTGGTGTTGTCCACCATCCAGGTCAAAGAGGTGGCGATCTGTGTAGCCAATCTCTTGCCTGCTGTAGAAATGTATATAAGTTGAAGTCAGATAATTAAATCAGAGAAACTTCCCCTTGACCGGCTACTGCCTGCCTCGTTCTTTGTGTGTCCAAAATAGCGACAAAAGTCAGCTAATCAAACTCTAGAAAATAAAGGGAGCAGAAGCTTTATTACTATTATTCATAGAATTTTTCTATTTTTCTAAATAAACTGAATAAACCTTACACATTACCTTAGCATAGTTTTTCATTGCATATAATGTGATTGCATATTGCACATAAGGTGATTAGTGTTAGTTATACTTTCAACAATATTAAGTTATTCTTATGAAGGGCATTTAGCTAAATATACCAAAGACCTTCTAGGCTTTCCCCAGGTCTTTTCCCCAGCCTGTCCTTTAGGAAGACAACCTACCCAAAAAGCAAATGGTGTTCTATCAGGCAAGGAAGGATTGAGATCTGGTGAATGGGACATAGAATGGGGCTCAGGGGAGGGCTTGGTCTGCTCCCCAGCCTCAGGAATTCAAAGTCCACTAATGAAAGAGTGAAGGTCTGAGGTGCCTTGAGTGTTGGTCCTGGTAAAGTGCTCAGCTACCTTGATGCCCAAGAAGGGCCAGAAAACCACATCACTGAGGATTTACTCTTTAGGTGTGTGGCTGGGAAGGTCCAATACTTGTAAAAAATTTGTTGCATCTCTCTGGAGATACATGGCACAGTCATTCTGGGTGTTAAATTCTGTTTAGCACACTAATATATCTCTAACACTGGTGGACAGTGCCTGTCTGAAGGAACATGCATGCTGATGTCTATAATCCTTGTTTTTCCCAGAAACAGGAATAGATTTCTTTCACTTTTGGCTATAGAGAGGTTAGTGAGCTGTTTATAAACAACAGTAAGGAGAAAGAAGCACAGTAAGGATTCCACCAGTGGTCTCTTGTGGAACAGCCTACAGAGCTCTCAAAGGAAGATGCCAATAGAGGGCTTCAAGGCTTATTAAGCAGACCTGTAGAATTAAATAGAGAAAAAAAAAATTGGCATGAATGCAAGATATCCTCTCTCTGAGGGGTAAGGATTTACATATTTCTCTCCTTCCCATTGCTGAAAGAGGGGGCTACAAGTTAAGTTTGCTTAGACTTTCTTGTGCTCTGGAAGGTGCAGAGAAGAAGGATTTGCAGAGCTCAGGGAACCCAGGAGTGCCCAACACTTGCAGTCTTGTAACAGATGAAGCAGCAGCTCTGGTCTATGACTATATTTATGTATATGTCTGTTACTAATAAGGACAAAATACAGCAGGAAGAAAAAAAAAAAAGGATAATTTAACCAGTGAATATTTTTCTATCTGTTGCTGTCTGAGGCAAGTAAAGCAGCAGTGAAATTTAGAGGTCTGTTACACAGATTAGCTATCTAACATTTCTTTTCCTTTTTCCCATATGTGCCTCATACATTTCTCTTGTTGCTGGCAATGTGGCATATAATGTAACAAGAAGGTGTGCTACAGAATTTGTTTGTTGGCCACCTCCAGGAGAACATAATAAGCATAACAAAGACAGCAGAACATGACACACAGCTTTCTGCATGCCGTTGTGTTGATCCAGCATCTGTCAGTTTCTGAAGAATTAAAGCTAAGCACCAGAATTTGAATTGGGGCTCAGAACTACAGCAAAAGACATGATTTTGGGTCTCATTGTGCTCAGCAGGGGTCACGCTCCACAGCAGATGTACCAGGGGGAAAAGAAAGCAGATGTAGGTGTGGAGAGACTCGAATCTCTGCAGCGAAGCTGCTCCACATTGCTGGTGTTATATGGTGTTATATATGGTATTACAACAACATTATGGGGGGGTGTTGTAGTTCAGTTGTTATTAGTAAGTGTCATTGTGTGCTGATTGCAAGCACTCAAGTGTTCAGAAGGGGGAATCAAGGATACCAAATGGGGAAAAACAATACACAGGAGTCTAATATCCTTAAGAGGATAAATTATCTTTTCCTTGAGAAAGCAGAAAATGTTAATGGCTAAGTCTGCCAAGACATTTTCTAATAGAAGTAAATAAAGATGCAAAAGATCATTCCAGTCCTTTTATGTGTAATTATAAAATATCACTTCTTACTGATCTTGGCATGACAAACTGATTGACTCACTGCAGAATATTCCAGTGGGTTTATGGCTGGTGAATCAGGGGAAAGGTTTTTTTTGGTTTTAAAAAGAGTTGGAATGAAACAGGAATGAGCTGATAAGCATGTGCCTTCTGGGATGTTACTGGGGCTTGGTTTGTCATTGTATGTGAAACCATAAGTACAACCAGTACAGATTGTAACCCAAGTGTTGCTGAGGACAGAGACCTGTGCTGTGGGGCTACAGACCCTCACTGCCAGCCATTTGGAGAACTTTGGATATAATAAACACGTTTCTGTCAGGGTAGCCTTTCCATGTACACCACAGTGGCAGGTCTTTCATAGGTCTCACCACAGCAACTAAAAGATCAACTCTTGAACAACTTTAGCTTGTGCACCTTCCTCTTCAGCTGTTTCAGCAAGGCTGTGGCCAGGCTGGTGAGGTGCTCCTGTATTCCACTAGTCCCAGGTAGCTGAAATGGCGTCTGGGTTTTGGAATGAATCTGATGTGCAGCTCACAGCAATCTGCTGGCTGTGTAACCCTCCTCTGGTGGTTGCTTTGAAAACACTTTCCATGAGCATGGAAACTCCATTATCAGCAGCTGGTCTGAACCAGAGAGGGGTCTGCAGCAGGGCAGGCACACAGGCCAGGGCAGCCCAAAGGTGGAGCTTGAAATATGGTTGCACATTTTAACCTTGGGTCCAGAGCTCAAAATGACCATGCTGTACTGATGAGAATACTGAGGCATGTGTTAAGTACTCCCAGGAGAACCTGCTGGGTCTTCCACCTGCTGCGTGGTTGATGCAGCAGGTCAAGATGATTTATTATATGTAAAATAAAGCTCCAGATTTTATACTATTAAAAAAAATTCTATCTTAAATGGAACAAAATGGCAGAGGTTTTGAGGAGTGCCATATTTTCACTCCAACAAGAAGATGAATTCCTATGTCTTTGGTGTGAGATATCAGTAATGTCTTCCTGGGCAGGGAAAACTGGCAGAGGTTACTGGTGGCAAGATTTGCACAGTAGTTTTATCAGTAGCTTACTAAACCCCTTTCCCATCTCACCCCACTGAAGCTATGTCATACACAGACAAATAATGGGGTGGAACAAGAAACCCCAACCACTGATGATGCTGTAAGATGTAGATTTTAATGACAAGAAGTGGGAATTTGACAGTTTCCATCAGCTTGACTGAATAATATTTAGTATGAATTCCAACACTTTTAAATCTGCTCTCACAGCCTCTTAGTCCTATGTCAGGTAACACAAACCTTGTGACTATCACAGAGCTTCTGAACTAGAGAACAAGGACTCACTAAATGGAAAGAGCTTGAGGGAAGGGGCAGAATTGTGTGAAAAGCATTTATGAAGCAGAAACTCTCCTAAGGAGGTTGCTAATGTTAGAAAGCCTCTCTGCAGTCTCAGAGGGATTGTACAAATGTTCGTACTAGTTGCTTGTCTGTTTTGATTCCTAAACGCTATTTAACCACGCAGTCTGGGGACTGGAGGCCTTATGTGTTGCATTTTTCTCTGGGATGCTTTTCCAAAGATACATTTCTTGCTGCAAGGAGGAAAAGCTCTGGAGCTGCTTTGCTCCTAGAACAGTGTAAAGTAGAAAAGATCAGGCTAGAGCACACTTGGCCTCTTCTGGAAATTTGTGTAATGGTCATACCTCAGATAAAAAAATGCAAAAGATCCTGTAGCCCCTTTTTCTCTGGAGGAGTCATGTAAGGGATTTTCAGAGTAAGTACAACTCAGATTGCTCCTAAAGTGAATGATAAAATAGCAGATGATTTCAAAATGCACCCGGTTTTGCAGTATGCAGAGTTTTTTCAGGACTGGGTTTGGTGATCCAGGCTTAATTTGAATTTTATTTTAGTTTACTTAAAACATTCAAATGCAAAGGAAAGAAAAAAGGAAAAGAAGGGTTGTAAAGTACTCAGTCTCATGCTGATAAGCAAGAAAAATTCTATTCCAGCAAACCAGACACAATATATTCCTGCACCATCAGAATATAGTTCAGATATCTGGCTGTAAATATGGTTCTATATATTCTTCATGCATTGAATGAGGAGGTTTTTCCTACAGCCCTTCAGCTGCAGAGCTTTTTGAAGGCAGACTGTCACATCTTGCAATGGAAGAGCCAAGGTAAATGGAATATGAGGCTAAGCAGATGACCAAGAAGGATGTTGGTGACATCAAGGCAAGTCAGAGTAATACAGGAAGTTTGGTGTCAGAGCAGCATGAAAAAGAAAGGGAAAAGGGCAATGCTATTTCATGGTCAGGTAGTTTACCCTGAGAGTTGTGTCCAGAAGAGGAATGTGTGGGAAAGGTAAGGAAATGTGAGGAAAATACCAGTACTGCCTTGTGAGCTAACTGAGCTGGCCTGTGGTGAGGCTGACAGGGATCCAAGCTACAGGGAGGAGCTCTTCTCTTGTGTGTCACTGATAAAGCAGTTTGATGTTCCATGGCATGCCCAAGGTACCTCCTCACATCATCTCTCTCATTTTAGAAGCATGTCAGAAATGCTGTGTTGGAGTGTGCCTAAAATGTTTCAGATGTCTTCAATCCAGTATGCTCAGTCTGAACCCTCAGTTGGCAGCACAGCCTGAAACCAAGTTTAATGCCTGTCAGAGTTTAATATGACCCAAATAAATAACCTTCTGCCTTGTGCAGAGTTTTCTTTTCTTATGGATGCTATGAACATTCAGAGGAGCTGTAACCCATTTGGAGGTTCCCGTGACCACAGTTCTGACCATGATGCATTTCCCCTGAGAAATGCTAAAACTTGGTTTTTTCAAACTAGTAGGATTTTAAATTCATATTTGAGTGCCGCAGATCCATATACTAGTTCTAACTTGCTTTTGTGGATGGTAGTAATTTGATAAAAACTAGTTAACCAAAGAAGCTGCCTAAATCTGTATTTAGGTGGCAAATTTTAGGCAATGCTGAGTAAATAACCAGTTTTAAATCTTAATGTGACCTTGAACTATTTAAAAAGATAGTTCCATAAGCACGTGTTTAGAGTTACCAGCTGAATAATACCTAAGTAGCACCCTTCTAAAGTCTCTTAATGTAAGCCTCTTGCAAGAGTATTGCTCCTTGCTTGCCCATAACCTCATTGCTAAAATCACTAGTGTGACATCACTACTTGAGAATGATATAAGTCTTTGGATTAATGGTGATCCACATAAAGAGCACTGTTACCAGAAGGGTAGATAATTATCTGTTTCATTGCATTATAGCAACACAAACAAATACTTTTTGGCTACTGAAATGCTATCAAGTGCGGATCATTAGTTTATGCAGTGTTTATGAGATCACCACAAATACCAATTAGTATGGCTGATGAAGAGGACATTATCTGTGGAACAGTGTTTGCCACCCCTATTCACAATCCATAATGGTCTAATCAGTCAGTCTGAAGTGCTGTGAATAAAGGAGCAGATCCTGGTTCTGTTTCAATGGGTTTGTATTGTTTTCAGAGTTGCATAGCACTATCACAGTTAATGGAGCTGTACCAATTTACATTGGCTGAAGAACTGGTAAATGCAATGTAGGAGAAATAGGTACTTTTAAAGTTCTACTGCTGTCCTGAAACTGGTGTAAAGTTTCTTGGTATAAGAACATCAGCCATGAATATGCAAGTTAAGGTCAGACAATGGCCAGAAGAGCAGATGTACAGGTTTTGGCAATTTCATTGGTTCTTCTCCAAATATGATTTCCAGATGTACTCCCTTTGCTTTAATTCTTCCAAGAGCTATTTGGAGAAGTTTTAAAAATATTTCATTGTCTTAGTTTTTCTGGTTCCAGTAGATAAAAACAATCCATCTTTGCGAAGAGTACATTGTAATATCTGACTATGTTGTGGCAAAGTGCTGCCGCTTTATTTTTATTGCCTTTTCTAAAATTGGTATAAACCACAGAAACTGAAAAGCCTTCTTGGGAGAAGGGGTGATAAAGATAAAAGAAGCAGCATTTAGTTTTGTCTCCAACCAGTTCCAAATGTGCCACTGTGCCTATTACATCCCATAAACACCAGGGCAAAAGCACCAGCTGCTCATTACTCTCCGAGGAAATGCTATTTCCTCTCATTTTGGCACAAACTACCCCCCAAAAGGAAAACAGGCCTAGTGAACTGCAGCTAAACATCAAGTCTGTAATGGTGTTATATATAAACAATGTGATGTGATACGTCTCTTCCGGCAGCCAACCTCTGTAAAAAATATAAAATACAAAGATGTGCTAAACCAAAGGGCGTAAAAGGTGTTTGCATATGAATCTGCTCCTGCAAGGAATTTCCACAAGCTCAGCCATGGCTGTTACTCATTGGGTGGCTGGGATGCAGGCAGGCAGGGAACTAAGCGCCCTTAATATGTTAATGCCACTCGGAGGTCTCCTGCTAACGCCAGTTAGAGAGCAAAATCTGTTTAAAAAAATGGAATCAGCTGAAAGGCTCTATGTGCTGCTTTACGTTAAATAGGAGGCACATTGAAACATCATTAATATTTGAGATGCACTTTGATTTAAAACACTCATTAGTGCTTCCCAAGTATTGGAAAGCAAACCAGAGGGAGAATCAGCACTCTCTTAAGCGGGGACTCCTGAGGATCTTTGAGTTGTTGCTCATCCAAACACCAGCCGAAAGCAGCTAGAATCCATCCCACACCAGCATCATCCATTTTTATTAGATAAATTAAGAAGGTGAATGTTCTAAGCTTTTTGTTGTTCAAGGACCACAGCTGTTGCCTGCTGCTTTCATAGTTGAATGCAATTCCCTGTGACTGTTTTTGCTATCACTACTTTTCCCAGCTTGGTCTGCCCAGGAAGATCTGAAGTACGGGTCTGGAAAGAAAAAGAGAAAATCCTGCAATTTCTCTGGTGCCAGTTGATAAATAGGAGAGATTGGCATCTGCTAATGAAAGGCTTGGGGAATAAAAGTTGCAGGGCAAGGAGGATATATTAGTGAATAGTCTTTTACAGAATAATGTGCTTGTGGGCTGGGAAGAACAGGTAGTGAGTGACTAAGGACATGAGCACAGACTGGGAAGGAAAGGTGTCAACACAGGCTAAGATCAAATACAGCTGGAGTGGAACTTAAGAGGTATTACTTTGTGGCACTTGGATTATATTGTTCTGAGGCATGGGTGGACACTAGAAAGCAAACCTCAAACTGAAAAACCAAAATGTCAAATCAAATGAACAGGATGGACCAATTTGTAGCAGAGTTTCGTACAAAGTCTGCTGCCTTCTAACACTGGGGGAGGGAAAAGTGGAAAAAAAGAGTGAAATCACAGTTGTTACTTGCTAATAATCCAAGTAACCCATCTAAAAGACTGTGAAAACAATAGCAGATGCTAGTAGATAGAAATTAAAGCACATTCAACTCAGAATGCAAATAGTTCTGAGACCGTAAGGTTTCCCTAAAGCTCTGGCAAACATTTGGCTGGATTGATATTTTGGGCACTGATCTGCATAGCATCAGATTGTGAGCTGAATATGAGCAATGCATAAAGGCAGATTTTTACTGAAGAAAAAAAGGCTGCCTATTGCCTTCTGTGAGGCTGAGAGACGAGTTATAAAGAGCCTTATGGCACACTGCCTCGATTTGTGTCAGCGTGTGGAGCCTCTAGCCCCACTTTCCATCCCAGAGCACTCAGCACACAGTGCAGTGGGATGAGAGCTGCTCTCCAGCCTCCCAGCCTGTCAAACCCAGCCCTTGCAGGGCAGTGCCAAAGGCCCTGGTTCAGGCCAGGAGCTGATGTAAAACAGAATAATCCCAATTCCCGTCAGCCTGAAAGTTTTACTCTGCCAAAACACACATTGGCTTTTGGTTCTGGGGCTGTCAGAAAAATAGTGGAAAGTTCTGGTATTGCTAGTTTTGCTTTTCTTCTCCTCTGTCTTGATTTACTGTAGCACATCAATGAAAGACTGGCATGAGTTCAACACTTAAATTTTGAATAGCACTAGAAGTAGCTCCAATTTTGGTAGTAACAAGGGCTGTGGGTTAATGAGTTGTTGGGTTTGTGTTATAGAACTAACTCCTCTCCTATCTACTCCATGCTGTCTGAGCATGGGCACATTTTAATGTCTTGGGTGAACGTGTGTCCCTCTCCCTTGGCCACAGTTCTTCAAAAAGCATTTTACAGAGACATCTCGCTGTCAGATTTGATTCTCATTTCCTTGACCTTGTGCTGCTGATGCCATATTTAGCTTATACTGTATTGAAAGTCCCTCTGAAAAGATCTCAGTCCCTTCTAATTAGAAATATGATAACATAAATAACAATTTTATATTGTCTTGATGTTTATGGGGTGTTGATATCAAGCACACAGTTTATTCACAGAAAATTGCACTGCTAGAGCTTAGTGCCTATTTTATTTTTGCTTATCAACTTTAAAAATGTGCTCAATTTTCATAAAAATGGTTAATACAACAATATTAATTTTGAAAATGTTAAAAATATCTAGCTTTTAAAATCAAAATAACAATTAAAACAGGTTAAACACCAAAAATTTCCTTGAAAGAAATCAAGATTTTATCCACACTGTAGGAGAGGTTACAGTTTTTGCAAAAAAGAAAATATTATTAAATATTTCAGGTAATCCAAATACTGGTTTTTGAGACTTACATTAAAAGGCTTGGATTAAAACCAGAGCCTGGATGAACTGCTAATTATCCATGTACTGTGTCTGGTGCAATTTGTGTCAAAAGCCAGTCAAACATCCAGCAACATTCTGGTCTTATTGCCTAAGTACATAAGACTGAAGAAGCAGGGAGTTAAATTCTCCTGTCTGATGTAAGGAAGTGTTTCCTAGCACTGAAATCCACTGACATGGAAAGACAGAGAGGCTTTCATTGCAGCTAATGGCAGTGTACCTATCCTGTGAGTAATTACCAGGCTCCGGTCTTCGGTGCCTCTCTGCTCATGAGACTAATGTTTATTCAGAACAATAAATATAAGGTCTATGACACTTTTAAAGTAATGTTCAGATGTGTCTGTGTAACCATGGATGAGTGGTGCTAGTAGTTTTATGCTTTAGTAAACATATTTGACTCTCTGAGTGCTCCAGGGACAGTAGTGGAGTGTGGCAGATGCTGGAGAAGCTGTAATGATTTGCAATTTTGGATGAACTTGTGGTAATAGAGAGTGTAATGACAAGGTAGCAGCATCAGCTTTCATCGACTTCTTTTTTCTGCTTCATACAGAATATTAATGATTCATTTAACATTGATCTGTACAGATTCAGAGCACAGATTTGTATCTATAATCTAGGAGATTGGTTAATTTTTATATCCTCATGCTAAGTAAATCTTACTAGTGCTCACAGCTGTCTCTGTGTAGTTAATGACCCTGAATAAATTCCATTATAATTCCTGGATGATGCAAAGGTTTTTCATGGTCAGGAACTGAAAGCCAGCCCACCACCAGCCATCTGCCCAGGTGTAAATGCACACTCCTGTCCCTAGACTGAGTAACTTCCACAAGGTGTTGAACATTATCCACTACCAGGTACCTGAAATGGGAATTTAATACATTCATTTTCCCAGAAACGGGGCTAGTTTTTCCCCAGTCTTATGGAACACTCGTGAATGTGTGCTTAGCAGGATGTTTAAACATTTGCCAGCTTTATAAGAATCCCTGTCAAAATCAACATTACTCATCATACACGTAGTTCTTAGCTTGATTTTTAAACTTTTGCCAAATCCAAACTTGTGTTTTCAGTTTTGCCCAAAAGGAATAATTTAATTTGACTCTCTCAGTGTGTGATGATCTTGGAAACTTTGTTCTTCTGACTTGATAAAAGTACTTTTACGTGAAGTAATCATTTCATCTGGCCTGAGCACTATGTGCCAATCACAGAGGACTGGAAGAAATGTTTACTTTTCTTTGTCACAGGTGAACAGGAACATTTTTGCAGGGGGTTATTAAAGGCACTTTCAAGTTACAAATAAAAGGATTGTTTCTTTATTTGAAATTTTAGATACTTAACAATCAGACCCAGTAAAGTAAGGAAATGACTATGGTTTTTGGAAAACAGGTTTCTAACCAGGAAGCACAAATGTGATACTGATAGAATGGAAGAAAGATCTGTATTTAATCAATTTGATCAAATTTAACCTTTACAAAATTGAGCTTTGCCTGCATAAGTCATGCATACACCTGCTGTGCAAAAGGAGGAAATCTTCTGTATCTAGGAGACTACAGCCAGCTAATCAACTTTAACAGTATATTATTTTCATGTTTTAAAATTTTTTTCCTATCTAAATCCTAGGGACTGGCTAACAAGAACACAGAGTACCTGTGGTGCCTTTTGATTTACAAGCTTCTAGGTTTGGTCCATGACTCAAATTTGTCTTGTTCATAACTGCATGAGCAATGAGAAATTTAGAGTTGCTATCACAAATGTATCATAGCAGTAGCTGAAATTCGCTCTTTAGTGATAACATTAAAACAAAATAAATATAAAAATGGTGACTATCAAATAAAAAAGGAATAATAAATGAGTTTTCTTTTGTGTTCTAAAAGAATAGTCTTCTTCAGGTGCTAGAATTGTATTTAGGGCCAGGTTTCGGTCTTAATTTCATATTGTCTAGCACCTGACTCTACAGCAGGAGCTGCTGATGTCAGTGGCACCATCTGTAGAGCAAGGAGTTACTCAGTGTGATCAAAGATGTAGAAACAAGCTCTCCATAATTTCAAAATGTTTTCCCATCTGGAGCTGCTGTCATAAGTACTCTAGTGGAAGACTCTGGTTGTTTTTCCCACCCAAAGTGGGGAGTCTTCAAGTCTTGTGTAATAGCGAAGCTGGACTGGGGTAGCAGCTCTGTGATGGCTGTTGAAGATATGCCCAGTGCATAAAACACTGACTTAAGTCAATGGCATCATCCTATTGCATCCAAAACCTGTAAATTTCTAGAATAACCTAAATGAGAAACTTAAAAGTATACAGAGACAATATTAACTTTTTAATTAAATACTAAATTAAATATTGTGTTCTTTTTTTCAGAATTATTTCAGTGAAAATGCATGCCAATCTTTAAAGGAAATAGAGAACATGGAAAGAGGCGATTAAATTCTCATTTGAGATGGATTTTTTTTTAAATAAAAAATTGCCTAGACAGGTCCAAGTTACACAGGTAACTTGGCTAGTATGAATAACCACTGGTGGAGAGCCAGCAAGGCACTTCAGGAAGGCTGGATGTATTTATTTTATCCTGGGATTGCACAGAGAAGGGAGAATAACTCCTTTACTATATCTGGGGCATCTCACTGGTGAATTCCCTTCTGCTCCTTAGGCTGGTTTTGCTGGCTATGTAGACAGATCTCTTTTTTTGTTTACTTTGCTAGAAATAGGCCCCAAGAACGTAAATGAAAGCCATTACATTTACTATTTCATAATTCACCTGAGTATCAGTATTTTTCATGTAATGTTTGTCCTGCACTGGCTCATTAATACATCCTGTAGTGCTTTACAAAAAAAAGTGGATACATTTCTCTATTTGACACATCTAAGTGGGTAAATGATGCATTGACTAGACAGAAATGGAATTCTGATTTATCACTTCTTTACCTAAATTTACTCTTTAATTCTCTGCTGCAGTCATTGCCTCACCCCTGCTTGGGAGATTTCAAACCATATATTAAAAAAAAAAAAAGAAATTAAAAAAAAAGGAGCAGGGCAGACCTTTCACAGATGAATTTGTTACTCTTTTTGTAAAAGTCAGGACCCAAGTACTTTGATATGTGAATACATCATGAAGATTTTTCTCCTGTGCTTTTCGTGTTACTGGGACTGGAAAGGACACATTAGATAGTGGAGCTCCTCTGACAGTCCAAAAGCACCACCAGTATCTTACAGAAAATCTATTCTTACAGGCTTTCAAATAACCTGATCTAAACATGTGTTTAAACCATGAGTGCTTATTCAGAATGAAACAATTCTTCCTTGGTCCATCTCATGAGGACTCTCAGTTTAAACCAGTTTGAGCCATTAGAAGTTCAATATTAAAGCAAAATTGAATTAGCTTGGGACAGTTTGTTTTTCTTTTTGGGGACTTTGCCTAAAAACTCTTAAAAATCCTTCAGAAGGCTTTGGAATTCATATATATGCAAATAAGAAGATTGGTGTATGGATGAGTTTGGGGGTTTTGCATGGCAATTGCTTGTCCCCTTAAATTTTTCATCTTGCCTATAAAGATGCTTGAAAAACAACAGGTGTCTGAGCATTTTCAGGGCTTGTTTTGTTTTGTTTTTTTAAAGTATGAGAAACCAGCCAGTTAGTTTGCTTGTTTTTCTCACGAACAGAACCAGCCTTAAAGCCACTCTTTATCATTAATAAATCAAAGAAAATAGGAAAACTCCTCGGGGCCAACAGCAACCTCCTGTAGCTCATTTCCCTAGCACCAATGTAGATCTATCATTAATATATTGTCTAACATTAATTACCTCGATAGAAGCAAAAAGAGCTATGGGTGAGCAACAGAAAAATGAGATATACTGACAGTCTGATCTAATTGCCATCAAAGCCAGGGAGTGAAGAAGCAATTCACAGACTGTGTGGAGAGGTAGGGCTGCTGTATAAGAAGGTACTGCATTTGAAGGGGGAAAGGATTTGCCAGTGAAGTCTCACTGAAGGGAATACCTATAATGCTCTTACTTTTACTCCAAATATAAACTGTGGCAGGCATGAATCAGGGCTGCCATACTTCCATGATTTTCTTTTAGATTCTTTATTTTTTTTTTTTTTGTACAGAAAGTCACAGTAAAGCAAAATTATTTCCTAATGTTTAAATTTGGTTAGTGTTCAGAGTCAGCAAGCCATGTGTGATCCCTGTGCAACAGCTGGGACACCTCTTGCTGTGCCTTCCCCAGGACTGCCAGCAAAACCTGTGTGTTTGGAAATCCTGCCCACCTGTGAGGTGGTGTTGGGGGAGGGTGGCCTGCCACAAACTGCAGCTTGCTTAGCTCTCCAGCAGAATATTTCTCCACTGAAACTCAGTCTCTCATAAACCCGGCATTTTTAAGAGGACAGTTTGGATTTTGCACTTTGGCTTTGCCTGTAAGTGTGCAGGATGGGGAGAGCTGGGCAAAGGCACATCTAGTCCCCTCCAGCTTCTGCCTGGGACCTCCAGCCCAGAGCTCCTAGTGTGGTTACAGCTCTTTTCACTTTGAGCTTGGTGATTTGATGGAAACATCTCTTTATCCCATGATTCTATACTATTGAGATCAAAAAAATCAGTATTTCAGAGTTTTCCACTGTGGTCCAACAATTTCAGAAGTTTGCCACTGCATTTTTCAGCTATCTTCGAAACAGAAGTCAAAGTTTTAGTGCCCAGTGGAACAGGAATTCTGGGTGTAAATCAGATCATCTGTAGAGCTGCTATTTCCTCTATAGGCTATTGAGAAAAGTGAGATGTTTTCCATTCACTGTGCTAATTAAAGCTTTTTCATTCATGCATGTAGATTCAGTATTATTGCTGCCCTTGCTTGGCACTGTAGTACAGAGTGTGTTATTGCTGATCAGATGACTGGTTTACAATTCATAAAATAATTTATGAAACAGTTCAGATCTCTTGAGCCTGAAGGCTGGCGTTAGAAATAACTTTAACACAACTAGAATATCTGGGTGCTTTCAAGGTAGAAATGCTCTGAAATCCTCAGGTTTCGGTATGAGAAGAAATATTTTTTCTCATTAAGCTGTCCTGTTAGAATATTTTGGTGATCTATGATTATTGTGAGGAATGATAGCAATAGCATGACAAAATTCATAAGACTGGTTTGAGTAAATTTTTAGGCCACATAAGATATTGCAGAAATGACAGAATGCTAAGCAGATAAAATAAATTAAAGCATCATCTAATGGCTGACTCCATTTGATATCTGTATACATTTAAATGTCATTTTGGGTATACAGAAATTTGTGGAACAAGCAGATCAAGGCATTTGCAATAGCATTTTTTGAAAATAAAATGCACTACAAGAATTTGACAGTGTTTTACACTGCCATTTTTAATTATGTTTAGCAGTGTCAGTTTTCACTTCAATTTTGAATATTATTTATTAATTTTTCATCCTTATTGCATACAGTGAGCCAATTTTACTTTGAAATGAAAATCAAAAACTTCTATTTCAAATGTGTTCTTAAAAGAGTCTTTTTTTCTTAACATAGATGCTTTCTTGTTGTTTTTACAATATCTACACTGATGTGATGAGGTAAAAAGCTCATTTCTTTCCAAATGAATATATAATGATGCTAGTACTAAAACAGTTAACTGGATAGCTGATATTTACAAAAATCTTCAAATATAATGACTTCAAGTTCTTTGTTGAATATTCATTAAATATCCTTTTCTCATAGGGCTTATAAATCCTCTGAAATGCAATACATACATACTGTAAGATTTGACAAAAAATACTCGTATTTCTAAGATAAAGGGTTTTTTCTACTTTAAGCACTCTCTCAAATCATATATAATCAGGAACATTGGCAACACTGCTGCTCAGAGAAGGACAGAGTGAACATCAAGAAATCCAAATGAATTCAATCCCATTAAATGTAATGGTGTGGTAAATCTCACTATACCATCTGCTGTAGAAGGCTGAGACACTATTGGAATTCCACATCTTATTTACATAGCAGATAAGAATGTGTTGGGAGATTTATATGGTGAATGAATACCCAGAGACAAAACTAAGTTTCTAGTCAGTTCACATCTGGGGAACATCTACATCTGTAGAGCATTATACAAAAACTACTGTAAGTTAGCCTTTCTCTGAAAGGCCCTGCCACTTCATTCCAACATTACCCATTAAAGAAAAAAAACCCAGCACAGAGTAGTGAGAAAGTTCCAGGAAACACTGGTGGGAGCTGAGCTACTTCATCACAAGAAAACATAACCTCCCCTAATTTAGTACATATTTCCCAAAGAATTAGCATTGAACATTGGAACAAATAGGTTGTATCATATTTAAAACATCTGTGCTGTGAGTTCAGAAATGAACCTGTGGCAAAACATTAAGGAAAATATGCCACAGATTTATTTTTCCCTCTTTTTAGCACTCAGGTTGACACTCTGCATTTTAACAATTCAAAGCTTTCATTTACTTAATACTGAAACAGAGCTGAGCTGCAGCCCAGTTTTAAACCAGATGATATCACAGATGTAACTTGCACAATATATGAACTACAGAGGAACAAAATGCTGCACAGTAGCCTCCACCTGACATGCTCCCCTTTATCATTATATTTAATAAATCTTGAGCTTGCTTGGGAATGGCATGTCCTTTGTGCACATTGATTGTAAAACCCATCACTTGTCAATTCAGCTGAACATTAAAGTTCTAATACATCAGAAGTGCATAGGGGAGCTGACCTGGGCTAAGAAAGCATTTTATGCAGGAATATTAATAGAGTTCTTCTGCAGCTGCCTCATGTACTTCAGATTGGAAACCTCTGAACCAAAGCCAATTGACAGTAACATATTTGGAAAGGAAGATGCTTTTAAATTACCTCCTTTCCATTTAATCAGACAAGCAACCTCTGAATCCCAAGCCGTGGGTGCATGTTTAAGAGAACATTCTTTATATAGTTAGCTGAACCATGCCCAAGAGCACCCACTGACAGCTTTGCTATTACCAGAAGGACAATGAATCATGTGAACTTTGCTGACACACATGCTATAATAATTGTTACATTTTCTTTTAGAATATATCCTTGGGCTCGCTTTTGGCTTCACCTTAAAGGTGACAGCTTGTAAGCTACATAACCTAGCCTGCCACTAAATCATCAATAACAGTTCATAAAATATCCTGTGATAATTTAGCAGTGCATTGGTTCTGATCCTAATGGAATCAGACATCAGTAGTTATGCTATTTCCTCCTTGGATTCTGGATACTTCTATTGAACATTTGTTAAAACAGTTGTTCATCTACAGTGTACATATTCCTGCCAAGCTTCATGGAAATATTTCTATCCACTATTTTTTAACGTCAGCTCTCAGTAGAAGTTTGTCTTCTCTGTTTGGAGCTCACTTTGCTGCTATATAGACATCTTTGTTTCATAAAGCAGACATAGTTATAAACATTTAAACAGACACATTTGTATTCCCTTTAGGATAATGGCAAAATTTTCCCAATAGCTTTCCAAGTAGGAATACACAAACAAGAACAACTTCTGTATATTTCTATGTCAGAGCCCTGTTAGTTAAGTCTTTTGTTTTCAAAAGAATGTCTTAGGGAATCCACATTCGTATTTACTTAATTTTTCTCCACTGAATACTCTCAAAGGGATTTCTGGGAAGTATTAGCATATTTTGGATGCTAAGACAGTACTAACATTATGATTTTTATGGGTTTGATATATGTATTGTTATAGTGTTACCAAAAAAAATCTTACTGAAGCAATAAGTTTATTACTTTTTCCTTGATCATGGTAAACATCTGCCAGCAGAACCAGTGACAGAAATGTTGGCAGAGAAGAGATATCAATGGTCTTTAGGCAGTATTTGCTGTGTGGTACCCCTTCTGTTCTGGGTTCCCTTCTGGGTTTTTCCCAGTTTGGCAGAGCCTTGGTGGGTGCTGGTGGCTGGGGGTGTTCCCTGCAGGGACCCTCCTGTCCCTGCCACCCCTGGCCTGTGGGGTGGGCAGGCTCTGCTCACAGGCTGTGGCCCCAAGGGTGGGGAGTCCCCTGGCCCTGCCTGGCTCACTGCCCTGGGTGTCCCCGGGGGAGGGCTGGTGCCACACAGGGACCTGCAGGGCTGTCCCCAACTGCCACCAAACCCAGCCAAGGAGGCACAACAGCTGACTGAGGTGAGGGCTTGCCAGAGAACTTCCCTGTGGATTTATGCAGCTGATTGAACCAGTGAAGTTCTAACCCCTTTAGCTGGGCTGCCTGTGCTGTCTATAAGCTGCAGCAGCTCTCTCACTTCTGTCGTTCTCTGTCAAAGACTTCTGTGATTAGCCCTAGATGTCTGAAAATGATTAATATGAAATCCCTTCTTCACATTTAGAAATGCTGGGATTTGCCTCCTAAAATAATTGTAGTTAAAGACAACGGTGTTGTCAGATACCAGTGCTATAAATAAAATTTTGGATTTCTTACTGTGCAGATTATTCTGTGAATTAATTTCTGCATAATTTTATGAAGTCCTGTGATATTTTAATTTTTGAAGTAGCTATTTTATTTTGTTTCAATTCTATAATAAAATAGAATATTTTTATCATATACATATACATATACATATACATATACATATACATATAATAAATGTTATTTTGCTGTGACAAAACATTATAATAGAGTGCACAAGTTGTAACTACTTTGATTGATCCCATTCTGTCCCATTTATATCTTTCAAAGGCAGCATCATTTCTAGGTCTGCCCAACAAAGAAAAGGCTATAGCTTACAAAACAGTGTTTCTCTTGAGCGTCTCAAAGAACCCTGTAGATAGCCTGTATGGGGCTACAGATGCCGTGGCTGTATGGAGTGATTAGAATATGACTCCTTCTGGCTGCTGTGAGGTTTGAGACCTCCACAGTTTCATCCTGAGAGAATATCTTACCTTTTCTTTCTCCATTTCCCCAGAAGGTCTTCCAAGAAAAATCCCCACATCTTTCTTGATTTCTCCAAACCTCAGGTCTCCACAAAAGCTTCAGTACCAGTGTTTTACCAACCATTCAGGAGTTTTTGATTTCTTGCCTTCTCAGGGAACTTTTTCACTCTGTAACCAAACTCTCTCAGCAACAGCAAACACCTGATGCCTCTGTCCCTTGTCACTAGGCCAATTATCTTCAACCCTCTGATCTTCCACTTTCTCCTCCTCACACTCTGTCATTTCTTTTGTGGGAGCATCTTGTCTTCAGTTTTCCTTTCTTTCACAACAATCTGTTTCAGATCTAATTTCACATTTCCTCAACTTTGTCCTTGGGATAACTTACTGTATCTCATGTATGAATAAATACATACATAAATAACAGTGTAAAGGCATGAATAAAGAGGCCTCATGGTAACTGCAAGACTTACTATGACCTCTTTTTTTCCTAACCTTTCCTATTGCCTTTTTTTTCTTCTGCTTTTTGCTTATGTTACTTCATACTCGGATCTTGTGCTCTTTACCACATGAAGGCATGAAACACCTGATTAATTTGGCAATTCTATTAAAACAAAAATGGAAGAATCTCAGGCAAATGTAGCTCTTGTATTCACCTGAGCTACCCCTTATTTCCTTAGCCAAAATGAAAAGAAATGGTTGAGCTGCCTTCTCTAGAAAATGTGTTAAATCCTAATGAACATTATGCAACAGAGAAACACAGGAGTTCTAAAGGCTTTGCAAGACTTAACTCCTATTATTTCCTCTGAAGGGGTCCATCACTGCCATTCTGAGCAAGGGTGGCAAAGACTTGAGAATTATATAACTTTCTTCTTTATTTCTAAGACACGAATTTTTGCCTCTCTGTTGTTTTTTTTTTTCTTCTTATAAAAATATCAATACAATTCCCACAGTCTCATCTTTTTCAGTCCACAGAATAATGCCTATAATAAACACAGTTATCCTTTAGATAGAGGTTGTTTTGAACTCTTGATCACAGGTGTAATATTTTGATGTATTTTAATAATATCCAATATCTATTTCACACATTTTGTGATATTTTGATAACATCCCACTTATGCAATTGCAAGTTTTTCTCAAACATCAGTAAACATTTACTTTGCAGGAGGACAACTTGCTTTGTAGTTTTTAGTTCCTCCAATACAAAGTGTGGAAGCAACTGGACTGTGTAACTTCTCTTTCAAAGACAGAACTCTTTTATTTACAGACAACTTCACAGAGGTCTGAAAATACCAAGGTAGTTTTTGGCAGCTAAGGTGGTACTCAATAAATATGGGCTTTCATTTACTTCATGATTCTTTATTTGCTGGTGTAACCCACTGACTGAGCTCACAATGTTTCAGAAATGCACTACAGTCACAGAAGAAGCACACTGAGTACTACTGAGCACACTAAAGAGTCTGTGGGAAGACCTTACAGCAAGGGGGGAGGAGAAGTCAGACAGACAACAGCAAACTGTGTTTATACTGTCAGGAGATACACTATCTATAATATTTTGTAATATAATAATTTACGATTATAAATTATAATAATTTTTATAATTTAAATTTCATTTGCAACTACTCATGTACTGGTTTTCCCAAATGAATTATCAGACTTTTATCTTAGCTGTCCATTACAGCAAAGACATTAACTGTTGTCTGACTTTTGACTAATCACTATAGAACGTATCCTTTAATGAAAATTATTTTGTGTATGTACTGGAAATAATGGTGACTAGTCAAAATACTGAAGTTTTCACAAAAAATGGTCAGAAACATAGATATATAAATGTATTTGTGCTTTATCAACAGATCTTTGGCTTTGTCTATTCTCAGAACACTGGAAAAAATTACAAAAATTATGTGATATGACTGTGTGCAAAGTAGTGAACCATAGGTCAAACCTTGTGTGAATCAGAATCCATTATGAGTTCAAGTTGTATTCATTCATAAAGGTTATTTCTCATTTTTATACTTCTAATATCCTTCTCTACATTCAAACTTGTAGTTTTTGCTTTAGGTCAGTGACAGGATGGCCTGTTTTTTATGCTTAACCCCATCTATCCAGAGTCATGGAAATGACACAGAAGATGCTACTTTCTGTCTTTGTGGTTGCAAAAATATAACATTGTATGGTCCTGATCTTTCAGAGTCACCCTTTCAGAATGAGAGGAGGTTGGTGGTGCAGGTGGCCTCAGGACCAGGAGCATTTGTTACTCCACCCACACCATAGGTGGGGTGGCTACATTTGAAGATGAAAACACCATCACAGATTTTGTAAGACAGACTGAATACTCTGAAGTGTTCTGCAGCTGTTCCAGTTGCTAAATGTGGCTGAAGATACCTGCCAATCAAGACACTGTCAGATGGTGGAGCAGACAATAACCCTATTCTGCTCTGGAATATTTTCAGATAGAAAACTAATTTTTTTTAAAAAATAGAAAACATAAATTCTTCAAAACCGATGCTGAGTGTAATCTTGCTTCTGAAGACAAGCAAAAGACAGTTTCTTCTACAAGCAGACTGCTGCTCTTATCCTCTTTAGAGTCTCCATCCTAGTGAGGACAGTGATGTTAGCTCAGAAATGCCACTGCTGAGTAATAAAAATGTGTTTCGAGACATACAATTTTTCTTTAGTTATTATTCCACAGATTTACAAATGTTTGTATGGCTATGAAAAATGCTATTCTACCTAGCCAAGAAGCACAAAAACTCCATTTTATTGATTGAGGGATGTCAGCAGTAAGCATATTAATACTTATTCACTGTGTTTTTCCTATGGCATTCTGACATTAACTATGATGGAAAAAATCTTAGGGTATTTCTAGTGAAATAGCACAAAATAAATCAAAATCTCAGTGGAAGCTTAGATCTCACCAGAGCCCTTTTTTTATCCTGAGATTTTAGCCATGCAGGATGGAGCCCATTAAACAGAAGAAGAATATTGCAGAACAGTGCATGTTTACTCATTAATGAGAAGTTCTCATATAAAACTGGACATTTCTTGCAGGGTGGAATCTTTTCATTCCTGGTTTTGGGAGGGAGGAAGACAGCAGAGAGGAGGGGGAGGAATCCTTTAATTGTTAGCGCAGGTTTTAAACTGACAAGCCTCAAAGGCAGAATTCTGACTCTTTGATCTTAAAAGGGTTGTTAAAGGATGGTCTCACTTGTGTTTATTCAAATGTTTGCAGGTAAATGCTGATAATCTAAACTGAGTCAAAGCTGCAGAATTTAGCATAAGTGATTTGCATATCAAGAGCCTCAAAATAAATACCAATTCAGAGATCTTAAATGTTGTCAAAAACTAATCATGACTTGAAATTAACTTCAGGCTTGTCTATGTCTGGAAGTCTGTGCTCAGGAAACTAAAACATCCATTGGCAACCAGAGGTCTAATAGACGTGCTTAATCCCCACAAGGAGGGCTGTGTGGTGGCTGCAGGTATCTGCAGTCACACACCTGGTGGTTTGGGACACACCCAGCCAGAGGGCAACCTGGCAGGGCAAAGAGCTGAGCTGTGTGTCCTCCCCACCAGTCCTGCTCCACTGGAGACATCCTTGGGAGACAACCTGTGGCTGATTCTAGTTAACAGCTGGGAGAAATGCTTCCAGTGAGTGCTCTTGTAGATAATTTGCATTTTGCTGTTTCTGGGCAGAGTTGTTGATTCTTGAGCTACTGGATTCTTGACAAGCTTTTTTTACTACTTGTAATCAGTTGTATCAAGTAAAAGCATCATAGTTCCTAAATTACTTGATTGTCTTCAAAATCTATTTTTAGCACCTGGTTCCTGCTACTTGTTTTACAGCTAATGACTTCTTGGCATAATTTTGTGCCTGTTTCTTGACTATAGGAGCACGGAGCTACCCGTTTGGAAGTACAGATCCTTCACACTTCCTCTCTGAGGGTCAACAAAGATTGTCTGTGTTTTGGAAGTCTTTTGCGTGCTCATACGCTGCAACTGATAAAATGAGATACTAATAATTAACATTTATCAAGTCACATCCGCTGTAAAGCCAATAAAGGATTAAAGTTTCAGCCTTCTGATTCCCTTGGGGGAATGTCTGGGGCATGAGCAAGTATAAAAGAGGCTAGGAAATTATTTCAATTTGTGCAAAAATTTGCAAACTGCTTCAGTTTGACTGATACCTCCTTACGTGGGAAGAGCAGATGATTGCAGTGTCACAAAGTTGGGTCAGCACTTCAGTCCTTCTCCTTCTGTGCATTTTCAATTTACATCTTACATAGACAACAAAGATCTGTAAGATTAGCACCAGTTCTGGGCATTAGAATTGTACTAATGACAGACTCCCACAAAAGGAAAAGTTAGGAGCAAGAAATAGACTTTTCCAGCTGGTCATTGCTTACTCAATTCCCTCTTCAGATGTTTGTCACCTACAAGATCTTTTCATTTTGATGTGCCTGGAGTTTGAGCTGCTGACATTACAGGTTACTCTTCAGAGAATAAAAGTGGTATGATACCAATCAATATAGCAGCTTAGTAAATCATAAAGTGTAGGTTTAAGTTCTCTAGAACTGGATCTCCATGAAAAGTAAGTGTCTATTGGATCCAGCTATGGGTTTTGGGCTGAGATTTTCATAGGAAAATAGACTTTACATAGTAAATTTGTTACCTTTTTAAAGACATAAGTCTTGAGAAGCATAACTGAAGTCCTTCCTTTAGATCTAATGTCCTTAGTTGAAGTTTGCTGTTAGTGCAGTTATGTTACAGTTATGTTAATTTAATCTGAAATTATTTAGAATAAGAAGGATTTTGAGTAACAAATAGGCTGTTTCTATGGTAGGAACGCAATTTTTGAGTATTTGTGAAAATTCTGATTATTATCCCCCTTTCTCTGGAAGGAAAATCTGCCAGGACCAGGGAGAAGCTGGAGTGCTAACAGAAACACTCAGCACCTACCTAACACCAGCCCTGTCCTCTGATGATGGCGCTAAATTCTGGCATTCAGAAAACTTTTCTGCTGGTGTTGCCATAGTTCCCTGAGCTCAGCACCTGCAATCCAGCTGCCTCCCACTGCGATGACTCATTGACATTTCAACACTCTGCTTCGTCCACCTTATTGACTCTACAACTTCTTGCCTTCCTGCCTTATTCTCTGCCCACTTTCCCCAGTCCCATTCTACCCACCCTTTATTAGTCAGATGTCCACAGCTCGTCTGACTCTGAAACTTTCATTTGCTTTATAGGATGTCTTTCTATTTCTTTTCTACTGCTCTTCCAACACCTTTTTTCTTCCCCACAACTCCTGTCCACAGAACACACGGAGTGGTTTGAATATCTGGACATTACCCCAAGTTCTTCTACTTGTAAAGCAGAATAATAACTAACCAACAAGCTGCCACACCTGGTCATTAACAACAGCCAGTTAAAGCTTGTTGCTGTTTGACCATGGGTCTAATCTTAGTGTTTCTTGAGCTACTTAAGCCTTTATTTTTAATAAAGATGCTTATGTTTTTGAAATTGAAGTATATATGGTATAGTTTTTCACCAAAAATGAGTACAGTCCTCAAGTTCAGCACAATCATGTGCAGTTGCTCACTGTGTACGAAAAATGACTTAGAAGTTGTTTTTTCATAATTTGTGCTAATTTTTTTTAATACACTTGTGCATATCTAGTGATCCCATTTTTGTTTAAAGTTTATAAAAGCACAAATTGAGTTACCTCCTATTTCAAAATCTAAAGCAAGCTTTCAAAGATTAGGATAAAGCTTCCTGGAATAGTCACACTAACACCATGAGCTTTTTTACATCATAGCAAGTTAGGAGCTCAAAAGAAAAGTAGAATTAATTTGGTGTATGACTGAAGGAGGGTCAGATTGTGGGTAGCAGTGTCTGCGTGGCAGTAGAAAGGCTTTTGCATATAACATGGCCTTCATTTGTATCCCCAAGAGTGGTTATAGTGCAGTAATTTGTTTCATTTCTTCCTAATATGGAAATGTGGGCTTAATATATGACTCTAGAAGAACATGACCTTTTGACATATTTATTTTACATATCACAGCACTATAAATTTTATTTCAGCTGCAGTCTGATCCTATATTGCACCAAATCCCACTGGGAGATGCCGAAAATCTCAAATTCTGAGACATTAAAAATTCTGAGACATTAAAAATTCTGAACACCTCAAGAAATTCTGCTTATGAGTCTTAACAACACTTCTTGGGCTAAATACAAACATGAGAAGAATATGAAAAGGCTGGATTTTCAGGCTCACTAAACATAAGTGAAGTTATAATGTCTGGACCTCAGAAGATTTAGTCTCAAGCACTAAGTCTCAGGAGATTTCAAGAAAAAAATCTTACACTTTCGATCCTGCCAGTATATGATTATCTTAAATATATGAGTAAGTCAGCTGGCTTAGCTGGTACTGCTCAAACCCTCAAAGTTGATAGTATAGTTGTAGGATCATGGCCTTAATATGGAACAGAAATATTTCTATGGGGTTTTCTCATTTCAGTTCAGGAGCATTGGAATTACAGGTCCTTGTGAGTGAAACTGAGACTGTACCACCAGGTTTATGGCATTGCTTCACTGCACAGTCACTGTCGTGAACCCCAGATTAGTATGGTTCCATTGAGTGCATTTTACACATTCTTTCCTAAGAAGAAGTTTGTGATAAGCTAATTTCTCTCTTTTTTTTCCATGACCGTTTTTGTTAAATGATGTCCAAATTTTGATGCCTAATATGATATTTGAAAAGCTATAAAGTTTTAACAGACTCTAAATATAAAGCAAATGAATAAATTACTAGGGAGTCTGTGGTTTGATCCCAGGAAATCTGATTAATAGCTTTTAGCTTTTTCTAGACCACCCTGACTACATTGTGAAAAACAGTTGACTTATTTTATTGCTATTTAGACTGTAATTCGAGCTACTAAATTTATAACTTTTTTTTAAACATTAAATGAAGACATAAGAATTTGTATTTTTTCATGTGGGACCATATGCTGAACACATTTCTTGCTCTATTTAGTTCAGTCCTGTTAAAATATAATTCTCTAAATTTGCTAAACACATAATATCTATTTTTGGTATGAAAGGGGTCTAGTAAAAAGCTGGTGTAATTACTGTGATAGTAATTTATTTGTAATATCCTTATTGATTTTCGTTGATCAGGACTTGCACATTTAAAAGTGAAACTAATTTACATGTGGAGCTTCCCAAAATAGGGAGTGGAAAATGAATGTTGCAGTATAATTTGTCTGATAATACTTTTTTTTTCTCTTTACTGAATGTGAAATCTATATAAACAGTATTTTAAGAACAGCATAGTTGCACCTTATTCTTTGTTGGCTATAATATCAAATTTAAAAAAAAAAAAAAGTACTTATTGTTGGTCTAAATATTGACATTGCCAGTCAAGGACAAGACATAGAGCTAAACTGAGTCTTTTTGTTTTAATGACTTATGAATCTTCAGCGCTGATCACCTTGTAGAAACTTAATTGCTTTGCAGACCAGACTTCCAGAAAGCTGAATGGTTGTTGATCCTGGTCTGGGTCTGAACAAAGGTGGTGAAACACGGCCTGTGATGTGACACTGCTGTACAAAAAGGCTCTGTCTGTACACAGGGTGTTTTCATTACGTGTCCTGTGATCATCTGCACACAGAAAGGATGGGTTTTTTCCTTATTAAAAATGGAACTCTTTTGGTCATAGTATTTGTAGTAATAATGGATGCAAAAAAAAAGAATTAATCTTCTGCAATGTTATCACAGAAGGCTGATTATTTATAAAATAATTTCCATAGTGTGCGAAACGTAACAAATCTTGTTGAGTAAAAAAGTACACTTTATATATATTTATAAACCTCTGATAGATTGGTTGCAATAAACAGAATAAATTTGCATTGTCTTTTCAACATGCTCATATTTGCTTTTCTTTCCAAGAAGAAATAAATGATTTTCCACATAATAGAAAATTGAGTGTACTATTTCTAAAGTGCTCCTAACATAGGAAGAGGAAACATATTTTAATATTAGTGCTTATCACAGCATTTAAGGCAACACCATCCCCCCTCAAGCTTTCTGCTCTTAAATAAAAAAAGGAAAAATCCCATTGTTTTCCTGGGTTCACTTTGCTTCTAGTGATTGATGTAGAATTTTACTGCCATCCAATGGCAAGGACCTATTATAGCCTAAGTAAATGTCTAATGCTTTTTGATCAAATTGCAGTCTAGGGAATTTAACTTATGCTGTACACTTGGAACTTACATCAATACATCTCTGTTCCTTCCACAGTGAGAAAGAAATATGACTACAGTTTCAATTTATTCTGTGTTTCCTAATTCAATTTTACTCTGAATTACTAATATGGTGGTACATAATTACCTAAATGAATAAACCAACCTAAGCTACTCACTAAAAAGAACATTAGCGTATAATATTAATTTTTGCCTGTACCTTGTCATGTTAGTTTAAAAGATTCCTTTTGCTACAATTAAGGGCATTTTCCTAGTTGTTAAAATATCCTTTTGCTAAAATACTTCTCTCCATTTTATTTACTGTGTTTGGAGATTTCACAGTTGTTATTGTACCCTAAAGAATTGCTTTATGATGCTCAAATGTGTTATAGGGGTTTTTTCGTGCATTTTTTTCCCCTTTTAACTCACATACATAAACCTCTAGAAGAGAAAGATAACTGCTTAAAACTATAATCTGAAATATATGGATTTTGGTTTACTTTTATCTTCTGTGCTTTCCAGATTCACCTTCAACTGCTAGTCCAACACAATAGTCACTCTTTAGGCTTCTAAGAAGAAATCCAAAGTTAACAAATTTCATTTTTCAAGTGTTTATTTTACAGAGGAAACTACATAGATAGATCTAAAGGAAATAATTTCAGATCTTGGCCAGAATATAAAGCTAAGCCTCCGTCTTGTAGTACTAACTAAAACTTACAATAATTAGTGGCTGTTAAAAGGAAAAAAAACACCTACCAGGATGAAGGAAAATATAGGTTTAGAATAAAAGAGAAAAAAAAAAAAAAGAATAGATGCTGTTATTTCTGTTGTTTCATTTTATGTGGAAGACTCCTCATGTACTATCACTCTCCAAGCCAAAAGATACACTTTAAGTGATATAAAGGAGACCTAAACCATGTCCCATTTGTACCTCCTCTTACAGAGAGCTGCCTGATGTGCCACAGGTGTATTTCAATCCAAATTTTTAAAAAACATTTTCGGCTTCTCACAAGGATACAAACAGTGGATTTCCACTTTCTGAGTCAGAACACGTAGGAGCACTTTTGAAGTGATGTTGATCTCTTGCCATTATTTCAAGTCCTTTTAACAACTCCATTGCCATAATCTTTGACTATTACCATGGCTGCTTAGAAAGAATAATCTTTGATTAAATTACATCATTAACCTGCAGCACTCCAAACCATGTAAGATTACAGGAGATGGAGCAAGAAACAGCATAAAGAACACATTCCCAAAAGACTCCAACAAAAGCCTTATGTGTCCATGCCTTAGACAAATTCTACACTTACTGAAACAATTGCAAAATTAAAACTTTCTTCCTCTAACTGAAATACAGTGACATTAATCAGCACAAAGTCTTTGGGGAGCATGTGCAAAGAAAAGAGTACCATGCTTAGAGATATCAAAAATAAAGTAGGTATGTATATGTTGTTTGCTACTGTACTTCTTTAATACTAAAAGAATGGGTATACTAGAAAAATACAATATGAAAATTAGGAATATGGGTTGTAAGTCGTTTGTATCATTGTATTTATTCTGTAATTAATATCAAGACACTATAAGTTTACCTGGAAAAGACAGCTTACTTTTCTCAGTATTGCTATGTTAGCAGTTGATTGGAAAGTGAAAGAAACACTTCTCTACACTTTTAAATTTGAAAATAAGGTTCCATGTAATGTAGATATTAATACAATTTATAACTGGTAGAAAACATGGATAGATTGTCATGATATCATGACATAAAAATCTGTCTGGTTCCCTCCACCCCTCTGAATTTGGATTGCCAAAGAGGATCAATCTTAGAAAAGCAGCATGGGTGAGTACAGGATCCTCCTTGGGAATATCCATTTATTGTTAGCTAAGTTGCTAATTATTGCTAGTTATTGTTGGTTAAGTTGCTAATTCATTCTCTAAAGTATTTGTATTGCTATAGGTCTCAAAGTTTTGTGTATGTGCTTATGCAAATTTATTGAGTGAAATCTGTTTTAAATTAATTTGTACAAAAAGCTACACTTTAACTTCAGTTTTAATACTTCAAGTAAATATACCTTTCACAAAGCAGATACTTTCTCTTATTTCTCAAAAGTCACTTAAACTGTTTCTATAAATGGGTAGGAGGAAAAATTTAATTTCAACCAATTCTTCTTTCATGTTTTGAATAATAGGTTGTTTTGGGATTTTTTTTTCCCGGTGCTTTGAAGGAAAGGCCTGTGTGAGAGCTAACAAAGCTGCATTGGCTTTGTAGCCCTCATTTTATGAGACATGAGATAAGCTTCTCTCTGCATGGGTCTCCATGAGTTCAGCTGGCCACAGCACGTGGGCAGGCCTCAGGAAATGGAGCCTTTCCCCTCTTGTGCAAACAGATGTGTGCAGGGGGAGAGATCTGCTGGGGAGGGGCCCTGCAGGTCACAGTGCAGCACAAAAAGGGAATGTGGGAGCTGGGTGACGTGTTCTTGGGTGAATTTGGGGCAATACCATCATTCCAGTGCTCCTGCCAACAGAAGCTGAGCTGGTAAAGTGGAGACCATGGAGAATGCAGCATGTAGCATCTGTTAATGGGCTAGAGTTGCCTCTATTCAGCCATTTCCCCCTCTGCAGGAAATATCCTCACTCTATTCATCCATGATTTCCTGTGGCCAAGAAGGCTGGAGAGCAATGACAAAAGGAGGCCCTGCCACCAGCAAGAGGGAGCACCCAGCCACCAGCCTTACCCTGGGAGAACTTTCTGCTCATCACCTCCCTCCTTCCACTTTCTTCACTTTCATGCATATTCAAACAATTCATCCAAATAACCAGAAGGCAAACTGCCACTGAATTGCCAGCCCTTGGTCCTGAATAAGCTGCTCACAGTCAATTGCCTTTTTCCTAGTTTAATTTTCTTTGTACATTTTATAGTGCTCTGTGTGCTCAGTGACAATCACTTCTGCAAAGCTGCATTTCATTTCCTCTGACCACTAAAACTGTGATCTGCTTTACTTGCCTGAAACAAGTATCATGCACAGATTTTAATTATTTAGTCATGATTTAGCACGCATGATATATGGGCATCATTATCAATGGCTGCAATATCTCTTCTTTTGGCTATTTAACATGGGGAAGATGCTCTTTGTTATTAACATCTGTTCATCAGGGACACAGACCTTCACAGCATTACTAGCACCTTCTGTTTTTGTCAGGAGAAAGGAAAGTGATCAAGAGCCTCATCAGAGCCTAATTTGGCACTGATGTGTTTTCCTTTCTCTTAACACAGCTTAGACCTAAATTGTTCCTTAAAATTACCATTGCTGCTAAAATACTGCTCAATAACTAGATCTGACTAGGGGTAGACTAAGATGGTTCAGATACCAGTGTATCATTATTTAAATGTTATGGTCGTGGGGGAGCTACAAGATGAAAAATAAGTTAATAAAAGATGTGGTGGAATTAGAAAATAAGATTAGTGAAGTCCTTTAGCCATGAAACCATCTTCAAGCTATGAAAAAATGGCTAATCATATTTTTCCCTCACTAAGCTCATTCCACTTTTTCCGCAGCCCAGTGAAGGCCTCACAGCAGAAATTTACATTTACCTTGTTGTTGTAGCAGGCACTTTATTAAGGTTTTAAGGATGGATCTGGGGTTCCCAGTTAAACAAGGCTCTGGTCCTTGGCTGCTGCTCTCCAGGGGTGTTCCAGCAGCCCATTGCAGAAGGGTTTCCCTGCTGAGCTGCTCCCCAGGTGGGTTGAACCCAAAGGGATGGGTGTTCTTTGAGGACAAACTGAACTTGAACTTTTCCTGCACATCCTTCTTAAGGCAAGGGTAAACAAAAACCCGGATTTCTACACAAGTGTTTGATTCCGTGAGTGCTGCCAATACTGAGGGAATATAACAATGTTTGTGCTCCAGAGCAGGATCTTATTTCTTCCTAAAAGAAAGCATCAAAATCTGATCATGTAGATAAAAGAGGGAACTTCTCATGAATATACTCTACGTGATTAAAACCCCAGCTCCCTATGGTTTAGACCTGGAAGACATTTTAATTATCTAACATCTTGCTATTTCTGGAATTTTGACTGCAAATGTGTCTGACATAGTGTTTCATGGAATATCCTTTCCTCATATAACACTTTTTTTATACTCCAGATGTACAGTAAACAACAAAAGCCTGTTTTATCTCTTATCCTTCATCAGATGAAAGTGAAAGATAACTAAAAGAAAAAACCTTTTAAAGAATATATTTTAATCATAGATGTCCTGCTTATAATCTAAAATCTCATAACAATCTCAAGTATGCTTTATCAAGTAGACCCAAACTACACAGAACTGAGAAATTCAAATATTAGAAATACTATTAAAAATATATAAAATAGGCAAAGAAAAGCCTTACATTGTTCTCATTTTTCCAGGCAAATAATATTCCTATTTTTTTACATAATTATTATTTTAAATCAATTTTAACAAATATCAGTACCATCCTGTCACAAATTAGTGGCACAGAGAGAAAAAAATTACCATGATAATCATAAGCATGTTTTGATTCTGAATATTTAAGTAAGAGCAACTTAATCATCAGGGTGATTTTCCAAATGTTATCCAGCCTATCAGATAAAACTGCTCCTAATAGTTTGCAAATGAGAACACAAATGCAGCATATGAAAGGTAGATATCAAGCTTACAGTGAAATGCCTTTAAAGTTTATATTATATTGACCACGTAAATGGTGTTTTGAAATCAGGGAGTTACTATATACTGCATCAGAAATATGAAGGAACTCAGACAGACTCAGCCTGTGCCAAGGGTTTGAGTGGTTTCTAAAATTACCTTATCACTTCTTAAATGTAAGTGTTAGACTAATGTTTTAATATAGCTAGAGTATTACCAAATATTTTCTCAGGGACTAATCTATTTCCTAGGTAGTTGATGATGAGTTGTTGAATTTAACCAATATGAAGCAAATGACTGACATCTATCAGGGCAGGTTTTGACCCACAGAAAATGTCTGTACTGTGGCAATGAGTGCAGTGATAGTCTGAGCAAGCTGGTGAAGACGGGAGCTGGAATTTTGACTGCAAGTGTGTCTGACATAGTGTTTCACGTGCAGTGGGAGCAGGCCTCACCTGGGCTGCCCAAGCAGGATTTGCTGCTGCCCTGGGCAGGCCCTGGCAGGGTGTGCTCACTGCTGGCACCTGATCCAGGACCCTATGGCAGCTGACACCCAGAGCTGTGCCAGCACGGGCTCTGCCCTGGGACTCCTCACTGCTGCTGGGGCCATTATTTCCACTCAGAGCAATAATTAATTCAGGATTTGTAAAAAAGTTTGTGAAAGAAGTCTCTAAACTGGGGGTGGAGTGGGGGGGTAAGGTAGGACTATATTCCAAGAAGAAATAACTAATGAATTCATATGTACTTTCTAAAACCAGACGAAACACTTTGATGATAATCTAGCTTGTCTTTGTGCACATATGTACATCTATACATTCATCCACTGATTCCACAGTGTAACTTTAGTAAGCCTGCTTTTGTAAAAACAGTCATGTCAGATTCATTTTATATGATGGGCTTCATCTGATATCCTGGTGCTTGGCAGCAAACACTTTCAGAAGTTATTAAGTTAAATATTATTAACATAAAAGTAAGAAATAGTATTATTCTATTTGCATTGTCAATGAATAGATGCCTGTTAATAAGCAGACAGGAGACCAGCAGGAAGTGATTCCTTTACCTTTTGGCTGCTGCCTTTTTTCTGTTCACATAAGGAGAAAGGGGCTTTTAGAGGCTTATGTGGTCAGCTTTGAGTCAGCCAAATTTGGGTTATTTGTGCCATGGATGCAGGGACAGCTCAGAACCAGTTGCCCAGCTGCAGCAACACTGACACTGCTCTCAGGAGCAGGCAAGTACAGCTGGTCTCCTGTCACACAAGGCCTGAGCTAATAAACCACCCAGATCTATGGTGGCTGTGTGTGTGCTTATCTCCTGCCTTGTCTGGCTGTGTTTCCATGGCAGGAGGTAGAGGAGAGATAAGTTATCTTAAAGACAGTCAGATCCAGCTGGGGTTTTCTAAGTTCCATTCAGGTTGTGTCCATTGAACTGAACATGTGGAAATACTTTTTTTGGTAACAGTCAGATTTCCCAAGAGATATTTTGGACCTTAATATAATAAAGTCCATGCAACCAGGTGCTGAGGGCATAATGCAGGTATACCAAATAGCTCTGCAGGAGACAGCTGTGATACAGCAAAATTCATCCTGTTTTGGAGCTACTTGGTTAGTCTGAATGAACCAAGCCTGATTTCTCACCGAGGTGCTGTGAGATACATATGCTGGATTTGAATTCTATAACACTTCTCTGCTTCTCTGAGCATTTGCTTCAAATGTCACCAAGCCCCTCATTCTCAGTGAGAAGGACTGTGGAGAGTTGCTGGCACGCATGCATGACACGCAACCCACTGGGGGCTGCTGCTGAACTGCTCCAACCAACACAAACTGTGGGAGCAATGCCTCCAAGCTGAGTAAAAGTAGAGGGTCTGGAGTAGCTTTTGCAAGCACCGTGTTCAATAAAAAATAGTTATCTGCTGCTTCTTACCCAAAGCACCATCCAAACTCTGCACTTTTTGGAGAATGGGAATGTTTAAACATGCATCTGGGGCAAAGAGAGCTTTCAAAAATGTCTTACATGTTAAAATCTGATTCTGATCCATGAATTCCCCTACACTTATGCAAGTTCTGCTAATTTGTGCAATGTCATAAGAGTTTTCCGAGAGACCACTTCTACTTAACATCTCTGCATGTCAGTCCACATACAAAAAACATTCACACACAGTTTTGGCCATAATGCTCTGATCAGGTAACAAGTCTCTCAGCTATAAAACTTACTGCTACATCTTAGCAAGGCATCCTTATGTTGGCAAAAATAAATGCAGGGCACTGAATTTACAATAGGGTTTTTTCCAATAAGTTAATAGATCAATGACAGTCAGCTATGGCAGTGCCCAAAAAATTCTCGGGTAACCCATACCACATTTCATGTTCAGAATGAAACTTATTTACTTCTGAACCAGGGTGGAGAAAGTTTGGGCTGTCACTGTGCCACCCATGAAGGGTTAACAGCAGCAGTGACCCTTTGCAGCTGAAGGGCAGCCCCACTCTGGGTAAGGCTACCAAGCTCTGCAGGCTGGGCTTGCCTGACTAGTTGCAGGAGCAAAGGAAGGAGGTAATTCTAGGTATTGGGGAGAAAACAGCTGATTTGGAGGCTTTCCTTATGTTCCTTTGGCTTAGAAACTGAAGGTGTTGGCAGGAAGTGGAAAGTGACTTACATGGACGTTATGATCACAAACTCATGCTGGGTAAAGGAAAATGGTGCTGTTTTAAAGAGGGTTGGAAATAAAGAAGAGATGTTTGTGAAGAAGAGAGTTCCTGTTATCAGGTTAGCCTGTTGAAGTGGTTATCTTGGTGGCTCCCAGCTTCTCTCACCTCAGGGATTGTGAGGAGTTTTAAGCTGGTTTAGTGAGAAGGGCTGCTGGCCAGAGTGGAGAGTATTCATTCAGTCACCATGAATAAGAACAGGCAAATGTGCACCTTCGAAAGCTTGCTGGCTGATCCCCTGAAAACCAGTTTTCCATAAGCAAGTAGCCTTATATTATTGAAAGACAAAACACTCAGACAGTCAAGAAAAAAAATAAAATGTTTTATGTGGATACTGTAAATGTAGTGGAGATGTGGAAATGTAGGCTTACAGTTTGGCAAGGGTAGGAATACATCAGTTCCTGCATTTTGACACAGCTTTGGATAAATGCTGCACAGTGTTCTAAATCAAGTGGAGTTACCATGATGGGAGGCTACTTTTCTGGTATTGGATGATGGAGCTGGGTTGATTTTTTTCATTCTTTTATTGAAAACCAAGTTGTGACAGATGACAAAATAACATCAAAACAACAAAGTTTGTGAAGTGCAAGCAATAGTAGGTCATGTGTCAAGGTACTGTCTTCTGTGTGTTTTCCCTCTGCTCTGGAAGCAGCTTTAGAGCTCGAAGGGCAGTGCAGTCTACTTAATCATTGCTGATCTAAGAATCCAAAACACAGCAAACTGTTACTTATGCCATGAAATTGCTCCAAAGGTTCAAATGTCTTATGTGCCAGCACAGCAAGTTTCCCTTGAGGTTCTGTCAAGACTGAATTTTAATGGCTTTGAGTCCAGGTAATTTCAGGCAAATTAGCTTCAACCACACTGAACCTGGAAAATTGCCTCGTTCAGGAAGTGGTGAGATTCATGCCTAGAAAACCCCAATTGTATTCTGCTCCAGGGGCTGGGTATAAATCTTTACTGTTCTCATTAATCTTTTAAGCTAGGGAACATAAACATCTGGAAGCTTGCACTTTCAGAGTCCTGTAACAACATCTCCAACTGGTTATTTCACTTCTTTTGTCTATAATAATGCCCTGTTTTATTTCCTATGTATTATTCATATATACCTTAAATTTAATCACCAACCCACTAAAGTTAAACTCACACTACACCTGAGATATAAACACCATCACACTGGAGTTGAGAACACATTATGCCTTATCCATAATTACTCTCATGCTAAGGGAAGGTTCACACCTTTATTTTGTGATACCATCAAAACTTTTCTGGTTAGCAGAGCCTTTTCATACCTGTACAAAACATGCAAAATGTCCTTTTTCTCCTGGGTCCTTTCTATGCAGGGAAATACTTCTTTTAATTTCATGTTCACCATTCTAGTTATCTGCTTTCTACCAGGTCTGAGAGTGGAGTTTGCCAGTTAGGGATGGTGAAAGCACTCAGGATGTGTCCTCTGTGTTCCCCACTGCTGGAGGCTCTTCCTGTTCCACAGGGAACATCCTTTTCCCCAGCCAGCAGCTTGTGCCCTGTGCTCATCCCACCTGGCAGTCCCTGTCTTCTTTGGCTCCCTGCACAATTGGTGATTGCAGTAGTGAGGAAAGACCCCACTGTAGACTTGGCAGAGCGTTTTTAGAGATGACCCTTTGGTATTGTTGGGACAGAGTTTACACCAGTGCCCTGTGCAGCAGGGCCTGTGCTTGCAGGGCAGAGGACTTCTCCAAAGCCCTGAACATCCCATGGCCCCACAGAATCATGCTGGGCTTGTAGGCTGGATGTTTTGTTTCATTACTGGAATTTACCTGAAAATCTTTGAACCTGCTGGTCTCTCACCTGTTCAGAGTTACAGGTTTCCACAGATATTTGCAGTTAGTTATCTATTTCTTCTCTAGTTTTCCAAGAAGCATATTTTTTTGGTATTTTTTTGTTCTTGGTTCTCCAGTCTGTTCAAGTCACCATGTGTTACCCAGCTGTCTTGAGTTTTGCCTCCCTGTAATAAATAAATACACATTCATATGGATGTGGTGCTTAGGGATGCAATTTAGTGGTGGACTTGGCAATGTTGGCTCAGTGATTGGATTAAATTTTAGAGGTCTTTTCCAACCTAAATTATCTATAATCTATGTATTTTATATATAATATAATCATAGAATTCCAGAATGGCCTGGCTTGGAAGGAACCATAAATATCATTTAGTTTCAATCCATTACCATGGGTAGGGAACCTTCCACCAGATCATGTTGCTCAAATCCCTGTCCACCCTGCCCTCAAACAGTTCCAGGGATGGGGCATCCACAGCTTCTCTGGGCAACCTGTGCCAGGGCCTCACCACTAAAGAATTTCTTTCTCAGATGTAATCTAAATCTTCTTTCTTTAATTTAAAACCATTCTCCCCTTGTTCTATCACTCTCTGTCTGAGGAAAAAGTTCTCCCTCTTTTTTGTAAGCCCCCTTTAAGTGTTGGAAGGCTGCAGCAATATAGAATAATGAGCAATAAATCTTGGGTGGACAATTATTGCAGGCTGCACTTTTATCTTTTTTTCAACTCGTATTTTTGTCAGGCCACCTAAAAACCCCTGGGTTTGAGAAGGAAATAATGGACACAAAAATTCAGGCATGAAGTAATAGCCCTTAAGTGGCCTAAAAGTTGCTTAGGTGAAACAGTTTTCAGTGTCTAATTAGTAAGTTTCATATTTATTCAACTAAAAAGTGCTAGAAGTTTGATCATTCTTTGACTTTTTTATGGGAAGCAAAACCAAATTAAATGCAGAAAAAAATTTGGCTTGTGTCTGCGATAAATATGAAAATGTTGGTGCTTTGTTCAGTTTCTCTGTATTTTCATGTGCTGTATATGGGGGTAATGTATGTACTTGCTGCCTTAGACAGAGGTCCAAAGTTTTCTCCAATCTTTTGTGATACCTGGAGTCAGTAGTGCATAAATTGAGTGAGAAAATTTATTTGAGTTTGTTGTCTGGCCATAATTAAATCCACTAATATTGTTCTAATGCTGCCTTTGTTACAGAAATCACTGTGGTGAGTGCTACATCTCACCTTATGTTATCTTCAAGAAAAGCCTTCCATGCTTATGTATTTAATTATCTGGCATTCTTTTACTGTATTTGTCAAGCAATCTGAAATATATTATTGCAATACCATATCTGCAGTAGTATCTCCACATAAACAAATGTGCTTCTTAACTACAGCATTGAGAACTCCCTCTGGTAGGATTCCCAAACTGCTCTGCAGGTTGCTGGCTACAGCAGACTACCAAAACAAATCTCTTACCATGATCAAGGTCAGAGCCAGGTCAGTCATTCACAGAATATTACATCTCTTCTTGGAAGCAGGAAGCATTTGATATTTGATTTCCCCATGCACCGTTCTTTGATGGATTTTCCTTTTCTTTCCTGCAGAGGGAAGAAACTGTTATGTTAAAACTGTTATATGTATTTACATGTAATGACTGATATTTGTTTAATGTTGATAGTATCCTGGAAAACCATTAAGGAAATGCATCTTCTGGCTCTGCAAAAGTATGCAGTGTGCTATTTGCCTGGAGTCTAAGCTAATCCTTTGGGGGAAAAGTGCGTTCACCTGAGGACACTGCTCGAGGAGGTTTGCAATCACATCAATTATTTCATTAAATGTTTAATCCCCAAGCAGACTTTGGCAATGATTTATGAAGGATCTAGGAGAGGAATGCTGCTACCACTTTGGATGGCCAGGTTACCTGGGTAATTGTGCTAGGATCATTTGCCAGGTTAAGACCAAGGTTTCATTTTCTGTATATACATGTATCTACAGCTATGGAAAAATAACTGACCAATATTGTGGCTGAAAACTGAGCATTCTGTGTCTATGCTTCAAAATCCTTTAAATCTTACATTTCTGGTATCAAAAATTGAAAAGAGATTTTGTAAGGAATCTGTGGAAGGAATCTATGGAAGGAATCCTGTTTTTCGTTTCATCATCTTCTCCCTTTTATATTCAGAGTTAATAAGATGTTTATTTTGTGTCATTCTGTGATGTGTGGATTTTTATTGCTGTTTAGTTTCTTTATTTTTTTTTCCTTTTTTTTTTTTCCTTGAGTTCTATCTGCTTCATTCTCCCCTTCCCTGGTTCTTGGATGCTATGACTACCAGTGTCTTCTGATAAAAGGAATAACTAAAAATCTGGATAGGTTGTTGCCTATCTTTCATCTTCCTAAAGAAAGTGGTCTCTTGTTAGCATGTTGCAAGTGTTGTGGCAATGGAATGGAGAAAAAACTTTGTGTTTATGAGGTCAGAAATGATAAAACTGAGTTAACTGAAGTCATATTCCTGTCTGTGACAAGACTGGGCGGCTGTGTGTTACAGAAAGGAAAGGTGGGGAGTCTGATGAAGACTGGATTAGTGTGAATCATGTCATACTGGATGTATCACATGAGAGAGACGCCAAATACCTCACAGTTTCTGGTCATCCTAATCTTGCTGTGTGGAAATCCTGGGTCATGCAAATAGAAATACCAAAGATTCTTCTCCTAGCTTGACAGAGTGTGTAATCAATGATAAATTGTACTTATCTTGGCATTTTTGTCTTGTTATTCATGAGAGATGAAGACTGAAATACGAAGTAAATCCCAATACAGAGTGCCTGTGATGGATGGTTGGCTTTCTCTTATTGTTGCTTATAGTTCTTTAACTGCTTGTCATTAAAGACTAAGATGGTAGAAGAGGGAAACTGCTTTGGAAGTTTTTATGGCTCATTACCTTCCTATTTATTCTCTTAGCCTCCAGTGTCCTGGGCAAGATATTAAAAATCTTTGTTGTTCTTGGAAAAAAAGACTAAAAACAATCTCCACTAATTTCTTTGCAAACAGTTTTTATAGTTTAACTAGCCAGGAAGCTGGGGTTGAGTTCCGGGATGCCAGTCACTTTCCATAGTTATTTTTGGATAGAGAGCCTAATATTAGAGACAGGCACTTGTGCTAGTGTTTCATGAGGATGGTGACTGTCAATCAGAACACTGTATGTGATTTTCATTAAATCAGAACCTGAAAAGGTAGGGACTTTTTTCTGTTGTAGGTGCTGGATTAGTGCAATAAATACAGTGGTCTTTTATCCAAACAGCCTCCCTCACTGAAAGAGAAACACATAGATGCACATAATGTACCTTTTTGGTTTCTTCTCTCCAATTATGCTAACAAGCTTCATGCTGAGAAAGGATTAGGGCTGATGGACAATCAAAGACAATGCTTCCTTCTCGGTAAAAAGGTGTGAAAAGATATAGGCACTGGGGCTGGAGTTATTAGGCATACCTGCAGGAGGCCATATGACTAAGTTAGGCCTTGAGAGACTGAAGTATAGAAATTGCTTAGTCACTATTCTAAGCTCTTCAATGACATCTTTAACACCTTTTGATTCGAAGGCAAAGCCACAATGCAAACATTCCCCTGGCAGGTTGTGCTCAGTGTTTGTGGCTCAGCAGGGCAGCAGGACACCTGGCTGAGTAAAATTCCCAGTGGGAGACCTGCACTGGCCCTGCCAGCAGGGCACGGGCACCTGCAGGCGCTCGGAGAGCAAAGCTGCAGATTAAAGAGGCAGGAGGGTCCTATGAAATAAACCCTCTGCCAAATTCATTCTGTATTCCATAGAAGGAGAGGAGCAAATTAAAAGGTAGAATCAAAGGAAATGTTAGGTAAGTCCCTCTCATACTTCTTATTAACTGTGCTGTTGCTTCTTTGGAGCACTTCAAAAAGCCAAAGCAAGATGGTCAGGGAGAGACAAAATTTATTGCTCAAACGTATTACTAAGCAATTATGACTTACTTTTAAAAAATAAAATGCCTCTGCAATTTCAACCTCTTTATCTTAACTCAGGTTTTCCTCAAGGTATTTTACTTTAATTTCAATAAGAAAGATTTAAAGATTGAATCAATTTTACCAATTTTATCTCTTCTTTGTAGCTGGCTATTTATTATCCCTTTTAAATGTATTCCTGACCTTTAGTGTGCAGTTCTTTTGGAGCTCCATAATTATATCTTGCCTGCTTTCTGCCTTTGTTACTAACCTGTGAAACCCAGTGGTCTCCAACTGAACTAATCATAAAATACTATGTAAACATCTCCCTGCATCAAGGATATATATTAAGTTACATTCCACACAGACAATGCGAAATAAAAATATTGTAACTGAGAAATGGGTATCTAATACAAATGTTATTAATGTACCTCCCAAAGACTGCTCAGAGGCAGAGGTGACCGCAGGGGCGGAGGTGGATGGTTACAGGCTGCCTTCTCTAACATCTGTGTAAATACTGGAGTGGTGGCCCCTCTAAGTTACAAGGGCTGCAGTTTCAAATATTAAACTACAAAAAAGTCTGCCTGTGACTGTACTAAAGAAATTGCCTTCAGTATCTTTTCTTTTTTTTCTTTTTGGCTGCTGGTATTAAGAAAAATACCAGAAGACCACCAAGGAAGAAAGGCAGGAAAAGGACATAGGCATAATGAAGGAATGCCAAGATTTAATTGACACAGTAGTGGCTCATACTCTCTTTCTGGAGATGTTACTCTTTGGATGTTGATAACAATAATCTTCCAAAGAACCATATTCAATGGACTTGTAACCCCTCCAATTATTATTAAAAGGGGAAAAAAAAGTATCTTCTTTAAATCATATTCTTTTCCCCAAAAGCCAAATATCCTGAACATTAAAACAGCAAAGCAGAATGTTTAGAATAAGTTTTCATATCAAGGAGAGACAGTTAACTGGTAAAAATAACCTTTAAATGATCATTCCTGTAGAGGCACCAATAGCCTAGATAGTGGAAGGGATAGGTAGGTTTAAAATGGAAAACTGGGACACTAAAGACCTGTGTTTTATTCTGTCTCTTCCAATTTTCCTGGTAGACTTCTCTGAAAGACTTTTAAAAATTCACATAAGTCTGATTTTTTTCACCCCCAACTTCAGGCTCAGTTTGCAAACTGAAGTCATGATACCCATGTAAAAATGCAAATATGAGTGTGTGTTACAATTTATAAATTGCTCCAGTGTGTTGTTTTAAGAATGTGTGGAAGGAAAATGTAGTTGAATATAGATGCAGCCTGCTATATATGTAGGAAGATCGGCTGGAAATCACCACTTCTAAATTTCAGCATTTCTATTTTCTGTTCAGTGGAAGGAAAGGTTGACACAGAGAGATCTTATGACCAGTCCAAATGAACCAATATCAGTAATAATAAAATTAGAGAAAATTTAAAGTTTTACACTGCAAGCACTCACATGAGCTTAATATCAATTACAATTTCTGATTATACTTAATCTAGGTGAAAACTGCTTTTTAAACCAGTATTCTTAATAAATTTGGGTAAAGTATAAGAAATACATTAGATTGGATCAAAACTCTCTTGCTGAACATGGGAAGTGTTGTGGCATTATTCTGGAAGTTCCCTTACATAAGGTGGCTCCGCGGTGCATGTGGAATTTTTTAAAGGAAATTGTGAGGTCTAGTACAGTACAGAATTGCTCGTACCCCAGTGATAAGGTAATTTACCTGGTTAGTGCAGAGGGTAAGTTGTTTTTTAAAAATTGGAGGTAAAAGGCAAAAAATCAGAAAGTTCACAACCATATGGATAAACCCAATTTATGCACAGCATGTAGTTCTGTATAGAACTCCTGTAAGTTGTACTGATCATGATCTTCCCTGTGACAGTGGAATAATTTATATAAAAACCCCAAACAAACAAAAGAAAAATCAACCTCAACACTCTAAAAGAACCCCCAAACCTTAATTTTTGTGATGGCTGAATGAATTGTGTTTTGACAAATGAAGATCAATGAGTTTGATTTTAATTTTAATTGGTTTAATTGGTTAATTTTAAGAACTTGTCTCCAGAAGAAACCAAATACTCTTGAATTTAAATTAAAAAATCTCCAACAACCTCTTCCTTCTGTACCGTGGTCTGTCAGAGGAGCCCTGGGTGGCACACGGCAGTTCAGTGGTGATGTACTTGTGTCAGACATGCAGGATATCCTGGTAAGGGCATCTCTTGTGCAGTGATGCTGCCTCCAGATCCCCAAAGATCATCCAACACTGTACCACACAAAACTGACCTGGTGTTGCCTCAGAAAAAGTAATTTTAAATCACATGTCATTAGAATATTTGAAACAGCTGGGTCCAGAAAGGTACGAAATTACATACGCAGGTGCAATAGTGCCAATGCTGTGTATGTATGTGATGATTTTGATTGCCACACTGGCAGAATATTGTACTGAATTTCAGTACAATATCTTTAAGCCCATATACAATATAGCTATCCACTTGATGTTGGAGATGAGCCTCATTGCTTAGCATTAGCATCACAATTTTTTTCCTTCCTCTGTTTGCTAGGTCTGATTTCAGTGAAGCAGATCCTGACTATTCATGGTGTTATTCAGATGAAAGTTTTTAGGCAACTCAGCTGGTATCCAACTCAGCCATAGCCAATGTAAGGGGGCAGAGAATAAGATTTGAAATTAATCTCCTTGTATTTTGGAATAAGTCAATCTAGCCTCTGGGCTATTGCATAAAAAAAGTGGCTGGCTTTTTGCAGGATGCTTTTATTGGAAAAATAATTGTGGCATATTCTGAGCTCAACAGCCTGTGCCAGCCTGGTTTGGGACATGGGATGAGAGGCAGGAGTTGAATGGCACAGAAGCGCTGTGCTGCCATTGAATGCCTCTTCCCAATGGCTTTCAGACATGTAACAGGATCTCTTCTTCCTTGCTCGTGAAATAGCTGGAGAACCCTGGTACTGGATGAACCTCCTACTTTCAGCTGAAATGAAAGCAACATTTTTACAGCAGTATACTGCTTTATTGACAAGGAGATAAGCGTATTTTTTATTGTATCAGCATTTACCATTTCCCAAATTTTTAATTGGAAGTTAATGATGTATGGCTTTTCTAGTAACGAAATGAATATTTGAACCACTGCAAGTTGCTTTAATAATTGTTCAGCTAATCGTTTAAATTGTCTTTACTTGTGCAAAGTCATATAAATGGGAAAAATTAAAAATTAATCAGCTTGATTTACGTAACTAAAAGCTGCCATCTAATGGATATTTTTCAATAGAAGACAGCAGTAATTATGCCGAAAAAAAATTTAATTCCTGTAGTTTGAACGATTATAGCAATTTCCACCGGGGGATTTCGCAGTCAGGTTCCAGTTCTGGGCAACAGTGATTAATATAATGGTTATTAATGAGAATTCATTTTTGTACATCGAGGGGTGTTTGGGTGTCAGTGTTCCAAAAGCAATGTGGTTAGCATATTAATTATAAAAGATAGCATTGGGCTGGTGACTAAGTAACTATATTGATTTTTTTCTCATTTTCTGTGATGTGAAAGGTCAATTAGACTTATAGAAACAATGGAGCCTTCACAGCAGGAACCATCGTTTCGCTGTGCTGACATCTTTTTAGCCATGTACAAAGTTCATTAAATGTGCAAAGGTAGTAATGTTAAAAGGAAGCAAGTGATTGGGTCAGAGGTCAGCAGCCATGGCAGGCTGACAGCCGCTTGTGGATTACGCCACAGGAGCTAAGTAATAGTGAGAATTGCCTTTCAGGTTGCCCACTGGGACTGAGGGGAATGAAGTCATAAGCAGCTAATACTATTGGGTTAATTAAAAGGAATATTGACAGCAGCTTTGTTTGTCTTGCCCTGAATGGGATGCTGTTAACCCAGTATTTTATTGGGTTACATAACATTAGCGAGTTTTTGTCTTTAATAACAGATTGCCAAATTTTAACATCCACGGTGTTCCAGGAAGCAGGTATTGAACCAAACATGTCTGGCACTTGTACAGTCTTCTATTTCACTGTCTCTGTTCACACTGTCATGTGGTCAGATGTGACCCATTCAGGTTATTTTCCTTTCCACTGGAGTCAGCTCTCCCAAGTGCTCATGCCCAGGCGTTTTCACAAGAAGGTTACAAGGACCTGAAGGTCTCCCCTTCCCAAGATATCAGGTATTACTAAATATAACCCTGGTGTTTGCTGTTTCATTCACTTGGTCAAGCACCTATAAAGTTTTTAACTCTTCAGCTTCAGTCACATTTAATAAAGTAACATTCAAAGCATGCCAGACAAAACCAAAATCCCTGCACGAAGGACAAGTATCGTAATTTAGGTCTTGATTTGGTTTGTATTGTTCTAATGTTTGTGGAATAGCTGAGTAAAGCATTCATAATCATCCTGGTGGCATTAATAACTTTAAGAGCACATCTGTGAAGATATCAAAACTGATTTCTATTGCTGCATAAAAATGACAGGTTTTCCTACTAAATGTTCAGGAGAATAAACCTACATTTTAATAAGTTTTCAAAGTGTTTTCCTTCACTGTTATGCTGAAAACATTATTTATATGCTAGATGTGACTAATTTGCTTGTACTCTTCATCTCAAAACATCAGGGTTTTTACTTTTCCATGCTAAAAAGAAAGAACTTGATGTGAAGTCTCCATGTAGCAATATATGTCTGATTGCTTGGAATTTTGTGTGATCGTTCTTTGATTTCCAAATGAGCTCAGAGCTGGCAGAGCAGAGATGTACAGGTAGACTTCAAAGCTGACTTTCTTCTTCCATTTTCCGTTCTGACATTACTGTCCCTTTGGTTTGTTTTGCAGAAGCCTAAAGTAATACATACTTCATTATCTGACAGTGTTAGCAAAAAAATGGAAGCAGAAATATAATGACTGTCTTTATTAACCAAGATATGGAAAGAACAGTGAAGATGGATTCACTCCTGGCATGTACAAGAGAGGCACATTATCAACTGCATTTATATGAGAAAAATGTAAAAGCATGCACTATTGTGATATAACCAGATTGTTATGAAATAGTAATTTCTGCCTTTTGAAAACTGTTCTTATTGCAAACCAGAACTGCTGTGAATGGTAGGAGACTCAAAAGGAATTGTGCATCCAGATTATTAGAGCATCTTGTTTATGGTTTAAGGGTTGAATGACTTAAACTGTGAAAAGGACAAGTTTGACATCTGACAGAAGCTTTTGTTCTGATGAACAAAATGATCTTGCCTTTCTGCATTGCATCAATAACTAGGTGTACAGCTGCAGTCAGCTCTGTGTCAGTAGTGAGACAGCTGAGAGTGTGCATTCTGCACATTGAGCTCAGGTCATTAATGACAGTCATCTTGTTATTCCTTTCAGTGACTCTTCTCCAACACCTTTCTGTGGCAATGTATTAATTAAATGTATGAATTAAACCCTCACCCTGTGCTGTAATCATTGTCTTGTAAAAATCTTTACAGTCAAAGCATCCAGGGATGCCCTATAATAATTTTTTCTGTATGTTATATTAGGAAGTAAAACCTCTCATCTTAAAGGAAGTGTTGAAGCTCTTAAGAGTTGTCGAGACTCCATAGCCCTGTGAAATGCAGAAATTTCACACACAGTCTTTGAGCAGAGTCTTACCCAACAGCTGCACAGTGCAACAGGTATCTCAGGGCCGGGCTCTCACATCCCAGCGTAGCAACCCAATCGTAAATTCACCTGCTCTTTTCCAAGGACTGAGTGCTATGTTGGTTGAGGTAGGGTCCACCAAGCAATAAAACTCTCTGTTTCTATAAAAACTGCACAGTAATTGCTCAATGGAAGCCCCAGCAGACATTGAGAAGGTGAGACGTGAAAGCAGCTTCTGTTGGCAAATATTGAGTCTCTGAGGTAAAGCAATATATGCACATTCAGAGGATGAGCACTGTGCTCCAGAGACAGAACTTGACACTTGTGTTCACATCTTTCACAGCTCTCATCTGCAAGTGATAACTTTTGACACCACTGCCTGTGTGTGAAGGGTACTGATGGCCAGAGTAATGCACAGCTCCTGTCCTGGTGGTGCAAGGCTGGCTCCTGAAAGCAGTGCAGCCCTTCTAATGAAATACCTCCGTGGGTTTGCACTCCAGTCTTACGAGATCTAATTTGAAGGCAAGTAAGTGGGCCATATCTAGTACCTGAGCATGAGCCTTCATCATTAGTGTTCCTGTTATTCAGTGTTGTGTAGCATATCTGCAGGGGTGTAATCTTGTCTCTGGGTGTCCCTGATATTTGTGGTTACTGATTAGTTGCTCCCACTGGCTCTTCTTGATAAATTCCACATGAGGAAGTGAAGACTTGCAGTAGCCTGATGTCTTGATGCACTGAAAGTGTGTAATGAGTAGTTTATTCACGAGCACTAATTTGTATGTTTTTTCATAGATTTTTTTAAGGATCTGTGTCTGACTTGTTGACCGAGATTTATATACAAAAGCAGCATTACCCAAACTTCACCTGCAGCATAGGTTATACTCCAAAGCTGATGCTGCTTACAAAACATTCTTTTGTCTCCACAGTGGATTTATTACCTGAATATCAAGTCGGCTGAGAAAAGCAATGGAGAGTGAAGGATTTTAAAAGTGACCAGATTAATTTATCTCCTCCCTTTTTAGTGACCACAAATGAAATATATTCTCAAAGTGGCAAGTTTTTATTCTGAAGTGATGAAAAGGTCTTGCCCTATTGTGTGTTAATTCACTAAAAAATTAAGGATGTGAGCTCAGTTGAGAGTAGACCCTGCACGCCAGCACTGTGCGTGTCCCCATGGCTGGGCATAAGCCAGCTCCAAAACATGTGCTGGAGCTGCCTGGCAGATGTCCCCATGTGCCACTGTGTCACTACAGCTTCCAGGCACACGCTGGCCCCAGCTGCCCCTCTGAGCCACGGCTGGCCCTGCGCTGGCTCTTCAGCCAAGGCATGAAATAGTTCATGTTTGGTTAAGTCTGGTAAATGCCTGACAGGGAGAACACTTTGACATCCCATGGCAGCCTGCCTTTCAGCCAGTCTGCAAATTTACAGCCTTTACACCTTCTGTGAGGGAATGTGGAGATCTTCTGCACTTCCCACTCTTCCATGTCATATTTCTAAGCTCCTCCTGAACAGAATCTTTCATTCCTTTTTTTTTTTTTTTACTTAATTTTTTTCTTGCCACAAAGTGCGTTTTGATGAAGCTGAAATCATCATTTAATTTTTCTGGACATTGTCTGGTCTAGATATCACAGATTTTTTTCTCCCCTATTTTATAGAGTATTTTTGGAGAAAGTGCTCCTTAAGGAGAAAGCTCTGTTAGTAAGATTACAGCTTAGCTGTAAGGTGCAAAAGTTAGACAAAAATTATTAGACTTTTTCAGACATGATTGCTTCTCTGTGTACCTTTCTCTTGCCTTTCAGGGTGATGTCACATTTTTTTCACCTACAAGTAACTGCCTTATCTCAGTGTTATATGAGAAATGAAGAAATTATGCAAATTACCTCCCCACTCGATTACAATGAGCTCGAGGAGAAATGAACTCATTTATTTGGGAGAGATATGCCATCTCAACAAAAGTGTGTGGCTGCCTGTTATTTTTCCCTGAAAAGATAATGGTCTAAGAAGTAAAGGGAAAATTTAGTAAATAATTTCTTTCTTTAAGTTTCTGTTTCAGAAATGCTGTCTTAGTGCAGAAATGGCATTTCTTCATATACATAAGCTTTCTTATTGAATCTGTAAAAACCAATAGGATTAAAGCATGTGATTTATTCTGTTCATGTGCCTGGTGGTCCCAGGTCTCTTCACCTTCTTCATAAAGCTGTTTGATGCCAAATCGTGATTTGTTATTCAGTTTAGCTTAGTGGCTTGTACAATTCCTGAGCCAGATCCTCAGATTTATATTGGTTTCTAAATTGTTCAGTGGAACATAATCCAGTCTTCTGGGTTAGATTTTTGAAAAGCAAACTCAGTCTGGTTGTCATCATGCTCCAGGGGGAAAAGAAAAAAAGGTTGTGCTATTCATGTATGTTATGAGTCTATTCAATTAAAAACAAAAAAAATTGTGAACCTCTGCAATGGTGAAACACAGTCCTATTCTCTTTAGACTGAGAGAAAATGACCTGCTGGGTATCTATTTCCAGGTTCTCTCCACTAACCTGTACCACTATTTGTGAAAACAGAGTGGTAAAAGCTGTAAACTTCAAAAGTAGAGAAGTGTACACATTGGTAACCAAAAGTCAACAGAAGAATAGGTCTTCCCCTTGTCTTTATGAAAACTGATACCAGAATACAGAGATTCTGGTATTCTAAAATACCGTATTTAAACCATAAGAAAGCTAAAATTTGCATTCCTCTTTTCCTTTAAATCTGAAAATTAAACTATGAATTACTTCCAGATACCTAGACCTACATACAAATGCAAACTATCATACCATTCCCGTTGACTCAGTATCCTGGCTGTAATCAAGGCTGGTATTTAAAAGAAATGGCTGAGTTATGGAGTTAACTGTCCACAGGGACAGTTTTTGTCTAACTCTCATTATTTAGATTTGGCTTATATTCCACAGCATGATGTTAAGCAACTAAGATACATCATCAATGGAGGGGACATCTCAGTTCTGAAAAGCAAATTATTTAGGTATATTTTTCAAAAATATGATAAATCAATCTGCATTTCTTAAATGGAAAGACCATGAAATTCTGGAACAAGTTTCTTTCAAATGAGTATAGTATTGCAGCATAAAAATTCAATAGGAAATAAACTTACTCATATTAAAGTCAGGTTTAATGTAATAGCTTCCACATACTTCAGGGTGGAAAAAAAGTTATATACAAATGTCCTCAGTCTTTTGGAAAGGCTGTGACCTGCATGATATTTGAAAGTCCACAGGAGTATATAGGAATGAACACAGCAGTTGTTCCCTCATAGTATGTTATTACAAAGAGAACTGGGGGTCAAATTGCATGAATGATAAATGGAAGGTGCTTGAAATGAGTTGGTTCTTTTTTGAACATAATACATTGACCTTGGCAGTTTTGACAATTACATCCATCATTTCTAAGAATCCATTCCAGAACACCCGTCTGTTCTCTAATGTGGCCAAGTAAACAGGATTTGTGAATACACGAATCAAAGATTGATCTCCTGTACCTATACACTGATTAACAGTTGGTTTCTTGGTGCAACTTTTTCATTCTATGAATAATGTGAAGATCATAATTCACCATGGCACACCTGTAGACAAGCATGTTGGAATGCTTTAATCTTCACTCACAAGGTCTTGGTAGAATCAATAGCTGGCTTCTGAGTTTCATAAGCAAAATGGAATAAAAACCATTAAAAAGCCCATAGTACACAGCAAAAATGATGTTTCACTGCCTTAGTGTTCCCCCTGGCAACAGAACTTGCTGAAGACAAAGATGGAACAAACCAGGGTAGAACAACTTAGCTGCCCTCAAAAATGAGCCTTCTCAGGCACCAAAAAGCAAACATCAGCATTTCCGCTTGGAATTTACAGCTTATCCATCTCAGACTGACCACGCAAACAGGCCTTGTAATCCCCAAAGGGATCCATGCTTAGAGCAGAGCATTGCACAGGGCCGAATTCTTGAGTAATGCCTTTCTCTTCATCAGAACATCTCTATTCATTGGAAAGGTGCTGAGCTGAATCAGCACTGGTCTGTAACTCAGTGGAGCAGTGCCACTCACAGAATCACCTGGGCACACTTGCTGTGTGCCTTCCAGGCCCCTTCTGCAGGTTCTTTAACAAGAGATGTGGGAAGCAGTGCAAGCCTCCACTGAAGATGTGAGGGGTGAGATGATTGAAAACTTGCTCGAAGTATAAATGGATGCAAACTGATTCTGAAGCCAAGAGAGGGGACACCCAAAGCTCTGTTGCCTTGGAAGGCAGCCAAGTAGGGGCCATCCAATCATAGTTATGTAAATAACTATGCAAAATCTGAGTTCATGGAATTAATGTAAAGGCATCAGCTATGGAGACTAATGCAGAGCTTTGTCTTACTTTCTTTTAGTTTTTCTCAGAAGAGAGTCTCGCTTTTGCTCCAAGAGCTCTTAAGAGATAAGTAGGTGGCTGGTGACAGGGTGCAGGCTTTGTGGAGATGAGCTTAGTGCAAGAGGTAGACGCAAAAAAGTATAATATTCTATCTCCTTAGCTATGATGAAAAGGTTTAGTAACTTCTGTATTCTGACAGGTAATTGTAATACTAGTAATACTTGGGGGTTTTTTTACAAAATTACTTAGAATTTGAATAGATTAGTAAAATCAAAGGGAATTTTCACTCTGCAAAGCCTCACTCATTCTTAATTTTTCCTGCTATTCTTTCACAGTAATTTTTCTTATGCTTATATAAAGCATCTTAGTGTCTTAAAATGTCTGCAAAAAATGGTCTGACTGGAGATTCAAACCATGTATGCTTTAAAGTATGTAAAGCACTATAATGTCTGTACAGTACTTTTTGGCCTTGTGTTGGTCCAGGTTAACTATAGATTTTTATTACATTTGAAAACAGAAAACTTCTACCTTTTTTGTAAGCAAAGCAATTTTTCAGCCAATTTTGCTCCTTAATAGAAATGTACCATTCCTTTGCCTGGGAATTTAGACTAGCTAATACAGAGATAAAACCCTATTAAAAATACTTTCTCCTGTTTTTTGACTCTCATCTGACCTTGCATATTCTAATAATCTTTCATTTTCACAATTTTATGATGTGCCTTTAGAAAAAATTGCACAAAATCCATCCATTGTAAGTAGACCTATTATTAATTTTGTTATTAATTTCACATACTATGTTCCAGGAATTGAAAATCCACTACATTTATAGTAAGTGCCAGTCCTCCCCTCCTCCTCTTGCACTGAACTATAAAAAGACCAAAATGGTTTTGTGACAAAGAATTAAATGGATTGCAGCAGGTGGTATCACAGGTGCCTGCTTAATTCCTGTTGACACAGTCTGTAGCTCAGGGATGGGGAAGGATGGAGATTCCCTGACTGCTGGTCAGAATTAGGGTAGGGACAGGGGAGTCAGATTAATGGCTCTAGCTCAAGCCATGAGCCTATTACAGGGGATTATTATTTTTAGTGGAATTAAATGTACTGGGAAACACCACAAGTCCCCCCAGTCGAGAATCCTGCGACTGGAAGAGGCCTGTGCTGATTGTTTAAACGAAGATCTGTGGCATTCACTTGCACTCCCCTTGATAAAGGCAAACTGGTCAGATCAGTGTTGTCTGTCTCTTGCTGGACAGACAGAGGCAAAGCTTCAGCAGTGAGCTCACAGTTACTAAAGCAACACAGCAAGTTCAGGTGGAGCCAAGCTCAGTGTGGGCCCTGCCTTGGGTCGGGGCGAGTCCCTGCTCAGCCTGCAGCAGCACTGCACAGTTTGGGCCATAAGGCTCCCTGTTGGCGCACGAAGGATGTGTGTGGAGCCCTCCTACCAGATGGGGTGTTTTGCTAATCAGTTAAATCTGCTTTAGCTGATCTTCTCGTGGCATGGATGGAAACCAGATTTTTGAGTTCATTTGAGCGAGGTGGGAATATATAGCAGCCAAGTACAAAGACTTTCCCTTAGATTGCACTGCTGAATCAGGAAACATAGATTAATTTGCCAAATTGAGGCAAAGGGATGCATTTAATGTAAGTGTACCTTTTTGTGAGGATTGTTTTCATTCACATCTATCTAGGCTAGCAATAGACAAATAAAATGTGTTGTGGTCTGGTGTAAACAGCTCCCACCTTTGTACGTTAATCTCTAACAGTGACGGTTTCCAGAAAACTGATTAGTCTTTGCTGAAAGGCTGCAATAACCACACTTGAAGCCAAAATCACATGGGATGGGCAGGGTAGCTCTCTTTGTGAAAATGTTTGAATGGTTCTGACAGCTGGTGAAGGTCTCTTGCTCACTGCAGTAACCTGTAAACCCTGCCCTGCCCTCTGTGCCCCTGCCTGGACACGAGCCCAGGCACGGCTGCCCTTGGCTGTGTGGGCTGGGATGAGCTGCAGCAGGCTCAGCCTGCCCAGGGGGCACAGCTGGACTCCTGTTTGCTCCTGCAGTTCAGTGACTGCTCCAGGTAGGACACGGGACACCAGCACTCTCCTGGGAGCAGGGGAGGCAGTCCTTGCCTCTGCTGTGTGCCTGTGTGCCCTGCACTGTGGATGCAAAAACATTGAGAAAATGCCCCAAACCACATATCTGAGGATGTCTGGAGATTGAAATTTAACTATAATTGGTCCATCTGAATCTCTAGATCTGAGTCTGTGTGCCTTGTCACAAAGACTAAGCTATACCTAGATCCTAATTTATGCATCTGATGGAAATATGCTTAAGACATATAAGTAGTCTGTTTTAAAGGTAGTGCCCTTTATTGAGTGACGAAGTTGTAATCCATGAAGAAAAGAGTAATAAATAAACACACTATGCAATTTAATCCATTCTGATCAAATTATGCCATACATGGCTATGCAAGCAGGTTATTTAGGTAAAAATCTGAGAATTTTTTTTTTAAATAATTCACTTGATTATAAATTATCTACTTATATTGTTGTATTAATATTTTGTAATGAATGAATGGGTTTGTGTTTGTGTTACAACCATTAGTATGCTTAGTTATTAAGGTCAAATTTTACTATGCTTCGTTTTCCTGCTTTGTACACTGCAAATTGTGAGGAAATGCACTAAGGAGGAAATGTGAATACTGGCTGAATACTAATTTTATTGTTTTTCTGCATTGTGGTGAAACCTATCTCCTTCAAGAGACTATTTAAGTAGTTATTAATGTGTAGCTGTCTTTTTTAGTAATTAAAAATCTTCAGTTTCCTCCCTAGTAATTTGGAGTTGGATTTGAAGTGGAGAAAAGTTTTCAGTAGCTCTATCTTGGCCTCTTGCCTTCACATTGGTGATTAAGTTAAAATCATGCCTACAATGAAGTAATTTTATATACATGACTGAGGTACTAATAGGTAAATTCCTTAGTGTTACTAGTTGAGTGTCTTTGGTGTTAAACTCAATATGGATCAGCAGTTTGAGGACTTGGGCAGACATCTGAATTAAGCTAAATCATGTGTAACTTTGCATAAGAAAGCCCCAGTGATTTTGTGTAAAAGGTGAAGGCTGGACTTCTCACAGTTTATGCATTTCCAGTTTGCTCTGTAGTGCCTGTTATGTTGGTGCTGCCCATGTGATAATGGCTTAATGCAAGACATCGATGCTCTTTTTTGCTTGGGTAGTTGTTACATTACCTATGCACAGGGATGGATTATGCTAAAGCCTCTCCACTTCAGAACTTTCACCTTTTGTGGTGTAAGAGGCATCAAGAGGAATGTGGAGCATGGTGGTTCGGTTCTGTTTGTTTTAACAGAAATGTCTAAAGGCTTAATGTGTGGAGACAATTTACTGTCATATGTACATCTGTTGCAACATAATGAAAATTCTTTGCCTAGTAGATGGCACACCTTACATTAAAGAAAAGTTGTTTTCATACTTTTATGATGATACCTAATAACACAATGTGAAAGAAAGCATAAGTTGCTATTGTTAGTATTGTTAAAAGTTACTATTTTTTTTTTCCCTGCTAATTCAGTGTGTTAGAGTAGCTGTATCATAAAAACACAGAAGGGGCATCTCCTTGCATGAGGACTTTCTAAAATAAGTGGTGTGAGTTGTATTCTTATGCATGTGCTAATCTGGATTTGGTAAATGCTGGACAAAGTTTTCTGTGCTACATGAAGCACTGTGTTAGGGCCAGAAGCATTTCTGGATTGAGTTGAATTTTAGGTGTAGCATCTGGTGAAAAATGAGTTTAAAGCATCAGTTCTAAGACTATGCAGTCCCACTGGGCAGGGATTAGTATTTTGATGATAAGTTTAAAGAGTTCCCATGCCAATGTAGCCTTGATAATTTGATTTTTACAATTTTTCCCTTTTGAAAATAACAGTTCTTGGTCACCTTATACTTTACACGCTTACTAGGAAATGCTGTATGTTTTGTCTTCATGCAACTTAGCACTTATATAGAATTTTACTATTTATTTACAACTATATAGCATGTCTGGAGTCTGTGGGTTCAAATACATAGTAGATAACATATTTGGAGAATATATTGGAAGCAAAGAAAGCAATGATTGCAATGCCATAATAATGTTTTTTGACAAGCTGTAGATTTAAACTTTAAATGTCAATTTTCAGGTCTGGCTATTGCTGGTAGCTAACAGCACAAGATAAAAAATCCATGGAAAATTTCTCTAGGTTAATACAGATTATTTTATTGTGATGTTTGAAACAATGGCTTGCTTTCAACCTGTACACAGTGCAAAAATCTTTGTGAGGGGTTCACTCCTCAGCTACTGCAAGTTTGCATAGTTTACCTAAACTTGATGATGACATGAGATTAATAATTTAGTCAGAAACCATCGTTGTAACAGTACATGCATGACTCTCAAAAACAAATTCCAGGCAGGTTTCCTCTTTCACTGAAGCAGGCAGTTACCATGGTGATGGGAAGTGTGCAGGAGCTAGAAGAGACAGAACAATGCATGACTTCAAAGTGCTCCCCTTCCCACCAAAAATTTCACTGCTCCCCATTCCCCAGCAATTCTTATACATCAAACAGTATGTGCCATAATACCAAGGAGTTCTAAAAAAGCAGAAGGAATAGCCCTACCTTCTGCTAAGCCAAGTGGTGCCATTCCCCATGTGCCTTCTAAACCTTCCAGTGCCTTGGAAAGCCTTCTGCCAAAACCAACCATCTTTATTCAGAGATCAGTGTAACCCACTGCTCACTGCATTTCAATTTTAAATTACTCAGAACAATAGAGTAATTAATATAGAGACAAAAAAGGATGAACCAAAAGAAAGAAACTGATTTTTGGTTTGGAACTTGATGGTTCTGACTCTGATTTAAACATTAGTCAAGGCATAGAAGTAATGATAAAACTATGAAGAAATAATACTTGATCTCAAAGGAATATATCTTTGCTATAAGATTTGAGATTAACCTTTTTCCTGACTCTTGCCTACAATGACGTCAAAGAGGAAGCAACATGATGGGAGCCAGGGTAGAGATTGCCCTGAGAGAGAAGCTTTGAACAAAGAGAGGAGGCCTGGAGCCTTGCAACAAAGAAAGAAATGCCTGTGAATAAATGTGGAACCCTGTGGGCAGTGGTAGGCATGGAATTTCATTAAAATGTGGAAAATAAGCAGTGAGCTCTTGAAAAGGTGTACAGTGGTTGTGCTCTCTTCCACTTTGATTCCTACCAGCAGTGGGAACAGATGGTGCACTGCACCTCCTCCCCAAAAGGAACCATCCTTTGCCCTCCCACCCACCAATCCCAGCGCAGCAGAAGAGGCAGGGACCTTGGAACAAAGCTCCTTCATGCTGATTTTGTGTTGGTTTATTTCCATTGAAATGGTTTGCATAACACTAATGTAAAAGGGCTAGAAAATGATCATGTTGTCTTTGGGAGAGTGAAGAAAGAGTCTCAGGGGACGTATGGGAGGGTATATTGAAGATGTATCCAGTTTCAGAAGCTGAGCCAGTCAAGAAGGTTAACTTCAAAACTGTTAGAAAGTCTTGCCATAGTAGATATCACCAAATAAATTACTTAGGGGTAAATACGTCTTTGAAAATCAAGCAATTTCTCTTGAGGATGTACATTTTAAGGTATGCATAACAGAAGACTACAGAAGTCAAAGCCATTCACTCAACTCCTCCATATAAAACATCTCTCTGACTCTAACAGAAATTTTGCATTAAATAGGATACACTCCTGTCAGTGTCATGAAATTATCCTGGCCACAAACACATTGGCTAGTCTGGAAGTGAGCTGGATCAATGCCCATTAAAGTTAATTTTTTTATACTGAAACTTTGATTTGAATGTTAGTGAACACCTAGACAGAATTTTTTAGTTCAAAAGCCTTTATTGTCCAGAACCTTCATTTAGGGAGAATTCAGGAGATTATCAGGCTCTTTTGCCTGATAGAGCTTTTTGCCATGGTTGCACTGATTTTTTCTGATCAACTTGTTCTCCTTATCTCTGCTCTGGTATGTGTTTGTGTGATACCAACTCACAAGAAATGCAGTAGCAAATGGTTAATAGAGAAATATTATACACAATGCCTGGCAAATAACTAACAAGTCGTTGGATGTTTTTTTCTTTTCCTTATTTTTTTTTTTTTTAGACTTTGTACAGCTGCATAGTGGAAATAAACATCAGAGAAGCACTTGCCCTGTGTATGACAATGAAGTGCACATTAGCAACTGGCTATTTATCATGAGGAAAGTGAACTGATCATCCAATTTCTCGTTGCTTTCATATTGTTTTGTTTTGTGAGCTGCCTTAGCTGGATGTAATGGATACCTGTGTTGCACTGCACGATTTTGGGTTGTACAATGGGTGTAGAGCACCCTCTACTTTCTTTTGATCAAATAACACTCCTGGGCTTGAAGAGAAGGGTGTGTAGGGGGAATGTCGAGGCTGTTTTCCTGTAGATTTTTGTACTGAAATCAGAAGAAATAATTTGTCTATAGGGTTCATTAACTGCTGGCCTCTGCTGGCAGTAACCCATGTTATATAGGCCACCATTGTGCCATCCTCAAAAGAATTCCCTGAAGGAGGCAAAGTCTAGGAGGAGAATATCTACTCTGAAGTTTCCCACCTTCCCTGAACTGTATCTCCAGAGCCACCCCAGGAGGGGAGACTGTGGCTTTGAAAAATAACACCTTTGTTATTCCAAGTGTTAGAGATGAAGCAGAGTTTTCAGATGGCCCCAAGGTTTTTGCACCCTTCACCAAACACAGATGGAAACTGGACTCTTTGAACTGCTTTGAAAATCTGTTACCATGCATTGCTGTGGGGCCTGTGAAGCAGCCACTGCTAACTTCTGTCTGCCTGCAATTTTTATGACCATGTGATGACAAGGGATTAAATAGCTTCATTTTAGAAGCAGACAGCTTTTAAATGTAAAAATGAAAAACAAAATAAAACAAAAAGCCCAATAATTCCTTGCTCAAGGCAAAACCTTAATAGATGCTGAGGTAACATTTCAATGAATGAGGTGAATTCCGAAGTAAAAATGTGAGCAGTTTAGAATTTAAAATTGTATCTTAGGCAATAGTTGCAAAACCTTTATGACATTATGATCTTAGTAGATTGGAATCCAGAAAATATAGATTATCCTTTGTTCCCCAATTTAGGACCTGTTGGAATTATGGTATATGATACCATCACTATTCCTTGTAGTGTTTTCTATTTAGTGCCTGTAATTTTCATGGCATTATTATACAGGTGCTGAAAAAATTGTTAATTTATTCATATAATGACAACTTCTTTGACTTATCTGAATTACCTGAGTAGCTGATGGCAAAGAGTGTAGAGCTTTCTATAGAAAAACAATTTCTTTAAATTTTTTAGTGCATTTTATTCATTCATTGAGATTATCAGAAATACGTGTGCTTATTACAGCTACTCTTGGTTTATTAAAAAAGTGATAGCCTTCATTCCAACATAATTTCATATATTGGGTTTAACAAGCAATAGATTGTTTTTTTCATGTTTTTCATTAATCAAGAAGCATTTAGTTTATCTATTATGAAGTAAACCAAATTCTTATAGATGCATTCAGGTTTTGTTTTTCTAGTTCATTCGGTTTGACTGATCTCAGTTGCATGAGCCAGGAGATGTAAAGTGCTACAGATTTCATCTACTTTTCATAAGCATGATTGCTTTGGGCAGGTTCAGTAGTGTGCTAAACAGCTGAATTATGTGGGCAGACACAGACCTCTGACAACGTATGCCACACTCTGCTCTATCCTCATCCATCAAAGACACAAAACTCCTGTGCAGCAGCTTTTCTAGTGGAACAACCTCAGAGGGGACCAAGTGGGACCTTTTGTGCCAGCTCTGTCCCTGCTGCCAGGGCAGAGGGTCAGAATGGGGCAGTGGGCACAGGAGCCCCTGGGCTGTGCTGCTGCATCCTTCGGGCTGGGGCTTCCCTAAAGTCCCGTGACTCCAGATCCTTGTCTTTCCCACTCTACAGGGTATGAGGATTGCCTTTCCCTCAGCTGAAAACATCTTCTGAAGTTGATTTGATGACCTGATTTTTTCTCCAGAAGGTGAAAGTTGGGGCATTCTGTGTTGGCAGTGTTTTGTTGTAAGAGCTTCAAACACTGTAAGATGCCTTCGTTAGTGAAGTGCTTGGAGGTGAAGCAGCTGAGTGTTCTCTTATACCAGCAAAAGTAATATGTTCTTGTACCATATAAGTGTCTTTTATAAAGATTAATTCTTCTTGAAGCACTTTCTGTTTTAGGGTACTGGAATATACTGGCAGTTTGAGAAATCTTTGTCTAAAAGTTGTGGAAGCTTAGATTGATTTACTGAGGAAATTCTGCTTTTATTCATGTCACTTCAGCAGCTCTGGCCCTGTCAAATGTTAATTTTTAGTTCAAAGTGCCTTACTGCATAAAATATAATACGACATATGCAACTGCAGACTATAAATTAGTTAAAACTATAAATAAATATTTTAGTCTGTCATCTGTTATGAACTTTTGTGATGACTTTGGAAGAGGTAGAGGAGTGGACCAGAGCACGAACTGCCCAGAGAGGTGATGGGAGTACTGCTCTGCAACTTCTCTGCATGTTCCTCATCCCAAAGATGACAAAGGGCTTTTACTGCTCTCCACTGAAGGTTTCCTTTCCCCAGGAACTGCTACTAAGAATTACCATTGTGAGAAGCCAGTTTGGGTCTACTGCTTTTCTAGATGGCATTGTTGATTTTGAAATGAGGTGGTAGCGAGGGCAAGTGCTGGAAGGCATATGGGAATATAATGCAGCCTCCAGGACCTGAGGTTGGAGCAGCAGTCCTGTCAGTAATTTCCAGCTCAGTGCTGAAGTGACAGAATTTATCTATTACCACAGTGAGGCTGTAAAGTTCACTGCAGCTTTCCTCTGTGTTTAGTGCAACTTAAGCATGTGCATGTTTAGGACAAAAGAGGCGTGCACTGCATCAAATTGTACCACGTGAAGTATCAGTAATGACAGGAAATTTTATTGCAGTTCAAGGAACCTCACTGTTGTAGTTGCAGCTGACACAGAAAACGTAGCTTGCAACAGATGTGTCATATGCAGTAGAATTTTTTCTCTGGAAATAATTTTTCAGCCTTGTTTTAAGTGATACTATGCAAATGAAAAGGCACATACAGGGTCTTGCACCTTATTCTTTTCAGGTTAACACGAGTGCAAAAAGTGTGCACATGTCTATAGAGTAAGATTAACTTCAGTAATTACTAAAGAAGATAATGACAGAAAAAAATTTTACCATTCAAGTGTCCTTTTTAACTTACTGAAAAAGGCAGGGACAGTTTAAGATGCAAACTGGACAGTCAGTGACACGAGATGTGGAGGCACTGGCACTGTGAGCAGTGATAAGCTGATAACAAATCTTTAGTACTTGCTTGCCATTAATCTTGCTGACATTTCTTTATACACTAATTGGAATATTACTTCTAATTGAGTGAAGTTTGAACTTCAGCACAAATAATTTTAATTCTGAGGAGACCTCAGGGACATTTTTATGTATGATCACAAATTTAAGCTAATATTGGAAAATAAGGACTTATATTTTCTTTAATAGAGGTCCTTCTGTAATAGAAGGGGATGCTCTTTCAATACAAAATTTGATCAGTAATTTTAAAAGCTCCGAGAGACATGAATCTTCAAAGATGATTTTCTAGATCATTATTAATTTACTTTTTATCTCCTTATAGAGTTAGAGTTACTAAACGATATGTCACTAAAATCAGTAAAGTTGTCTAACAGTATTTGGAACAGTGCCAAATATGCAGGCCATGGCATAAACCCACTTTTTTTCCTGTGGGATAAGAAATTTTTTGTACATTTTAAATCTTATGGGAAATGTTTTTAAGAGCTCATTTTGCAAGTGTGAAACATTCCAGGTGGAGCCTTTACTCCATCTCTGCTGAGATATAGACCAATACTATACTGCACATATTCAGTCTTCTTCACACGGCCAAAACCTTTTGTAGCACTTGAAGATTGGTTCATAAGCTTTTCCCTTCGTGAGCTTCATGCACATGTATCCATTGTGCCTTTGCAGTATAACTACTTTGGTCACATCCAAACACTGGATCAGTTGGTACTTCAGCAGATGATGCACCTATGTCTTAAGGAGGAGAAGAGACATGGCATTTTGCAGCTTGGGTCAGTAAACATTGGGTTTACTAAATATATCACATATTTTGGGGAAGTGACAGATCCACCATTCCCCTTGTTCAGCCCTCCTTGGCAGCCTGTGTATTTTTCTCGTAGTGTATTTGTGATACTTTGAGAGAGATTTTGAACTAATAAAAGGTCATATTAAGGCAACTCAGTTGGTATTAAGTGCAAGAGCTGGATGGCTTGACTACAAAGGGACAATTGGGGAAGGCTTAGTTTAATAAGATACTTGTAGCTTACTAATGCACATTACTACAATCCCTTCTCCCTTGTGAATACTCCACTCAGACTAAATTGATCTTGGTTAGTGAAGCTTTGTTCTCCTCTTTGGCCCCAGCACAGAAACTGGTTCTTGCAAAGTGTAATATATTTTAGACTCTGTGCATTGACCCTCAGTTGACTCCTGAACTTTGAGTGCCTCTCTGTGGCTGGGACCCATGCTGCCTGCCTCGAGCCACTCTGCGTGCAGAGCCCAGTGCCCTCCTCCTCCTCCTCCTCCATCCTGTGAGCAGGGACAGGTCCTTCCCTTTGTTCTCCTGGGAAAGTGACCCCACTTCTTGGCTGCATCGAGAAGGCCAAGGCCAGCATTGTGGGATGTCCTTACCAGGCTGGAACTGTCAACTCCTGGGTGAGAGAAGGCACCAGCAATCACCTCTCTGGAACAGTTGAAGCATTTAGGGGGATGCACTGGTTCCTGCTGATCACACAGAAAAGTGCTGCTGGTGTAAGGCATCACTATCCTGTAGGTCAGTAATATATTTATATGGGTATGAAATACGACACACACCTTGGATACATCCTTAATATATGCCCAAAGAGGGACAGAAAACTACTGGAAAGCAGCAGATTCTGTTTTTGAGGCTCTCAGTTTTAAATGTAGGAAAGGAAGAGAAATGAGCATCTTTTCAGCCAGCACTGACACATTATTCCTCTGAGCAATAATGGTATTTTTGCCACTATACTGTGAACAAACATTATCTAATCTACAGATACAGAAGCCTCCAGTGAAACAGTGTTGATTCAGCCCTGCCTCTTCACAACTAGAGACACTCTCATAAGTCTTGGAAGAGATTATATATGTAAGCCAGAGTGAAATGCCTAATTTTTGGAGACAGTGTGCAATCAGAATCACTCTTCCCATTTTACACTATACCTTTCAATTCCAGCACGCTTTTAAATAAAGTGAGATTGAGCTAGGCAAGTCTTTCTTATTGTTCACATTCCAAGACTACCATTGCCCTTTTCTCCAAGGAAGCAATGAAATGTGTTCTATGTTGTTACAATCCTGGAGAAACGTTCATTTTTCATAAATAGCTAATGAATGCTGACACTTGTATCTTGGAGGTTATCAGACATGCAACAGACAGTAAAATTGGTCATTGTGATCCAAGTAGTGGGAAGCAATTATTTTGAATTTTTCTCTTGAACTCTCTAATGAATCTGCAATATTCACTGCTGTAAATGAAAAGCAATGCAACATCTGAAGTAAAACTCCCTGGTGTGGCCTTGCAAGATTTAGACATAGTCAAACAATACCTTTCAGTACATGAACAAAAACAACTCCATGTTTTTTTTTTTCACCTTAATGCTGAAAACGTCACAGAAATTTGCATGTAAAACACTTCCTGTACTGACAGGTGTCTTTGCTTTGGCCTCAGCAGTGAGTTAAGCCAGACTTTTAAATTGTTAATAACTGAATAACTTTCAGATCTTTATGCCTTCTATAATCTGTCACAGAATTATAAATCATGTGGGAAATTGTACTCTGCAATGATGGGATGGACATGAGAGCCTCGGTAACCTTGAAATAATTTACTTGCTCCTTTATAATCTCTTGTGTAATGTAAACAAAATGTGGAAGCAAGTGAAAAGAGTATTTGTGGGATAGTATTTAAGACAATACAACGTGTGTTAAATTTCTAAAGAAATTAGCTATACTATTCTGAAAGTATTTTTGAAACAAGTTTCAAAAATTAACATTTTGGTATTGAGAAAGGTTTATGCTCGACTATTAGGAAACCAGATTTCAGTAAACAAAAAGAAAAAACTCAGATTAAATTTAGTTAGCACATTTATCAACAGAGGTCATCAAGGAAGAGCAGTAAGTTCTTGCAAGCAGCTATAATCAAACTGATCACTTTAGTCTGAATATGTGTGTGTGAAACTATATAAGCAGAAATTGCTTATATGGAAGAAGTTAAGATTTAATTCACATTCCTTAAAATGAAGGAAATCTGCCTGCTCTGAAGGGTTTCTGATTAGGAACACTGCATATATAGAAGCTGAATCTGTAGTGTATCTTTTCATGGTCTTACAATATTTACCTACTATCTTTTCCACATTTTTGCATAGTGCAATTGTAGTTCAATGTCTCATTTTTCACTTTTTTTATATTAAACAGTTATTCCTCTGAGGCACTTTTCTTTTGAAGCATTTGGAGTGTTCCATTCTCAGCTGGTTGAAGCTTCTGAACTCCCTGTTGTTTCGATATATTCGTGTTTATTTATTCACATCAGCTTAGGATCAGGGCTTGGCGTAATGGAAGGTTATTTTCTTTTTTTAAATATGAACTTAATATGTAAATATTCTGGCATCTCTTAATGCTAAAGGTCATCTGGTTGATTTCATTCTTTGGATTGCAGCAACACTTTGAAGAGTGTTAATTGATTGTAATTGTTTTAGTTAATCAATTTCAGAGGATCAGGAACCTGTTTTACATGCTGGAGTTGTTTGCTTCCAGGCAGTTCACAGAAGTGATGAAAAGTACCTTAGGTCAATTGTTCCTTTATTTTAGGAGATTAAGGGGTCTATGTGTTCTGGGTGACACTGGGTTTGGAATATGCTAGAGCTGAGCTCTGAAGAAAGAATGGATCCTTCATATACAAGTTGGACAAAAATATCTATAACCTGTTTATCCCCCACCACTTTTTTTCAGTTGAAGAGAAATAAAAGTGTGAAAGAGAGCAACCATCTCTGAGCTTGATATTTCCAGCATCACTGAGGGTTGCTTTTCTGATAAAGGCATTGGTGTGTTGCCACTGGATTTCTGTGCAGGAACTCTCATTTATCTACACAGGGTTGTTTATGTATTAAGGACAATACTTCAAAGTGTTTGTGGGAAGAGTTTGTGAAGTGTGGCCATGTAGTAAACTGGAAGGGCAACTTATGAAATTCTTGATAAACAGACTTGATCTACTCAAAACTTTTTGAGATAAAGTCTGTCCTCTCCTACTTCTATTCTATTACAATTCAATTTTCCCTGTCTGGCAGTCAAATAAGGTACATTGTCTATCAGGCCAGTTAATGCATTGGATATATCTTACTGTGTATGGAATGAAAGCAGAACTTCATTATAGTTGGAATATAGTGTGGGGTTTAGGAATCTTTGTAAACATTTAAATCCAGCAAAATGATGTGTCCCATTAAAAAGAAGAAGGAATTTATGGTTTCATCACTGAGTTCCTAACATAGCCCATTGTATAATTCCATGGTCTGCATGTCTTAAGCAAACACTATGCACATCAGAGCATAAAGTGGGTTATTCTTTTCTTAATCTGAAGTTGACTTTTGTTTCATGGAATTGGAATAATCTGGAAGGCTGTCCTTTTTCTTTCCTGAATGTGTATTTTTCTGGATTTCAGGAACTTGCTGATTTTTCCCATGACTCTTGCTATCTATGAAGTAACACTCAAAATTAGCAGATGTTCAGATGAATTAAATAGCAAAATTCTGAGGGGAAATGGAAAAGGCTCCTGACCCAGAGGTATGGGTGGCTTACTGAGGGAAATGCTATTAGCAGAAAGTGGCAAGAAGGTAAGTTAATGTGAATCCCAGATTTCTGCTAGGAAGAGAAAAACAGAACCGTCAATGAAATGAGATTACCTAAATGAAGAAATCTACATTTTTGGGATAAATAGTACAAAGATCCGGCAAGGGGAACTAGGAATTAAAGTCACTGAGCATAAATTTGGAAACTCTGCAGATGGAAGTAGAAGAAAAGCAAGCAAGCATTGACATTCAGTTTAAAATAATGAGTGAAAATTCAAAGTATATCATATCAATGAAGGAGCAACTGCAGCATGGGTGCTTCTTTCCTGGGCTCTTGGATTTCTCCATCCTGCCCTTGCTGTCCCTCTCAGAGCCCTGTCTATGATTTGACCTGTCTGCTCACATGAACCCAGGAAGAAATGCTTCCTCCTGTGCTGCTGGGACCACTGGGAATGAATGATGTTGCTGTTGGACCCCAAACTGGGCAGAAATTAAGCATGGATACCTGTTCTGCCTATGTGCTTAAGCTTTAAGGCATGAATGGTGGTTTGATGTCTAATTGAAAATCAACTAAATTTAGGAGTCCTACTAGTTGAGTTTCTAACCAGAGAAACTCAACAGTGAAAATCTTTCTGCTCAAATAAAGAAAATGTGATGGAGGTGGAAAATACAGTCAGAGAGAAGCAAAAGTAGTAGCAATGAGGCTGGTGGATGAAGATTTTGTGCCAGGCCCTAAATGTTGTCCTTTACTGTGTGTGTTTTGAAGGGGAGTAGGACTATCCCTGGGACACATCCTGACCCCTTTTTTCTTGGGTGAAGTACCACTGCAATTCCTAGGTCTGTTAGGGGATATACAGAGCACAATAATAATGGAACACAATTTTCAGGAGAGGAAAATAACACAACCTAAATGCATTATTAAAAGAACTATTCTAAAATTTATTTGTGGAAAAAAAGATTTGACTTGTTCCAGGCTGCTAACTTCCCAGAAAGAAAGAGGATCTAAACTACAGCACATTCCTTCTGATTTCATCTGCCTCAAAACAATGACAGATGCCTGATTCATTTTATATACCTTTCTGTTGTTAAGACAGGCAGGAAATTCGAGAACAATATAATTGTCAGTATGATAAATGAGAAGGCAAAATACTGTTGAACAGTAGAGGACACCGGGTGTTATTATGGCCTATTGTTGCTATGAATAGAACCACCCAGACACCAATTAACATCTCATTGCTATGATTACTTGCTACAGTATCTGTTCCACTAATCAAACTTGCACCTTTTTAGTCCATATTTTGATTTCAAAAAGTTATACCAAGAAGAGATTACATTTATCTCAAATGCAAATAAATGTGAAGCTTAAGAAGCTAATTAAGTTTATAACCACTGAGAATAACATTAAAAAGAAAATTAAATTGCTTGGTTTGGAGGAAAACCTTTTAGGAAACATTTGTTGAATAAACATAAAAGAAATTCTCCTAATGTACTCTTATGCAAATAGTGCTCTGTTTATATTTTCCATATGCCAATCATACATAACTCTTATGATTTTTCCTTCACTAAACATTCCTCTTCATAGGAATATTTACTACCAAGCACACAATATGTAGTAAGTACGACAGTTATATTACAGCAGCCTGTCATAGCTTCCCAAACTTTTTGAGAAAAGAGCTTATTTTAGGGAAATTACAATGCCACTACAAATATTTAGTAAATAATTGTTTTTGGCTAAGATGTGGAACTGAAGGATAAAGCCTGTAAGATGTTATTTCCCTAATTTTTCATTTTTTTCTTTTCTACTTTTTTTAATGGTCATAAAAGGTACCAGATTGAAAGCCCTGAAGAAAGGAAATTTCTGCTTATGTGTCAGGCGGCAGCATTGTAGAATTTCTTTGGCTGGGCTGTATCTGCCAAAGCACAGTGGTATTGTCCCTGGTCTAAAAGACACATTTGCTGTCTGAAGTCAATGAGAAGACAAGGTTAGCTGAGCAGACCCTCAAGTGTTTTTCTGGGTTAGGTTGCTCAGCTCCTCCACAGGCTGAGCCTGTGCCCCAGCAGCACCTCAGCCAAGGGCTGCCTGTGCTGCCAGGGGCAGGCCTGGCTGGCACAGGGGTGCAGCAGCTTGCTACCCAGCCCAGAGCTCCTCTCTCATCCCAAATGGATTAGCTGTTCTAGTAAAAGATAAGATTCCTGGCTATGAACCATTCCATTTTTAAGGAAAAACAACATTTGAAGGAGAAATGGAAATTCATAGTCCATGAGGCAAAAGCAGGGGTGACGTGATTGCTTCTGGAAGAGTCCTGTGATAGCACTGGTTTGGCTTGTGCTGCTCCTGGGTTTCTGTCCCACTGTCCCCTCTGTAACACAGAGTGCATCCTGCACCACCTTTCCTTGCAGCCAGCTCTGCCTTTGCTAGGCTGTGCAGCAGCAAAGCACATTTTCTTTGCCCTTGTGCAAGTAAATCTGGAGAGGAGAGAGGCAGACTTTTGTTCTTGACTCCCATGTACTGTGTTTAAGATTTGACAGTAGCAAAGTCAAGGGGACTGACAGGGAGTGATGTCAGTAAACCCTGGATGGACTTGCCCGTGGATGCTCTGGCTGGGCTGAGCAGTGGTTCTACACTCTGCTGGCAACAGCTTCATTCCTGTGAGCTGCACACAACAAATATGGGGAGGAAGTTGTTCTGATGGAAATGGTGGAGATGATGTCATTTCTGAGGCCTTAAAATTGTTTTAGTTAATCTTTAATACATGTCTTTTATCTTGCTGGTGCTGAGAGAACATCACTTTCCCTGCAAGGGTTTCAATTATGACTGGAATGTTTTGAAATGTGCCCCTGATGATCCATCACAATTTTTTTTTAAGGCTTTGGACATGGAAGAGCAGTATTGAACTTGGAGCTTGAATTTAGATATGATTTTTTTATAAAGCAGCTGACAGGTTTGCTGGATTAGTGTTTATAATACTTATTGACATCCCATGATACCTTTCCATAGCTGAGCAGAGTTTAGATTGACTCTAGAGTATTAGTACTTGATGAAGGTAATCTGTTTTCTTGGCTGAAGCTCACAAACAAAGCAGTTAAATCCCCATTACAAATGGCTAAACAGGGACCCATTAAACTTCTTATAGGCCTGTCTCATTTCTATAGCCCTGAAACATTTATAAAGGGCACTGTTAAAAATTTACAGAACCTTGAGACAGTGTCTTAAGCAAAGCTACTCTGTGTACACTACCTGAAATACTCAGTCTTCCCTTAAAGAGTAAAATAAAAGTAGGAAAAAACTTTTTTCATACACTTTGACCTACAGTAACTGTTTTGGCTTTTCTTGATTTATTTTCAAAGTTTCAGACAAAAATAGATGTTACAGGTAGAAAATCAATTCATGCTTAAAGTACCATAGGAAGGTGCCCAGGTTGGTTATTAATAATCAAACTGTCTTTGTTAATGTCTGTTTCAATTATTAGTTCTCCAATCAACCTTTTTATATGGGAAGTCACTCTGGAAATTGTTGGCACCGAATTTGAGATGAATATGGTAATAGTGGCTGTATCATGTTAATGAGAATTCTCATATTAAGAAATATAAGACACATTATTTTAATGTTTCTACTGGCATCAAACCATGGAAGCCACAAAGTTATTTTTTAATGAATCAATCCCCACAGGCCTAAAGTAATTGTGTGAAAACTGTTGGTCTTTTTTTTTTTTTTTTTTTTATTCCAGTAAAAGACAGCCCCAAACTGAAATTATACTTTTCACTGGCTTAGCTGATGTTTTGCAATAATACCAGGCATTTTGTAAACCTCAGAAGAAAGACAAAAGCTTTAGAAGAGTGCTGGAGTGGGGAGGTTGAGTCATGCCTCTCACTGCATGTCAATAAAGATGTGATAGTTAGAGGGAGAAAAAGCAGAGCCTTCATTAGGCCAGAGATTTGCATGGGCAAAGGGTCAGACTGAGCTCACTGGGGATGAGTCTTGTGAGAGAGCCTGTACCCAGAGCATGGGGACAGTGGCATTGGGGAGATCCTGTACCCAGTGCATGGGGACAGTGGCATTGGGGAGAGAGCCTGTACCCAGAGCATGGGGACAGTGGCATTAGGAGGAGAGCCTGTACCCAGTGCATGGGGACAGTGGCATTAGGAGGAGAGCCTGTACCCAGAGCATGGGGACAGTGGCATTGGGGAGAGAGCCTGTGTCCCGTGGCATGTGTTTGTAATTTGTAAATTTGTGTGTAATAGGGACATAGTACTGGAAGGGGGAGGAGATGGCCAAGAGTAGAAAAGCCCCATTGTCCAGTTTGGTTCATTATATTCTTCTTCTAGTCATCCTCTCTAAGAGTTTAATCTGCTCAAGAATTTTAAAAATAAATAAATGAGCTGTTCTGTCTTTCTAAATATGAGAGTTAATGTGGGAGTGTGGGGAATAATGGAGCCACACTGTGTATATATTTTCTAGTTCCTGTGAATTTTGATAATTTCCAGATGGTCACTTTCAAGTGTATTCATCAAATGTGAAGAATGGGTTTATAGTCTGCAGTATATATTGTAGGACACCCCTAAAGTGTCTAGAAAATTTAAATCTTTAGGTCTTGTTTTTCTCCCTAACCAACCATTGATGCTGCAAGGAGTAATAATAAAGAAGTTCATATGATAGTGTGCTTTTCATTTTCGTGGATCCTGGAAATATATGCTAAGCCATGTACACCATCTGCTCCACTAAGATCAAAGTCCCAGCTGTACAAGCTTCAGGAGTAAATGCTGAAGATCTGATATTTTATATGGGCTGAAGTTGGTGTTTTAAGTAGTTTCAAGCAAGCTTTTCACAAAGTTCAGCAGTGCAACTGGCACTTGTAAGCATGCACCATCTTTTGAGTTTTTAGCTGAAAAAATAAGAGAGTACTTTACTGGGTGTCTTAAGCAAGGTACAAAACTTTGTCTCTCAGCTGGGATTAGAGCAGCAGGAAGGGACCTGTTCCCTCTCTGGTAGATGGGACAGGAAATATTCTTCAAACAGCCAGTTCGATGCACATCATAATTTAGTTGAGCAGTCTTCCAGTTTAACAATAGGTACCTGCCTGGTTCCAAAATACAGCCCCATTATAAAATGCTGCCCCATGTTGGTTTCCCTTCTCTTCCTTTTTTGGGCTGTTCTTTGCCAGTTTTTTGTTATCTGAGCACAAGACTGAGGAATCATACAAACCCTCCTGGTGCTTATTTATGGTCCAGATGCTTGTTTTAGACCTGTGTCCTTTTAAAGTGGGGAAGCTAATCATTAGACACAGGACAAGAAGTGGAGGAAATTAGCAGCAGCATCCTTACCCTAGGATGGTCAAATATCCAAGGATATCCTAGGAGGATAGTCCTGGTTGCTAAGCAGCTTGTGCTATCTTGACTCTTTTGAATCTATTTAGATAAATATAACAGAAGAAGAGGATTGCAGAGCTTCACACCAGAATTTGGTCTTCACTTCTACTTAGTTGGCTATCTTCCTAGAAAATCCCATTCCCTTGTTACACTTGCTTTTGCATCCTTATCAATCTAAACTTTTTTTTTTTTTTTCCTGAGTGAAGTAGTTTTAAATATAGTAATATTTCCAGTCCTGTGCATTCTAGCCATACAATTAACCTCTTAAAATAAAAAAGTACATCTGTGGAATATAACTGAGTTGAGCTTACAACCTCAAGGGACATTCTACTACCTTTGTTGCTTCTCATTTTATTCTTCTCAAGCATTATTTCTCAATGCCAGAATTTGAAAGCAGGCCAGAAATTCCCACCCATTTTTGTCCATCTCCTTAAGCAGACACTTCTAGATATCATCAAATATTTCAGAGGTTACACCCAGCAGCCTATGCTTAAAGGCAGTGATGAAAATAGGATGAAAATACAAACATCATATTTAGAAATAGTGCTGAGGGAGACAAGGAAAAAGGAATCCTCCCAAACCACGTTTCTGCTGCTCTGTTGTTTAGCATTACAGTATCACATACCAGAATGTCTCAGTCATCAAATTATTGTTATTATTACCAAATAAAGAATTTTAAACCCATGGCTCAATTCACTTCTTTAAAGGCCATCTTATGCACCTCTGATGAAGTGCTATTTGCTTGACAGTTGCAAGATCATACAAACCCTTCTGGGAGCTGAGGTTGCCCATGGAAGTGTTATTTTGGTAGTGCCAGTAGTTTGGAATAAGCCACTTAAGGAGTCCTCTGTGCATTCTTCTGCAAATCAAATTATCTGCTTGCTAACTGGGAGAGCAATAAGATGCAAAAGACAATTTGTGTGAAGAAAGGAAAGAAAACAGAAGGGAAGTAGTAACAACTCCAGTTACTTCACTTGATATAACCCTGGAAGAAAAGGATGTTTGCTCACAAACACCAATGCAAGTGCAGTGGTACAGGCTGGTGTTGCTCCATTCCTGTTTGCTGCAGGTCTCTGCAGTGGTGCTCCAGAGCAGCCTTGCTATCAGTTATTCAAGTGACATAGAGAAGTTCTGCTGTAAGACCTCCTCAGTTACTGGGAGTTGGTTTTATTTCTCTCTCTGCAAAAGTTGTGTCTTTCTCTACTTTGGAACCAACACTGGGTACTGAACTTGGGTGGGTGAATTTTCTGAGGATTTTCTGTGGAGACTGCAGTGCTCTTTCTGGATAGATTTTTAGTGACTGTGTGATCCCAATTTATCAAAGTGTTTAGATTAAGAAACTACTCTTGTAACCCTTGGTGCTTTTTTGCCAATAGAAGGTTTTAATTTGTGATATTTTGGCCAAATTTTGCTGCAAACTAGACTACATTTCATATGAGTTTTAACTTCGAGTGTGATACCATGAAGAGGTTGCCACTTTATTCTCTGACTCAGATTAATCTTTATGTGGACAGAATAAATTGCTTTGGTAGGAAGGACCTCATATTGAGCAATATCCTCTCTGTTAGAATTAAGGATGATCATGACAAAACTTTTTAGTTTCTGTTTCATGTGGAAGGCAGTTCTATTTCAGAATTTTTGATCCTTTTTAAAATTTCATGCCATAGGTAACTTTTCAAACATCAAGCATTTGTAGGAACATGGTATAGTTGTGCCAACACTTTTTTGGGAAATCTTTGTACCTCTAGGATGGAATTTAATGAGACTTGGCAGTGCTCTCCTAAAAGGTCACAACCCAGGTGGTTGTGTCATCCTGCTCAGGAGGAGAACTCAGCATCTTAAATTCTTCTCTTCCTATTCAGGTTGGGGATTAGATTGTGAGTTTTTAATGTGTCTCCTTTTGCACCCTCTGAGCTGTTAGAAATGGCTGCAGCCACATAGGATAGTGAACTCCTTGGCTTGGTCCAGATTAAGAATAGCTCTGGGCTGTCACAGCCATGGATACAACCACAGGAGCACAGGGTTCCTCCTTCGGCTCATTTGGAAAAGGGTTTGGTCTTTACCTCCCTCCAGGACACCAAGATTATTTCCCACCCGTTCTCGTTTCTTTGACATGGTTATTTTTCAATAAGAGATGATGTATTCACAAAGGAATTTCTACAACATACTTCTGCCTGGGCTGCTTCTCTCTGTGAGGAGTTATGGAGTGAACACCTTGTTTAACTTGTTATTGAAAAATGCTTCAAGGTAGTGCTGTAGGAGCACTTCTGTAAAATGTTGTGTGTGTTACCCTACATTTCCTGGGCACACCTGCAGCCCACCAGAATATATCCCAAACCTCCCAAGCCATGAATTTGCACCTCTGTACCTCAGTGCATACTGTTATCATGGGAGTTTTGTCTGGGCTGTGAATTAATCTTCCTGTGAATTCAAAGCCACGCAGAAGCTGTTCTGGGCCCTGGACTGGGAGCTCACTGCCCTCTCTGGGTGCTGCAGAGGGCCAGCACAGCTGAGCAGGGGAGAATGCAGCCACTGCCCAGTCTGCAGTGTCTGTCTTCAGTAGGTTACACAAGTTTTTTGGTTATTCAGAGTTACCTTCCCTTGCCATTACCCCTGATAATGGGCAAGTGGTTCATTTTTGTGGTTGTAATTATCATTGTCTGCTATGCTGCAGAGTTCTCTATATGTTTTAGAAGTAGGAATAGTCTTTTCTTTACAAGTCATGACTGCAGGTGCTGTGAAGTAGTGGCTCTTCCAGATTATAAGATATCTATTTTGTATGAGAAATGTATATCTTTGGCAGACTGCTAAATATTACTGCTTAAATCCATTACAAGGAAGCACAATTTTCTGTAACTTAATTTCCTAAGCCTAATGAACCCAGTAAATTTCCTCTGATGTCTTCCCAAGTTAATATATTAAATCTAATTTATTTGGCAAAAAATTGGACAAATTTCCTCTTAATTCAATTAACCTAGAAGAAAAAATGTATTGTTGTGGAAATCTGGGACTAATAATTCACAGATGCGAAAGTCCTAGGTTTGGTTCCATTCATTTACTAGCCGACAATTGCTATTTTTGTTTCCTATAATTTAACTCAAAAAAGTCCATTGTACCATGCATGTATTTGAAAAGCTTGATAAATGGTAACAAATTAATTTTTTTGTCAGTTAATGCTGCAGAAGATTTTTCTGTCCTAGGTGATTATTTGCATACTTATTGAGTATTATATTCTCCAACTGATTTCCTTGATATGTTACTGATATTTCGTGGGCACTGCTAATGAGTGGATGATGCATTTTCATCAGCAATAGTTTATCCCTGGCAATTTTGCTAGAACTCAAAGTGGTACAAAAAGAGTTCTCATTGTTCATGTCTTAATGCTGCAAAACCCAAAGCTCTAAGTCCCCACAAAAGCCAAAGCCAAGCTGTGAGTGGGAGTGGGTTCAGCAGCACCACACAAACATAAACCTGTCTGTGCTGCTACTTTGATTTTATGTGGACAGGATATGGATAAGAGGGATATAGTTGTATATGCTCTGGGTAGATAATTCATATTCTTCATGCCAACAGCTATAGTCCTGCTTTCCTGCCACTTCCTTAATATATGTGGAGAGGTCTAATGTAAACAATGGAGCCAAACCTCTGACAAATAAATTACAAGGGCCACTAATGAGTGCAAATCCATGTATGACCTTTAGAGCATTCGTGCAGCTGTCTCCATGCTCTGATGTGGCTTGTGCTGGAAGAAACCTACAGATACCCAGGATTTCAAAATGCCTGTGTGTATCAGCATAATAGAGTTGGTTTCTTTCTGTTTGTGTGCCTTGATCAATTTCAGAATCGCTCAGGACAGGTTTGGCTTTAAATCTGTAGGGCAAAGATCTTTAACATTCCTGCATTTAAAGTGACTATTAGTGATATCCAAGATGGTTTTACAAATGATCCAGTTTTCCTGCTATAAATTTTTATCCAGACATTTACATCTTTTCCAGCACAACAGCAATCCCATGAAAAATACTCAGGAAGCTGTAATACTAAGGTCAACATTTTTAGTATTAAAATCAGTTTACAGTATGTTTGCTTGAAGTGCACATAAATTCAAAGAGGCAAGAAGTATAAACAGAATAGCTGGTTTCTTGGATGCACTCCAATATAATTATAGCTATTCACCCTTGTGACTATTTGTGTGTGTAGCTTAAAGCTATTTGCCTGCCCTAAGGTACAGTAGCAGTATTTTTATACATCTTTGTATCTGATTGAAATGCAAAACTCAGTAAACCTGGAAAGGATGCTAACAAGCTTAAAGAAATGTATGAGTAAAATTAACCAGCAGATTGAATGTGCCTTTTGACATTTGTTAGCAGCACCACCTCATTCCTAGCACAGGTACTTCTCATTCCCTTCAGTTTTGAAACTGAGATATCCCTTAAGGATTTGTCACCAAAATAGTGTATTTCTAATAGGCAATTATGAAAAAAAAAATCATCATCAATCACATTTATTGCAAACATCTCATAAAACAGTAAAACATTTATGTGGCTATGGAAGGCAAGTATGTTGCCATGTAATATATTAAGATTTGCATATAAAGAACAGCAGGCAGCAAACAAGTCTCTTTCCCTTTCTTATGCCATTTATACAAATGCCTTTGATGCAATGTATCTATTTAATTTCCATCAAAATGTTATTGCTGCAACACCTGAGTGATATTGGCTGTCGTTAGGTCTCAGAAGCACGCCCTGGGAAGGGAGCGGGTGGTGCTGCTTCCCCCAGGTAGGGTCCATCAGCCGTGTCACACCTTGTCACAATCTATCTGTCACCCAGGAGGCAGGGCTTGCCTCAAGCTGATGTGCACCTGTCACTGAGATATATATAGATATAGGTATAGATATATTTTTTAATTTCCTTCCTCCCCAATATCAGTTTTTCACCCAGATCAGCTATATCAGTATTTAGCTCTCAGACAGATTGCAGAGGTATTTGGACTCCATATTGTTTCAGTGTGAATAGGAATAAAATGCAGTTGCTTGGAAAGGAGCACAGCTCTTTTTGCAGGGGACATGGCAACTGCCTGTCAATACCAACATCTGCTATCTTCTCCACAATCATGTGAGCCTTATGCTTGGCAAACACTCAGGAATAATTTCCTTGAAACTTTTTTTAATAGCTCAGAGTGCATCTACCGTGAGGCTGTAGGATATAAAATGACTAATAAAATGTGGGGTTATTTCCATGTCAGAGTTGGTAACAACTGTCTTTATCTGAGTTTTACCACAAGCCTCAAGGTAAAAGGAAGTAGGCAGCATTGCAGAGAAGAGAGAAATGAATGACAACACATTGTACAAATCTGTGGGATTTTCTGACACTTGACTTTGTACTATCATTTTAAAAAATTCTGCCTTCTATTTACTTGTCAGAACTGGATTTAATTCTTATATGCTGCAAGGAATTCACCATGTTAAGATATTGATATAACAAATTGCCAAATGTTTTAGAGATTGATTCTTGCTGACCAAAATGGGCTTTCAGATTGGAAGTCTTTTTTTCCAGAAAACACCTGCTGAGATAGAAGTCTGACAATTGCACAAAAGAAATATACAGTTTGTTTAGTCTGCTCCTACCTAGCAATCGGCAGATGCTATCAAAAATTGTGGTTTTAAAATGAAAATTACCTAAGGATTTGGCAAAGGACCTTGGTTAAAAAGGGGCTGAGTGGCCACTGTCAGGTGAGTATTACCAGACTGATTGGTTGTTACTTCTGGCAGTCTTTCTTCAAAATTATGACAGGCCACACAGCAGGGATCAAGTGATCATTAATACTTCATCCCCTGGGACACAATAAACTGCCATTCACTTGCATACAAATAAAATACATAAAGCTCGTCAGACAAGGTGACAGAAAAAGGTGCCTTTTCAAAATTATTTTATACTACAGTGGGATGTGATCAGTTAAGACACATTTCTGTATTGTGTGGTGTATGATCTTGACAGCAGCACCTTTAGAATTCATTCCAGTTTAAAAATATATTTCAGTGCTTTTTCCTGATGCTTATTTTATTTCGTTAGAAGAACATAAAATTTTGAGCACTCCTCAGCTCCGCAGTGGAACCTTAAGAATGGGTTTTGCAGGAAGATATCCCTCTGGAGGCAGTGGTGTTTCTGCCATCTAACCCCACAGCAGAACAATCCAGGCTCTCCGTGTGTGCTGCTGTGCGCTCGGCACAGGTGAACACCAACTCCCAGATCAAAGGATGGCCACTGCTCAGACTCTCAAGCTAAAACACAAGGTGTTCTAATTTTGAATATGCCATTTTCACAATATTTTTTGCAAGAAAAAGGCCTAGAAAAACCAAAAAAACCCCAAACCAACAAAAACTGTTATGCTGCATTATCCTTTAGTTAAGGTCAGAAAGAGGCAAAAATGAGAGGAATTTTCTTAGCCACTGCTTCCAGTAATGCTTTTCTGTTCTGGGAAGTGCACTGAGAAAGATAATTACTGATTTATGAGGAGACTTAACATATTCTGCCTATAGGGGTGTTTGGGTTTGGGTTTGTTTGTTTGTTTTTTGACACATCTACCAATGAATTATTAGGTGGTTACTGCACTAAAAGTTTTGTGTAGGCAAGGCACATAGGGTTGCCTAACTAGTCACCGTGGAGCTTAATAATCTCACTGTACTGGCAATGAATGCCTTTGGTTTTTACTGGAAAAACAATTTTTCTGTTTATGCTTCAACTCCCTTTACTCCTTCAATATTTCCTATGGAAATATATGGGATGTACTGCATAATGCTTTGTGTAAGCTTTTGTTTGAAATATTTCAATTTCAGTACTACACTTTTTGAGGAAGCCAAAGATGTGTTATTAAATATTTCATCTGCTTTGAGAAACTACAACAGTTTCTATCATACTAACAGATCTTATTTACAGAACTTTGATGCCATACTTTGTTGCTTATTTCATTTTCAGGGCAGGTGAAGAAATTTTCCCTTTTCCTTTGCCAAAACTGATTCTGAATTACTGTTTCCACAGTTTGGTTGTGCTTGTGTTTTTCCTTCTTCAGGTCTTGATGGCAAAGAGAGAACTGACTAATGAATGCTGTCTCATGACTAAGATAAAGAAATACTGGAAGTTTCACATGAAAGCTTGGTAGATCTGCTTGTGTTCTCTCCTTGGGTTTCTGTCCCCTCTATGTCCCAGTGTCACTGTTGTTATTGTAATGTCACCTACTTTGAAGATCTATCAATGACAGTGCTATTTAGTACATGAGAATCAATTGATTGAAAAGTTTTGGTGAGGAATTTGCCAATATTTTTAAGAAGAAAAAAGGTAAATGTTGGTGAATCCACAGCACCACTTGCCATGTGTGTGACTGGACAGAGAGGAAAGTAAAAATGCTAGCAAGAAATACTTCTTACATCACTCCTGCCACAGCTCTCATTTCTGTTCTTCCTCTGTACACTGAATTACCTGATTCTAGACAACCACTACACAATTTGAGAATGCAGCAACAAAATTAAGTAGCACCCTGTAAAAAATGTGAGGAGACTGAAGCAATGTGATTTTTCCCTTTTATTCACATGCACTAAAGCAGTTGTGGGTTATTGTTTTTTGATCATTGAAGAAACTGAAAAGTACCTGCTGATTTCTGGCCTAAACAGAAGACTAAATAGTATCTTTAATAAATAAATTTTCCTTTGGCAGAAGTTTAATATAAAGATGGACTTTCTAATAGAATTTCAAAATAGACCTTTTATATTAAAGTCTACATTAAGCAAACATTCCATAGAGCAAACCTGGAAACTGAGAGCAGTCTGGTTAAGGTAATGACTGCCTTAAATTCAGTGTAAAATGTCATTAAATATCATGGTTCACATTGTTTGGGGATTGTGAAGTTCAGTGATGAAATCAGGATGGGATTTTTTTTGGCATAATAATTTCACTTCACCTTCCTTAAGTCCTATTCCTTCTGGTTTGTGCATGCAGAAGCATGAAAGCTAGGACTGATTAGGTGGCATTGGCATTGCAAAATCCCCAGAAAAATACTACTGTTAATGAGAATTGTATGTATAACCCCCTGCTTACTGCAGTGACAATTCACTCCTATGATTCTGTCAAACATTGCAAAAACCAAATAAACCTGATAGCCCAATAATAAATAACTGCTCAAGGTGTCTTCTTTTTTTTTTTTTTTTTTTCTTCTTTAAAATGCAATAGCTAAATCCTCAGCTAGATTGAATTCACCTCTCTCCATTGAGTTCAGTGCTGCTAAACTGATTTACAGTGGTTGGGGAATTTGGCAGTTGTGAATCAAGCTGCACAGTGTGCAAAAGTTTTGTCAAATCTGTTTGGGACATGCATGGAAATGAATATGGGGTTTCAAATGTAAAAAAGCAGCACTGGCTAGAAAAACTCCCAACAACTCAAATCCCTGCCTGAAAATCCCAAACTACCACTGCATATGTTCCAGTAATTTGCTCAGCCATGCAGTATGTTGTACTCAGTGAATGAAGAAAACTTCTCGTGAGAATGTTTCAAGTGTCACTGAGGTTCAGTCTGGATCAGGGTGCAGGTGGCTCTACAAAGGCTCTGCTGAGGGGATGTGTTTATACAGTTGCTGCTGACGGATGGTATTGATAGGCCAGGCCACTCATAAAACAAGCGACCTCACTTTCATCTCTGTGTTTTCTCTTCCTTCAATAGATAGAAAAGTGGTTTTAATTATTCACATCATCCATTTTAATATTTTTTTTACTCTTATCCACCCACTCTCTTACAACCAAGTAATATTCTCATATTCTCATTGTGGAAAACTTGCTAAGAGTGGGGAGATAGATAAGAAAGTTTTGAGAATTAAATGTTGGTGCTGCCTCACTGGTAAGATTAGAAGATGTCAAAATATGCTGAAATCTCCACCCTTTGAGATTGCCTGAGTCACCTTCAGGACGACAGCGCACTTGACAGCAGCTGAGACTTGGGTATTGTCCCAGTGTCTCTGGTGTTCATCCCCATGTCTCAAGGTTCTGTACAGCACTTCCCTCCAGCATCAGTCCTTGCAGCCCTGCAATACCTCCTGCACGGGCACAGACCTGCTCTCAACACTCAGTGTTACAGCCTGAGCTGTTTTCCACCAGAGAATGTATTTTTTCTCCCATGGCAAATTTTTCAGCTTTCATATAGCTTGGGAGTTGTGATAAGAGCTTGAGGTCTTTTAATGCTGCTAGGTTTTGCAGTTTGTTCATCCTTAGAGCAGAGAGATGTGATCTGTACTGTAATGGGAATTTTGATATTAATTACAGTAGTCTGTTTTTAATGCATTAATGGCTAATGAGGAGAAAGTGATATCACATGGGTATGCGCAAATCAGAAGACAGTGCCCGAGCTGACAAAACTAGAAGGAAAATTCTTGGTTTTGAGAACATTTATTCTTTGGTCCATTTGCAGTTGCCAGCTTTAGTTAACATGTAAGCTGGTTAGTAGATGCATGCTGTCATCAGGATCTGTATGTTCTACTCATCATCTTCCCAGACAGTTACTAAGGACTACTGCATGGGCTACCTGCTAATTCCGTCACACCGTGGGCTTGAGTCAGGCTTTCTGATGAAAGAGACCTTGAAATTTGAGGGGTTTGTACTTCATGTATGCTTCTCTGGAACTGTTCTTTCAAAAAATTTGCCCTTGGAGCTGTGAGTTACTCCACAGTTGTATTTTTTAAATGCTCGCTTTTAACAAGCATATGTAAAAATTATGAAAGCTACAAAATATTTGTTGTTTTCTGGCTTCATAAAAAAAGAAAAATGCATAAAGTAAAGAAATCAGTTATTCAAGAGCAAAGAGTTTCCAGGTGGACTGGTTGACAACTTTAAGGAAAAGCAGCAGGTAGAGAAAGAGCATTGCTCCTGTCCCTGGAATGGCCTTTCACCAAGCTCTAAAGCAATAACAGTCTCAGCTACAGTAAATAAAAACACACAGATGCGTTTGCATTCAGAAATAGCTTCCTCTATATGGCATAACAGTGAAATGAGATGGGAGAGTTTCTTAGTCAACTCATGGAAATGATTGTTCAGACAAAGTTGTGGGGAGCGTGACTTTTCTGCGGTTTTTCTTTTTGAGATGCTCCATTTTCCTTCAAGCTAATTTTAACTCTAAACCAGCTGTGATTGTTTTCTTTTTAAATCAAGTTGAGCCTTAAGGAGAAAGGGGGCAGGGAAACAAGAAGCACAAGCTGCAAGGTAGAAGCCCTCCCTCCTGTGCATGGAATCTACTGGAAAGCACAATTGCAGAGTCCTGTTGAATGGTAGGAAAAGCTGCCTCAGTCTCCCATGACAAATATACAGGTAAAAGGATTAAAAAACCCAAAACCAAACAAACCTTACTCCCCCCCAAAAAAAGAGAGCAGCTTTGCAAAACCTTATTTTATGCCCTCTTTGTATTTAGCATCCAATCATGAATGTACAGTGCTGATTTTTAGGTTACTGTATAGTCTTTTTATGCTTCTTTGGTTCCCCTGTCACTTCAGACTGTCTGTTAGAAGTAATAATTTGTGAGTGGGAGAACAAAAGTTGAGCTGCTAACAGAGGATGCATATTCCCTATCCCCAGTAAAATAACCCAGGAACCCATGTAAATGAAGCATAAGGTTTGTAATGAATTGGACTGATGGTGATGATGTGTTCAAGCGTATCTCCCAGAGTTCATTAACTTAATGTAATAATCAGAGGCAAGAATGATACCTATGATCACTCCAATTAAAATTACAGTTTTGTGCTTCTCTGTGATGCAAGTTAGTGTTGTGAAAACATGAAACACACCTCATAAATGCCACCCAGCTGCAAAAGTGACAGAGTGAGTCTGCCAGCTTTTCCTAGTGGCAGTGAGAATAATAGGAATGGCTGCAACTGGCTTTTGTTATTGCTGGAAGCTCTGGCAGCTCACCAAACATGGTCAGACCAAGGCAGTCAGACTGTGATAGCATTGCTCAACAAGTGATTAAAATACACTAGGGAAAATGTGAAAAATATATTCTTAAATGGAAATGAAAATAACGTAAATATCGCTGTAAGTATATGGTATGTGGATACCACCAAGAGAAGGCTGTAACAAGTGAGGATAGCACACCATCCTGCTCAAAAGAGGTATAGGATTAAAGCTTTGTTCTGTTTTGAGCTCACTGCTTATTAATAAAGAGTGGATGGTAACTGAGGAGATGAAGAGACTGTATTGTGAGATACCACAGAGCACGGCATGTGTGATGTTCCTTCTGAAGCCATAATAACCATTTGATTTCTGACCCTGAGGTGAATTTTGTGTACTCATATGCATGAAGGAGGTGAAAGGATATGCACTGAGCTGTGCCCTTCTTTCCAAACTGTGTTTTTAGAAGTAATATAATTGAGGCATAAATAAAATAACAAAGAAGGCTTTTGTAGATATGTATTATTATTTCAAACTACCAACAGTTGTCTTTGCACTTGCTGGTATTTTAGAGTCCTGAATTTTAAATGGCACAGCTCTCCTTACCATCTCTTGTAAAAAACACTCCATAGGGAATACATCTTAAGAGAAAATTCCAGAAGCCAGGTCTCCATAGCCAACAGTCCTAGGAACTCTGAGCTCCTTGCTCATCTCCTATTTGTCCTGTGCCATCTCTGAAAATAAAGAATACAGCCTTAAAACTGGCACTAGGTGAGTCCATGTCCTTTCCCCAAAATTAAAATGGGGGTCTAGGGAATGACAGTTGCTTGAAGTGTCTGCCATTATATGGGATGCCAAGAGCCCACCCTCTGCTTCTTTCCATTCAGAGGAATGGGAAACCTGCAGATAAATGGCCAGCTGCAGCGCGTGGTACGGACACCGTAAGCAGCTGTCACAGGCTCTCTGTAATTGTGCAAGTATTCTACTAATAATACAAAATCAGACGGTCCCATCTCCCTTTCTTTCTCTGGATAGGGTTTCTGTAGGTGTCAGGAGCACTGAGCTCTCCCCTTGTTCAGTCACTTGTGTCTTTGTGCAGCACAAGCAGCACTTTCCCAACGCTCCTGGAGCTGGCACTCTTCCTGTACCAGAGCCTGTCTTCTGCTGCTTGTTCAGTGCCTCATTACTGGGTTGTGTTGTGAGCTATCCAAACCCATGGTGGTCACTGTCAGCACCCACACCTTCCTTCTAGTAGAGATTTTAGGCACTGTCTGCTGTTAGAAAGATGCAGCTGCCTTTGTTCTCTTCAGCAGAAGATTTTTGCCAGCATGTAGTGGCTGAGATGTGATGTGAGACCAAGGAGTATCAGTGCATCCTTTCTGCATCTGAGGGATCTCTGTGAAAGGAATGGGAGAGAAACTGGATGGTGTGATGCATTCCAAACTCTTTCAAAATTAAACACAGAGTGCAGTTCTGGAGAATCACCTTAGAATCAAATTGGTAGTTTGTTCCTAGAAGTGGTTCAGAAAAATACATTTTACCACAAAATGTTCCTGCATTTCTCATTATGTTACCTTTCTTCTCAGGATCACAGTCTATAATAAGCAGTGAATTTATGAATACTAAAAGCTTGAAATTTCCTAAAGATTCTTCATAATAATGGCTGATATTTCATTTTTTCCTTGCAAAACCCAAGCCTCAGTGCCATTTTACAATCTAATACTTTAGGCTTTGTCCAGTATTCTTGGTTTTTGTTTTGGCAAGACTTTTTTTGAACAAGGAACTGGGCAGATCTCTTGATACCACAGAAGGTATCAAATCTCACCCTGAGAGGTTGATCTTTATTCTGAATGGTCTAAATATTGTTTGTTAAAACAATGTACAAAATCTGCCTAAAATCTACAAAATCTGTCTTGTTTTTTCTATATTTCTTTATAAAGGAAACTAGATGAGGATCTGTTCTTCAATTAACATTTTCCTGTCAGACTAAAGTTTAAAATAAGTTTAGATTCAACAGAAAACCTGCTAATTAATGCCTGGGGTGGTTGGTTGGTTGTTTTTTTTTTCCTTTCTTTTTTTCCATAGTGACTCTTATTCTTTAAAGGCTTCCTTCTTGCTGCCTGAAAGATAATTTCTGTAAGCAAAAATTATAAACCAGTATTGGAATCACCTTTATTTGTACTGTTTACAGGATCCTCAAACCATCTTACTGCAGAAAGCACAGAAAGGTTATAAATCGTGCCTTGGGAGCACCTGTAGCCATGAGCCCTTAACCCTCCCTCCGTGGACACCTGGCACAGACTGGAAAAGGTTTGTGGAAGCCACTGTTTTAGAGACCTGTCAGTTTGTGCAAGCTGCAGTTGCATTTTCTCTCAAGTAAACAATGAGGGAATACTTTCGTGCTGTGCAGAGCACAGGACTGTCCAATGGCCTTTTGCATCTCTTCCTGAAGGTTAGTCCCTTGCTTTGTACAATCACTCACGAACAGATTTATGACACTTTACAAATTAATCTGCACGTTTCAGGGCACATAAATGGATCTAAATGAAGTTGCAGATAAAAAACACACATATCCCATGCTTTGAATGGCCTGAAAAGGACTTTTGAAACAGCAGACTATGTAGAACATATTATTATGTTCTGTGTTTATTTCTTACATAGGTGTAAAGACAGGGATTTTGAGTGCCGGATGAATATGACAATAGCAGAACACAGTTTTAAATTGATAAATGAGAAGAACAAACCATGGTAACATAATGCCCCCTATGGTTTGTAAGGCAGAATGTACAACAGCTTTAAGGGCAATGCTTTCCTACATACCTTGTCTTAGTAGAATAAGAATTACATGTTTTGCTCCTCAGCTTGTGAGGAAAAAAAAAAATACCTGGTTGGATTTTATTAATAAATGTCAGATACTGCTAATTTAGATGCTTTAAATATCCTCCTCCTTTTTGGAGATTCAATGCAATTGGGATCAAAAGTGGTTTTGAGTAACGTAGGAGCAGCTGAGCTTTCTGCAGTCACCCAGCAGGCAGCTCAGGGCGGGAAAGCATCCCGGGAGCGGCCCGAGGGAAGCGCTCTGTAATTGAGGGAGCGGCCGCTTGATGGCAACATCCTCCCGCTCATGGGGACAGTGACAGGGCTGGGACCCGCGGACACGCACCTAAGGCTCAGCAACCTCCGCACCTAAGGCTTTCCTCCTCTTCACCATCTCCTTTAAAAGGCTCTCCTCGCCATGTCCTGTGGATCCGGACGGGATGGCCGCTCAGCGATTTCCTTGTTGGAGGGTTTCGTTCAGCTTGCTGGGGGTTCCTTCAGGCAGCCGGACCTTGCCAGCAGCATGGGATATGCGTGTTTTTATCTGCAACTTCATTTAGATCCATTTACATGCCCTTAAATGTGCAGATTAATCTGTAAAGTGTCATAAATCTGTTAGTGAGTGAATGTAAAATCAAGAGACTAACCTACAGGAAGAGATGCAAAAGGCCATTGGACAGTCCTGTGCTCTGCACAGCACGAAAGTATTCCCTCATTGTTTACTTGAGAAGAAATGCAACTGCAGCTTGCACAAACTGACAGGTCCCTAAAACAGTGGCAGGTTTGCAGAGTGGGAGAGTCACTCCAGCGGTAAATTGTGCAGGAGAGAACGTGTAAATAATGACAGGACGTCTTGCTGATAAATCACTGCTCGTTTTTTACCCTGCCGCCCCATGTCCCATTTAAAGCAAGCCTTTCCTCTTGTGCCCTGGGTCCCTTTACGGTCTCATGGTGCAGTGCGGGCAGAAGCAGCGCGGCAGAGCAGGGAGAGGAGCAAAGCTGCCCCTTCAAGCGCTGCGGGGTGAGGGCAGAGCCCGGCCGGGCTGCCCTGCCCTGCCCGGCATGCCCAGGGTGCTCCATGGAGGATGCTGAAGTGATCCGAGACTTAAACTGGATTAAATGAATTATGCCCACCTTGGAACTGTGGATTGGGAAACACCCCCAGGACTGGTTCTCTCTCAGTTCCCACGGAGGTCACAAATTCACTTTTAAGCCTTCCCTGTGAAAAAAGAAACTGCTGATCCTTGTGTGGTGGAGAACTCAGGGGAGACCCACAGGTGCCTATCAGTGCACACGTAAAGAGAGACAAAATCCCTCAAGGTTGTTGCAGGTCTCCAAGGAGTCCTGGAGGAAATGTGTACAAGTTTAACATTTGAGTAAGTTGGCTTTGTATTGTGTGATGGAGGAGACATTGGTCTGGCCTCGTCTCCCAGGCCCAATGTTTGAAGATTGTCTTGGATCGTTTTGTGTTTCAAGATTTAATAACCTTGATTACGCATTTCTATTTCAGTAATTACTGAAAAAGTCATAGTTATCATATATTTATGTCTTTGCAACCTGGGGTGTGGGAGGGAGGGCAAAACACAGGGACAAAGTGGGAGTCACTCACCGGCAATAACTGTTGCATGTTGTCAGAACATAAAGAAAATTACTTTGGTCTTCTGCTTTTAAGATGGACTCCTGCAAGTAAACTGTAGGCAGACTGATTAAACAGTAAGTACAATTGGAACTCTGAAAAACCCCAGACATTTAGTTTCACTGACAGCTTATTATAATATGATGATAATAATAACAACAATATATAATAAAATAATATAGTAATTATTATGATAATAATCCTCTTGCCATCTTCCAGGTGCTGCCAAGTCCATACCTGGAGTGAGGAATGCCTCTTCCTCCCTCTTTCTGCAACAGTCACTTATGTGTTGGACTGGGACTGAAAATACATTTCACAGCTAAAATTGCCACAGCTGAGGTTGTATAAATGGTTATTTCTATTTCAGCTACTGGTCCATGGGCATATATATGGTTAAAGTTTAAAATCCACAAAAAGACATATTCACAGGGTTTGTGAAAAATGAGACAGTTTTCCCTCCCTTAATGACAGGGATCTCAAATGAGTTGTGTTGTCAATGGGAGAGCAAGAGGTTATATAGTTTTCCATAATCTATAAAGCTTCTTCAGAATCATGTCATTAGCTTTCCTGTGGTAGAGCACAGCAGAGCTAATAATGCAATTATGGTTCATGTAGTTAAACTATGCTATTGATATTTTTTTTTTTTCCCAGGAGGCCTTCATTTCTGGCAATTCTAATCATCTTCATTGTACAGCTGTATGGATTCCATGTTTCACTCCGAGGAAAATAAAATTGCAAATAAATACCATCTTTCCTAATGTCTCTGTAAATGCCAGATTTAGTAACCATTAACCAAATGTTGGGGTCCATAAAATGTAATGTATAGTTCTGTATATATATACACACACACATATACGTATACATATATATATACATACATATATGCATATACATGTGTGTGTGTATAGAGACCACATTCACACACCGGTCACCAGAACAAACTATTATGCTGGAATAAACAAGAGTAGAATTTCCTCCAATATTTCATTATTCTCATTTCTTGCTGCTATAATTAATACATTTTCTGGTTTTGGCATGCTAAGTCTCTCCCAATCTTTCTACTCTATTCAAACTGTAAGTATTAGAGTAAAATAGTATAATTACCACATAAAAATAGTGTGGGCATGTTTAGCAGGAGAGGGATTCTTCTTTTAACTCCCCATTCTTTTGAATAAATCTGGAACCTGGAGTTCTGCATCTGATTCTGTATTACCTGATACACAATAAGTATGAGAGCTGCAAGCACAGGCTAATTAAGATGTTATTTAGTCTATTATTAAGCATTCATTCAGTACTCCTATTAATGAAAAATTACTTTCAAAAAAATCTATCTGTGCCAATCCCCACTACAGCAAAAATATCAATCCTGAGATGTTGAAACTATAATTAAAAAACATAAAATATGAAATAAGGATATTCCTTGCTTCTGTGGTCTCTGTCTTCCATAATTCAGATTCTTCTGAGAAGCTAAATCTTTAGAGCAATGAATCTCTGAAAGTACTGCCCTGCTTTCTTGTGTGGAGGGGGAAAGTTTCTCTAAACTTCTGTATTTTTCTGAGTAAACTACCAAACACATTACAAAGCCTTTCTGAAAGACACATAATAGAGTGGTGATAAGGCATGTTAATAATTTTGCTGACAGTCATCCTTCTTTAACATGTCTGGGACATAAACAGTAGGAAATAAACACAGACTATAATTGCTATTAGGTGCCTGAAGAAAAAACAAAGATATGAGAGGGACATGCTAATTAGGCTTCCTCGATGGACCACATGGAGATGAAAAGGATATAAAAATAAAAATAAAGCAAACAAAGCTGAAGTGTTTAGACAGCCTTGCAAGAAGTTGTCTATGACAGCGAACTGTCCATGGTCTTAAAGTCTTTAGAGACAATATCTGAGACAATATCTGTCATTTTCCTGCATACATCAGAGGCAGGGTAGCACCAGGGTGTCACTTTGGGATCTCGTGGGATGTACAACAGAACTGATCAATCCTAAGGGAGCTGAAATGAGGAGACAGCAGGAACAACTTCCTGCCAGAGCGTCTCGTTAGGGGAATAGAGCAGCTCCTGCCATTCCCCCCTCTGTGACTGCTGGAGGAGAGAGGAGCTGTGCAGCCACAGGGCTGGCAGATGTGTTAGGGAAGTTCACATGGCTTTTCTATTACAACTTAAATTTCCATTTCAGTTGTCCAACTCTTTCTACAAACTCTATTCTTGGTATTTGGCTTTCTGTTACACAGTAACTGTTTTGGCTTCTGTACTTCAGTAAAGCATTGAAAATATTCATCTGAGGAGTTTGAAATATGTAAGCAAAACGATGTCAAGACATACTAATTAGAAAAATTGTGCACACACAACCTCCTAGTGTTCACTTTTGCTCTCATTTGTTTTACAGATGGTGCTAGGTCAAAGAAGCAGCCTGTCTTTGCAGGACAAGCAGTTCTGAAGTTCTGAGTATCTCTACATTCTCATCTATGCACAAGTTTTCTCCTTAGCTTTTTTCTGCTTACCTAAGCCATTGGTGATTTGCTAGCATTTTCCCCTTCTCTTTTACTTTGTATAACAGGAAATCTGCAAAGTGCTTTGCAGGAATCAAAAGTACAGATTTGTTGCTTTTGGGATCAAAAGCAAACGAAAAATTTGTTGTGGTTTGTCTTTTTTTTTTCTTTTTTTTTTTCTTTTTTTCTTTTGCCAGTAATTAACCTGTGATACCAGAAGAGAGGAATATAAAACAAACCTGAGAAAAAAGAATCAAAGAATCAGGTTTCCAGCCCCACTTTAAGCAGACTAATGCATGGACATGTCTATAAAAATGAGTGATTGGCCCAGTAGTAAAGTGGCTACTCAGTGACCACTAAATGGTTCAGGCAAACTGAGGCACAAAACACTTACTGTATAATTTGGTGTCCCAGACAAGTTCCTAGGATTTGCCCCAGTTGGGATGCTAATGGATAACTGTTACTGTATGTAAATATATTGTATGTAAATCCACAGTAGATAAGGATTGTAATAAATTCCATGTTTCCCCCCTTGGTTATCAGTAGGAAATAATATGAAAAGTAAAATTACCTGGAATCTTGCAAGGATTGCTTTTCTTAGTGGACCACTACCACCCCTTCAGTAGGTAGAATGTCATAAATGCAGTAAATGCAAACCAAAAACATTTTCACATTAAAAGAAAACACTAACAGTTCACTACTATTGGGTAGAATTTCAAAACATTGATATTAAATGTAGAAAACAAATTGGATTGAGATTCTTAATTCCTTTTATTATTTTTTTAGGAGATGAAAAGCTTTATCAGAACTAAGCTCATCTAAAACTTATTATTCTTTCAGTATGCTAATTAATAGAGCAGGATCATGAATTTGTTAATTAAAATAAGATACCTCAGGGAAACTGAAATTAATTTTGCTGTCCTAATAGAGTTACCATTATGCCATTAAATCTTATGGATGTCTTGTCTACTTCTCTTTTTTCCCTTCCCTCAAAAAGTAAAAAAAAGAATTTTTTATTTAGTTTGAATTTAGAATCAGAATATTGAATGGTGACTTTCTGAAAATGTGGAGAAGATCAATAAATAATCTTGAAATAACTTGGATTTCCAGAAATCTTGGAATGTGGCCTCCAGGTGAGTCCCTCAGGGGACTGATCCCCTCATGTGTTCACCTTTGGATGCCCAGGTCTGAGCTGCTCTGTGTAACTTGTGAACAGCCACTCCAGCAGCCTGCTAGAGTCACATTGTAATGTTGGCTTATATTTTTCAGAGATGGAACTAGCAAAACTGGAGCATTGGGCATTGTAATGGCTGCTAAAAACATATTACACCTTAAATGGGGTGTCTTTGATGGAGGGAAGGTGGTATCTGATTGCAGATCCTGTGATGGGCTGGGTAAGTCCATGTTGGTGATTTAGCTCACACAGAGTGTTTTAGGGGAGTCTCCTGGTCATCCTCACTTGCTGTGCTTGAGAGTAGTTTTGGCTCAGCCCTGGAGTGTGCAGCCTGATTCCTGCTGATGGGACAAAATGGTGCTCCAGGAGAGCACCAAAAGCTGCCAGGGGTGTTGGGCTGAAGAGCCCCCCGAGAGCCAAAGCAAAGCCCAGAGCTCCTGAGCACGGTGAGCCCTGGTGTCTCCTCTGTGCAGGTTTGCTGCTGCTGTGTTCTGCTCTTGGGTCAGCTGGGGCTGAGCAGACCTTGCCTGGACCTGCCTTGGCAGGAGCTCACACTGCTAACATGACAACCTCAGTTTCAAAGCCATTTTTACAGAAGGAAAAGCACCTGACATATCCTCAGTGTTTTCTGATGCTCTGGCTTTTCAGTACTCTTGTTTCCAACTTAGATGTTTCAGACAAGAGAAAGGGAAAAGGAGGGGTAAGTGTGAGTTTTTCTTCTACAGCAAAACACAATTCTTCTAATTTTGCTTGATGAATTTTCAAGGCCAGCAAAGAAGTTCTCCATCATCACCAAGAGTGTTAATTGCAATTTGTATCCAAGACTTCTGTCATTCAATGTACTAGAAGACAGAAATAATCTTATTAATATACCTCAGTGTATACTGAGCACTTTATCCCATTTATCATAGGCTTAAATGTGTAAAATTTAATTAGAGACAAGCACTAAATCTAATTGTCAGGGACTGCTGAGCAGTTGCAGTTTGGTTAGTCCTGTGAAAGCTTCTGACTTCCCAGGAAGAATGTCTGCTGTTTGCTTTCAGCCTGTAAAGTGTTCAGATGCATTGGTTATGTGTAAGACAGGCAAGATGCAGTTCTGCTCCTGTTCTTAACAGTCTGTGTTTAATCAGCAGATAGAATTTGAGATGTTTTGTGAATTTCAGTTGAACTTGGCAGATGGTTTCAGGCAAAAATAAAAATAATAACTGGTGAAATTAATTTCAGTTTCTCAAAGTAGATTAACGACAGTTTACTAAAGTAAGCCAAAAAGCATCCTAAAATATCTTTGTTTCCAATGTACAGTCAAATCAAGTAAACTCTATACCTCCAGTGTGCTCTTGCCACAGAGAAAGTTATTCTTTCTCACACTCAAACCCAATTAATATTAAAGGATATTTATCTGAAGCAGAATAGATCTTCAGGATAGATTCACCCTCAGGATAGATGTAAAAAGATTCCCTCAGAGTGTTCATTATTTAGAACAAAATCACTCAGAAGTTAAAAAATTCTTCAGTTTGAAAAGTTCTTCATGACCAGTGGTGAGTTTTGGTAGAGGTTTTGGTGCAAGACATATCCATGTCTTTTATGCTGCTCCTTCCTGGTCTTATTTTTTTGCTTAAATCACATGGTCTGCTTACATAAATCAGTCTCTTGATGGCCACACTTCCCCTACTTTTATTCTAAAACCTGTTTAATGTGATTAAAATTGAAACATTTGGATGTGGAGATGAATTAGTTTTTTGGACTAATTGCTTCGTGCAGCTGTTTCAGAACTGGTAGGAAACCAGGACACGCAGGAGCTTAGTGACAGTGCCCACAGCCCCTTGAAGGCTGTATTTTCATAAGAACAAGATTTAGAGATTATTAAAAAACCATAAAAATTTAGTGCAACAGAAATCTACTTCCAAAAAAACCCCTTACAAAACCAAAAAACAAACACACTTGTTCCCCAGAGCCCCCTAAAGAGACAAACCCCATGCCAAAGCCTTCTTTTTTTCCTCTGTCAAGATTTGGTATGGAAGCTGCTTTATGAATTGCCAGTGGATTGTTGCATTTTGTTGACATCTATATTTACTTTCTGATCCACATCAATACTTGCTGGGGATAGCATTAAAACTTCTGATATGTTTCAGTACCATGTGCCATTTCTAAACACAAAAAAGGTTTCTTTCCTCACACAATCACTTTAAGATTGCTATTTTGATCCCATTTTTCCCAGCGGAGTTAAATGCAAAACAAAGATCGGGTTGCTGGTGAGCTGTTATTTTAAAGCTTGCATTTAGATGTTAATTGGTGCACCACAGACACCTCGTGTAGCAGCTACCTGGCAGTGCTACCTCAGCAGGCAGCTCCGCAGTGCGCGCTCCGTGCGCCGCCGGCACCGCGACCTGCCTGCGGAATTCCAGCGGGATTGCAGACGTCCTTGCAGGGGAGGAGCTCCTGGAGGCACCGGCTGAAGCAAGACGCCTCACAAACAAAAGTTCAAGGTGAGAACCCTACTAAGTGCTGGTTGATTTAAGAAATTGTTTTTGGCTTTTGGTTTTTGTTTTTTCTTCTCTAGTGCAGAAAGCAATACTGGGTGAAATAATGTGACTTGGGGCTGGTAATTGCACAGGGTCACAGTCTGATAGTTATGCTCAGGCTCAGCATTTCTCCCTGTGCTGAAGGAAAGACAAGAAAAGGAAGAAAGAAGGCTATAATATTTCCTATTTTTTAAAAAAATAGCAATAACAATGCATTTTAATGCTGGTCACAATTGACATTTCGAGGAAAGGAAATTTCGAATGCAAACGGTGATTGGTGATGACCCCTCTCAGCAGCAGGGGAGCTCAGGCGTTGCCTGGTGATGCTCAGGTGCGTTTCCTGATGCCTGCCTGCTGCTGGATGGCACAGGGCATCCCCGGCTGCCTGGAGCTCAGGAAGGGCGGGTGGGGAGGGGCTGAGCTCTCTAGCCTGAATTTGTGGAGATTGTGGGGACAAGGGCAGAGGCAGTTTCTTACCTGGAGGAGTCCATAGTGGTACAGTGGGGAAAGGGGAGTGCCATCTTCTCCTGCTGAGTACAAGGACACATACCTCACACCAGGTTCACCGAGCAGTTTTCTGAGCAGCAGAGAGCAGGATGAGAAATCAAACAGCTTTTCCTAATGCTTTGAAATTTGTTACTGTCTCCTGTTTTTGTCTTGGGAAGGTGTTTTTTGTTGCCATTCTCCTGCTGTGGTGCCTGTAGAAAATGGAAGAGTGATTAGGCTCCAGAGAAATGGCACCTATGCTGAGCCATATGACATTTTTGCTCCCTTGATCCACCTGGTTGACTATTACTACACGCTTTCTGGAGGAAAATCTGTGTTCTGTTTCAATGTTGAGGACAAGGATGTCTTAGTTCATGGATACGTTTCCTCCAGGCTGCAGTAATTTATATAATGACCATTAACTGCAGTGGTGCTTGGACATCAGCTCAGCAGGGATGGATCTCTGGGCCTTTGTGGAAGTGGGAGTTATAGAAGAGATGCAATTTGTCCTTAAGGAAAAAAGGAAGGTCTTAGATGTATAAACTCCTCCAGCCAAGCACTGCTTGCCCTGATCTGGAGAGGCTCATTGATTTTGATGGATCCATGCTAACTTATGCCTTCTAAGGATTTTCCCATCAATTTTTATCACCTTTACAACATAGGATGGAGCAAGAGTATTTTAGGGGTAGTGGGAATATATGTATGTAGACTCAATTTTTTTTTCCTTTTTTACTAGCTGTGAATGTGTTTCAGATGCCCAGCATATTCATGCAGAGGAAGGCAGTGTACTCTGTTTTAGTGCTGAGACTGACTGGTAGAGTCAGTGTAGGCAGTGATATACCTCCCCTGGGCCTTCTTCAAGGGGCAGAGGCAGCCAGTTTGGTGTCTTGGTGAAATTCTCCTTTGGGTGCTGCTGCTCTTCCTGAAGGCCCTAAAATATGGTTAGAAGTAGCAGTACACAATTCTTTAAATGCTTGTCCTCATTTCTTGAGTGTTCTTCCTGTGCATATCTAAAGGGCACCAAAGAATGGCTGTCTTTGTGCCTGAATAAATATGATTAAGTCTTCTGTACCTGACGTCTTAGTGAGAATGCTTTTAATCATGGCAGCAGCCTATTTGGACCAATATATGAGTATTTATTTTAAAAAATTAAAAAAAAACCCACCAAAAATTCAGATTAAAGAAACTATTAAATATGTGGTTTTACCTCTAAGGACTAATGTCACTGCAAGACTCTTGTTTGTAAATCCTTCAGAAATCTACTGATATAATCTACTAAAATTGCTTTGGAATAAAACAGTAGGAATGGGGTAAAAGGGGACATTGTAAAAGATATGGAAATTTGTGGAAAAAAATTTAAAAAACCCCAAAATGTACTTAAAGCCAAGTTGTATTTCTTTCTGTTACCTATTTACTGCAATTTTGCAAGTAATGTCAGCAAAATTAGTTCTTCAGGGCAGAACTATTTCAGGGCAATGTTTATTTCATGAGTGGCAGGAAAATGAAACCTGGCCCCTGCCGGGAGGGGATCCTGCCCGTGCTGCCAGGGCAGCTCTGGGGCAGAGTCTGAGCAGGGCAGCAGCAGCAGCTCCCAGCACAGCCAGCCTGGCCTGGCCCCTGCTGCAGGCCAAGTGCAGCACAGGCTGTGCCTGACTCCCCCTCTGAGACAGCAAATGAATCACTTGGGACTTCTCATAAAATGCTTTTTAAACGTTTGAAACGTCTTCTTTCAGTATATATATTTTTTAGTGTCTTTTGTCTGTTTGAGACACTTTTCTTAATGTATTATAATTGTTTTATGCATTGGCAGAATGCTGAGACTTTTTTTCTCGTAATTTTCTGGGAGGCAAAATATTCATTTTTAGAGGTAAACGAGTGCCATCTCATTTGAATTTTCATCTGTCATTTTTTTAAGATAGGTTTACTATATTTATCCAGAGCTTTCCCTGTACTTTTTCTTCTTTTTTTAGGCTTTGTGTCTGCTGTCTGGATTAGAGCCTCTGCTCCAAAGAAGTCCATCCTTGACAGGGAGAAAGGAAGCAAAAACTTTTGGTCATTCTTAATTTTAATTCCTGTTATGTCAAACTTGCTCCTAATCCAGAAGGATTTGTTTAGTACCCATTTTTCAGTCACCAAAATTGTTGTCTCTGTCACTTCCCTGGTTGTTTCCAGGCTGAGCACAGCAGGGTCTGGCTCCTGGGCTGGCCTGTGCTTGCCACTGCAGCCAGGGAGTTCTCAAGCAGGCAATGATAAACTCCTGGGAAATTTCACATTGCCAAATCCATAGGTAGATCTGAGGCTCTTGCATTTGCTACTATAGTCTATAAAAATCAGCTTCCGTGTAGTTTGGGGTTTTTCTGTATTCTTCCTTCAGAGAATCCTCATCAGCATCTTCCTGGGCTGTAAACTCTGGAATTTAATCTGCTCAATCGTACTTTAGACAGATTCAAACCAGTGGAACTTGCAGTAGCAAAGAGGACAGAAAATGGTCCCCAGTACCTCCCTCTGCTCTGCTGGGCTCTGTGCATAGGCTCAGCCATTCTTGCAGCCATGTATCACAGCTGCCTGCAGATCACATCTGCCTGATGATTTCCACAGCAACCTGGGCACTCAAGGCAGGAATATGAGCTGGTAAGTCAAGGTTACTCTCCCTCCTTCTCATCTTTTCCTCCCAGTGCAATGGGGGAAATTATGTATGTCATGATTTTGGTCTAGGACAAAGCACTGCCAGACAGTTTCAGTTTTCCAAATCCAGTTCAAACACCTCTTAGGGATCAGCAGAACCCTGCATGGATGTGAGTGTTGGGGGGCATGGCGGTGGGGGGACGTGCAGGATGATTTTCTGGGACTGCGTGTAGGCATGACATCCCTTAGAGGACATCCTCTGGCTGATGTTACATGGATGGAATACATTGAGGAATCCAAGGCAGCTTTTCCTGCTTTGTGCACAGAAAACAATGACTGGGGTCAGCTGTAGAGAAATCACAGAATGGCCTGGGTTGGAAGGGACCTTAAAGATTATCTAATTCCAAACCCCCTGACTTGGGCAGGCACACCTTTCCCTAGACCAGAGGGCTCAGAGCTCCATCCAGCCTGGCTTTACACACTTCCAAGGATGGGCCATCCACAACTTCATTAGCTCCTGTCTTTACTGGACAGCCTGCAGAAGTGGAAACACAAACACTGAACTAAACCCATAGAATCTCTGCATTCTCAGAACAAACACAGACGTTATAAAGCAGGATTTTAGGTCTAAGGTGTTCATTTAGCCCGTGGGTACAGTGCAGCTTTGTCTCTCCGCGCTGGCTAAACCCTTTTCCCTCTCTCCGTGGGTGCACTCTCCTGGCACGGCCCGGCGTTCCCGGCCCCGCAGCCTCTCCCCCCGCGGCCCGGCTCAGCCAGCGCAGCCCGTGAGCTCCTCCCGTGCTCTGCCAGCCGACAGCCAGCAGCCAGACACCTTCTGAAGTTTGGTGCATGCTGTGCGCCTTTTTTTTATTTGCTGCAACAAGAAAAGCCTTTTCTTTTAACCCGGCTTCCTTTGAAGAAGTAACTCAGGAAGCTTCATGGCCTCTCAAGGTAAGTGCATCTACAGTCTGTATTTTTAGATGGTGTTTACAGAAAACTGGTCTTGTGCGTTCCCAGCAATCAGCAGTCTGATGAAATGAGTGTTTCAGGCTAAAACCACATCAGTCAAAGCACAGTTGTTTTGTCTTCCTTTAATTTTTCAGCATCCAAGAGGCTCCTAAGGAGACTAAAATCTATACTAGGATGTTATTTGAATAAAATACGTTATAAAATGTTAGCCTCTGCATTCAGTCACAAAATTTAGTGTTGGTATCTTTGTGTTTAAACATGTCAGTACAGAATGCGTGGGAAGGGGGGGTACTCAGCCAAGGGTATCACTATTTTTGCACACTTCTTCCCTATTTTGCTTTGAAAATACATCGGCAAAAGCTTTTCAAAACTGGCCAGAGACCTGATAACCCCATATGAAGAATAATAACTGAAGAAAAACTGAATTTAATCAGATTACTCCTATCTGGGTGTGTCTTTGTCACGTACTGACTTTAGCTGTAGCCAGTTCATGCAATGGGCAGACATGCAGCATCTGATCCAATCAGCCTCCTCAATTCATTTTCTCCAGGTTTTTAAATGCTTAAACTAAGCAGAAGGATACAAATCTCTTTTTCTCTTAACATGAGTGCAGCTCCATGGAGGTCATTCTGTTGGTATGTGCAGAGACACGTGTTGGCCCAGGGAGTTTCAGCAATGGCTGTCTTGGTTTGCCAAATGTTTATCCCTCTTTCTTGCCCTCAAAACTCTCAATACATTCTGCATTTGAGCACTAAAAGGTACACAGGAGCAAGCAGGTTTTACAGCTTGTTGTGCTCATGCAATATAGGGTTTTTTTATTATTTTGTTTAGCTTTAGCCATATAAGAGAAATCTGATTTTGCATATTTTTGATGTGTATCAGTTAGGAGGAACAGTTAACCAGTAATGGTGTGGAATATGGTTTTTAGTATGAAGAAACTTGACAATACACCTCTTTCAGGAACATGCAACTCTACAAATTGTGTTTGTACAGAATACTCACTGTATCATATGGTAACTTTAAGGATTTCCATATTAGTAATGAAATGGGAATCATACACAAAAATAGACAGTGTCAGACTAGCTCAAATTGTCATTAATATTTAATGTATTTACTGTTTGATTTTTGTATAGCTTAAAATTTGACAGGTAGAACTGCAATTTTTTGTCTTTTTTCCTCTTTATTATTCAAGAATAACACCAACACTGGGCTACTTTGTGGCATTTCATGTAACAACAAGAGTTACGGCAGTAACAGAACCCTGTGAGGTAAAATGATGCAGAAGAGCATATAAAATATTTATTACTCAGTTATACATTTTTAAAAGCCAGCAACAAATTCAAAGGGGTTACTTCTTCCTGTGGTCTCAGACTTTGAAAGAAAGCAGTGGCTGCAAAGACAAATTAAGATCAAAATATGATTGAATGATGAATCTTTCACAGTGAGTTCAAATAATACTAAAGGATCTCATTTAAACCCACAACAGCAAAAAAGAGATTCAGACTTAGAGTCAAAATTCCTTCTGGACCTCAAACCCCATTGTGTCTAAGTATTGTCACATAGGAGATACAAATGATCAGTTTGGGGACTGCTTTCCTGCCAAATCACAGGGGCTTAGCTCAATACAAGGATTTGCCATTTATATGGGGAGAGCTTCAGTTTGCTCCTCCTGGTTCCTGCAGAACCAGTGTTGCTGAAGGCTGAGGAACAATGTACCTGGAAAAGATAGCAGGAGTTTTTTGGAAATCCAATGTTCAAGGTGGTCATTGTGCTGTGGGAGATGGTGCCTGTGCAGCAGTGTGGATGAACAGGTGCCTGTGGCAGTAAATGCTCTCACTACCTTCACAGCACTGCCAAGGTCACCATCACTGTGCCCTAAAGGACTTGCTTGTGATAGCAAACCAGAAAACACAGCATAATGATATCTGATCTATTCATTAAGATAATAATGAATAATACACTATAAGAGGCTGTGTAGACTTTGATATTTAGATTGTAATAGCCCATCTTGGGGAATCTGAGATCCCTGGGAAGGTTATCTCTAATTAAGAGAAATTATGGGTGCCCTCAGGATGCTGGAAAGCATCTTGCTGGGAGCCAGCCTTCAGCAGCTCAGGGCACACTGGCACACAGGGCAGCTCACAGGGAGCAGGGCTGGGCAACCTGTGCTGAGGGGCTTCTGGCCACCGTGTGCATGAGTCCAGGCCAGCTCCAGCCTTGCCACACAGGCTCTGTGCTCACCAGCTGCCAGAGCAGATCAGGTGCCCTCCAAGACCACATCTGTTGATTTAACTTCATCTGCAGTGATTCCTCTTTGCATATTCTAAGGCAATTTATAATCGGAGTGCTCGATATGTGGGACAATCAGGAGATTCCTTCTGGGTCCTCACTCTTGACCTGAAGTACTGATACAGTCACATGCAGAATGATGTTAGTGTTCCAGCTTTGATCCAAGAAGCTAGCTGCTCCTTGGTCCTGATGTTTCTGGGTTTTTCTCTTTTTTTTCTGCAGAACCTAAAGAACAAACCAACTCAATCGTTAAGGATTACCTCCCTGGTTCTTCTGATGTTCCTCAACAGAATACACCTGTTGAACCAAGTCTCTGGAAGCAAACATCACGCACTCATAATTTGCCACCTGGTCTGGAGTACCTGAACCAGGTCCTGAATCTTTCTGAATGCTAGAATTGTTATGTTTTCATTTTATGTTGCTTTGATATCCTGGAGGATGAGGTTGTTAGGATTTGTCCCCTTGAGTAGGTTGAGGGGTAGGTTGGGATGGAGAGGCTTTTTTGTTGTTTGGTATTACTATGAAATAAGTAACATAGGAGAAAGAAGCTTTTTCTTCATTGCTGCCATTCATTTTACAGAAATTAGATAAACATAAGTCTGAGTGGCTACAAACTTGCATTAACTCTGTGTGGGGAAGAAAGTGCTAATGACTGAGAGAGGAAAATGCTTGAAAATGGAGGCAGAGAAGTAGGTCGTAGATGGGGAAGAAAAATGAATGCTTAAGTCTTCTCCATCCTACTGCTAAACATGTGGCTGTCCTTTTTGCTCTGTGAAACCTCTCACCTCCTGGAGCTCAGAGCACTGATGGTCTGCAGCTCTACTCCAGAAGTTCCATCTTTTCCTGAACCTTTTTACCAGGAGGGTCACTCCCTGCTTTGACACTGACTGAGGTTTTCATTTTACATGTGGCTGGATTGTGCCACTCTTACATGCTGATTAAGGTGTCACACGCCCTGCCTGGTATGGCAGGGACAGAATAAGGTCCCCAGCATAGTCAGATCACGATTCTGATACATCTCTGCTGTGTTTGCATTTTGGTGATGCTGGGAAATGTTTACTTCACCCAAGATGTGTATTTTAGGCACACACTTCTGCTAGTTTTGTATAGAAGCAGAAATTGAATGTATTTTATATTTGGAGCTAAGTTACTTAGATAGCTAATGAAATCGGGAGACTCCTCAGAAGCAGTCTTTCATGTGGAGTGATGACTTTAATTTCAAGATGCCTGAGCACAAAATGATACGTGTTGTCAATTACACAAGCATTTGCTTACAGACGGTGGAAGCTACATTTTTTAGTCTAAAAGTGTTTGTGATAGTAAGTACTTGGCAGGTTACATATTCAGGCTCCTGTATGAACATGAATTACACCTCTGATTTACCCAGACAATGTAGGCAAGCAAAAACCATCACTCCATTTTATAGAAGCTCTACATCTGACATTAAGACAAAGGAGCAGGTTGCTCTCAGAGATACATTTGGAACTGAAGACCTCATTCATGCTTATTCTTGGCCTATGCTGCAGCCCTCCCTAACTATTCTTAATTTTCTCTGCAGTCTGGAAAGTGGGAAGCATGTGTGCAATGCTGACTGTTGGCATGTACCCACAGCTCGAGTTTCTGTGCCTTGCAGAACGCTTTAGTGGTGATGCTGAAGCCATCCTGGCTGTGTGACAAATGAAAGGGGCTCATTCAGGATAGATGGGAGCAGAAGGGAGGTCCCACCAGCAGGGAGAGGGCTGCCTGCAGAATGCATGTGGCATTCACAGCTGCCAGGGTAATCCCTTGGGATTTAGCCTCATGGACTAAGAGATTTTCCTGTAATTACATGCTCGAATGAAGATGTTTCTAGCAGAACTTCGAGTTATTTATGCCACTGGGAAGACTTCTAGAAGTCTGTGTGTCATTCTGGTTCTGTGTGCTTTGGGGAAAGGTGGGTCCAAACTGAAGCAGGCACAGAGAGGTGCTACTGGAAGTGCACGGGGAATAGAAAACCTCCTTTAAAACAAGACTCCATCTGTTTCATCTGTAGACTGAAAACAACACTATTGGAGAGGGAAACATACTGAGTGCCTACGAGAGTAAACAAACTGTGGGAAAGAGGCATATTTAATTTATAGGATTACATTACTGGAAGAAAGATTATATAGAGAGTGGTTGTGAATAAATGCAGAATAACAAATAGAAATTGCATTCTCCAGCAAGAGTGGGCAAGATAACTGGATAGATTCAAGAAAGCTGAATGTATTTCTCAGTTAAAACCATGACATGTTTGACTCTGATACAAGGATCCAAGTTTTGTCAGTCTCAGAGAGATCCCTACAATCTTATTCTGAACAGCAACCCAAGGACTGGATGAGAGGAAAAGAATGTGTGTGTCCTGTAGATAAAGGCCAGCCAGCAACATTTCACTCTGCAGATCCATATCCAGAGTGAGTTCAACTGAAGGAACTATTCCAATTGGCTGCTAGAGGTGCACCAGAGAAGGGCAAAAAACTGCTCTGCAAACACATCAACTTTCTAGGACTATCACTTTTAATAACTTCCTAAAGTTACCCAATTATTAAAGTTACCTAAACCTCACTACTATCTTCCAGATTACAGCCATAGCTCAAAGAGTAGTTCAGTGTCCATAACAAAAATCGAATGAACCTTTTCCCACAGAAGGAATAGACAGGTGAAACCTTGGAGAAGAATTTTCTGAGTACTTCAGCTGCATGTTGTGCCACCACTCAGGTTTAACTACTTTAGTAAAAAGCTTTTTCATTTGGACTTGGCTAGACTGATCAGATGTAGATTTGATGCCCACAGAGCTGAATACTGAGAATTAACTGTGTATAAGAAATTTTAACATATCTGAGCTCAAGGGGACCAGACCCTTGTTAAGCCAAAGGGCTTTGGGGTACTTTCAAATGCAAGTGCAGAATTCCCTCAATTCACAAGTGCCCCAATAAAAACGCATCAGAATAACTGCCCTGCAGAAACCAGTGAAAGGCAAAACAAGGATAACAAGTGGTACCGCTGTGTTGTCTCAGTATTGTTTATACATTGTGCACAGTAAACCGATACATGAACCAAAATCACTTAAAGCTTTTAACAATTCAGGCTCATTAATTACTTTTCCTTGTAAAAGACTACATGGGGCAAAGAAATCCATATTAAAATAAATTCTAAAATATTAAAATAGCTCTACCATCTTTAACTTGTTTATTCTCTTTCCATCAGCAGAGCCCTTCCCGTGAGCTCCAAGAGCTCTCTCATGAGACCCAAACAACAAACAGCAAAGATTCTTGGGAGAATATTTTTATGTCTAAATATTTTTTATTATTCCAATTACTGGCATGCACATTTCAGAGATTAATCAAAGAGATAGAGAAGTTCCTCTTTTCACCAGCTTTTCTCTGCAGCCTGAACTAGCTGCAGGAGCTGACTAGAAGTGACAAATGGCTGCAACAGTTTGAATACGTACCAGGCAAGATTTATCAGTTTTAAAATATCCAGGCACTGGAGAGCTGTGACAGGCTGGTCTCAGAAGGTCGCTGTGTGCTTTGTGTCTGCAGCTGTGAGTAATGGCAAAACCTGTGCCAAGCGCTTGCCCATCAGGAGTTTACAGAAAAATTACGGAAAAGAAATTGGTAAAGCCTAAAACTGTCACATAAAACAGGCATAAAAAGTCACATAAAACTGAAAGGTAGACTGAAATTAAGTCTTGCTGGTTTTGTAATGCTAACAACTGTTCTCCAAGAAAGAATAATGTCAGAGGGATGATAAGCACAGCAAAGCTGGGTGTCATGGCAAGCAGTTTTTCTCCTGCATTTGTAACTAGCTCGTGGAGAAGACATTTTCAGCCAGCTGAGTGTTTCATTGCTCATTCTGGTACCCTGGCATGAATATTTGCCAGATTTAAGGTGCAGGGCTCCTGAGATCAGTGTGTTAAAACTGCTGTGTGCCATCATTGGCATCCTCTGACTGCCCTGCTGGGCTGCTCCAGTCAAGGCCTTTGGGATGTGGCCACTGCAGGCTTTGTGCTTGAGCCCAGGCTCGGTCACCCCTACACTGCCATGGTGCCCAGCACCAACACTGGATTTGGGGTAAGGAACTTCTCCTCTGACAAAGAGGAGCAACAGGAGCAAGAATTGGATTCTGCTTCTTGCAAACAGATTTTGTTGCTGTTGTCTTCCTCATTCCCCCAGTGAAGATTATTCTTCTTCAAACATGTGGATGAATTACATGGGCACAGCACCTAATGTCACATTCCTCAGCCATAATTTCAGGGAGAAGTCCAAAGTGTGACTTGATTTATCCTTCAGGCACCCACCCTGTGCACCTCTGTAAGGAAAGAAAACTTAATTACAGGGAGACGAGCAATAAAAATAGACACGTGACCACTGGCAGCCCTAGGCCTATCCAAGACACACCATCTTGTTTATTCTTTTAAAACAGCTGGACCAGATAATTATCCATCAGCAAGTGGAGCTTCTGGAAGGTATGGCACAATCTTTGTCACCCTTTAACAGTGCTGGTACCTGAGTGTCTCCAAAAGGCATCCAAGTCTTGCCCCGATCTCACTGAAGTCACTGTGAACCCTCCTGCTGCCCTTGTGTCAGGCTGTTGTGCAGTGATAATGTGGGGAAGACTCATTTTATTGTTTGCCTGTTCTGCAGCAAACCACTGAGGGGTGAGTAACCTCTACAACAGCTCTAAAGTCTCTCCCTCAGACACCTCCCTCTCAGTGTTATTAAACTTTAACCATCTTTTCAATCCATGGAAAAATTTACTGCCTTTAACAATAACTAACATACAATGAGAAACAAAGCAAACAGAGAAAGGAAGGTCAGAAAACATAAAATGAAGCAAAAGATTTTCTAATCACTTAGTTTCTAAGAAATTCAAAGTAATGAACAAGAATTAAGTTCTGCCAGTAAAACACTGTAAAATATATTTCTTCCATTCAAAATGGTTTTGGCCTGATTCTTGAATGACCTGCTGGGTGAAAGCTTTGTCACTGAAGCAGGGCAGTCTCAGGATATTACTTTTCACAGATGATAAAGCCAGAAAAAGCCCAAACCAAAACTCAGGATCTGAATTCTCTTTTGTGATATGTACTTCAGTGTACAGCAAATCAAAGTCTGAATTAATTCCTTCAAAATACAGACCTGGCACTATTATTTCCATATACTTGTATGTTTTCTTTGTATTGCTACTTCAAAACAATTTTTTAAACAACCTGTATCATAGACTTTTAGAATAAATGCTCGTATATGTATTTATATACACTAATATTATACTAAGGTAATAACAAACATAATAGAAGTTAATATTCTACTTGTTTTGCCTTATTAGCCATACTTGGCACAGAGACTTCCAGCAAATACGAGATAAAAAACCCCTTGGGACAAAGAGTTTACTTTGCAGTGGAAGAGAACGGCTGCTTTGACCGCAAGCTGTGCTCGCCCCTCAGGGCCTTCACCATCAGGATTGCGGATAACGCGGGCCGGGAGGTGATCCGAGTCATCAGGCCCTTGAGGTGCAACAGCTGCTGCTTCCCTTGCTTCCTGCAGGAGGTGAGGGAATGCCCTTGCTCCCAGCATCTCGCTGTGCAGCTCCTCGAGGGTGGCAGGGAGGAATTCAGGGATTCACAGTCCCCTCTCAGCCCAGGGACTGCAGGGAGGCCTTTGAGTTGACACAACTGGTTCCGTTCCTTGTGTGCCTCCTCCCTTCCATGGGACCTGGCTTTGCTGGCACCCCACACAAAGCTTTGGTGTCTGGTGATGCCTCTGCAGTGAAGTGACACCCCAAAACACTGCTTGCCCTGACACAGGCTGAGAGCACTCACTGTACAGGAGGGTGGAGGATGGAAACTCCATGGAGGCCACGGGGGTCTGTGGGTGTGACTTGGAAGCAGCTCTCTGAGGAGGCTGAGCCTTCTCTCCATGGTGCTGCCTCTTCAGGGCCATACATCTCTGGGAAATCGCAGAACATGGAAGTAAGCTGCTTGGAGCAGATCCCATAGAGCATCAGATTTTTCCTCTGTATTTTTTGACTTTCCTTTATTCAGACATCTTTCCTGTGTTATGAAAATGTTTTACAGGTTAGCTCATCTACATACCTTCTTAGCACTTATCCTTGTCAGGATTTTTAAGGAAAAGGTCCTTTGGTAATACAGCTACTTTAAAAAAGATTGTAGGATACTCACTCAATACAATTACAATTTTTTTTCCTAGTTTATAGCTTTTATAAAGTCTTTTATTGTATGTAAGGTCTTGGCTTCTGGTGCAGCTTTTAAGCTTCATATTGTCCACTGTATTTAACAAGACCATTAGACAGTTCTGCAATATCCAGTTCCATGTTGGTAAAATGATATGTTACTATATTCAGTACATAATATTTTGTCATTATATAAACAACATGCTATCACAGAAACAATATATTAATCTATAATCAGCTAAAACCATTTTTTGTTGTTGTTTTCTTTTGTTTGCTAGTTAGAAGTTCAGTCCCCACCAGGTACAATAGCTGGGTATGTTGTACAGAACTGGGACCCTTTTCTGCCAAAGTTTACTATACAGAATCAAAGTAAAGAAGATGTGCTAAAAATAATTGGTCCATGTGCCACTTGTGGCTGTTTTGAAGATGTTGACTTTGAGGTATGTTTCATACAAGTGTTAAAAATTTAAAAGTTTTACTACTTTGAATAAATTTCTCAGATGAGAGGGAGAATAGGAAATACTTGAAGAAACCCTGAACAGAATTTTCTGATGTGAACAAAGTGCTTTGCCTTAGTTATGAATCATAAAGGAATTTTTGGGTTTATCAACTTATCAACTCATTAGCCAAGTCAGAAGACTCCAGTGGGTATTGTCTGAAATTTCAGTATACTGTGAGAAATATGCAGATGGCTGCATGATTGAGAACATGCCTGTCTTCTGAGGGGACAGTGGTCCACAGCAGTGGGGCTAGAATATAAAAAACATGAGGGAGGAAAAAACCCCACAACTCTGTGAAAGAAAGGCAAAACTGGCATAAACTTTCAAGATTGCTTCCTCCCACTTTTCATGAGCTCTAAAGATGCTGATGTTTCCAAACTCGAGACCCTTTCTTGCGTGCCATGCGTAAAGGGAAATTTGACACTAATAGAACATTGCAGCAATAAGAATAAAAGGAGAACCTGACAACTATAGCATACTCTGCATGTCAGGACACAGTCATTAATTCTGTGGAGATGTCATCAGTGTGCACTTGATTTGTTTACATTTATGTCTGCTCCTGTTTTTTCTTTGTGCAGGTAAAAGCTCTCAATGAGATGACAACGATCGGCAAAATTTCCAAGTATTGGTCTGGATTTGTCAACAACGTCTTTACCAACACAGCCAACTTTGGGATCCAGGTCCCTGTGGATCTTGATGTGAGGATCAAGGCAGTAATGATTGGTGCTTGTTTCCTCATTGTAAGTGTGCAAGGTGGAGAGGCAGACCCGTAGAGATGTGCAGACTGGGGCCAAAGGGGCCCTTGCTGTCAGCTGAGAACTACAAAAGTGCAAGTGTGTTGGAAAACCAAACCCTACATAAACCAAACCCAGTGTCAACCAGAAATCAATTAAAACCTTCTAATTTTTATGTCTGCTTTTTTTAAAAAATGCTCTTAAATTTTTGATTATTAAGCTGTTTAAATAGTATTACACATGCAGTTCAATATTTTTAATGGCAGAATCAAATCTCAACACGCGTGTCAAAACTACCAAACTCTCCTAAACCCCTTATTGTGTTTGAACAAGTGCATGAACAAAAAAAAAAGTTATGTCGTTTCTAATGGTAATTTCAAACCAATTCAATAATTCTGTTGAGTGTTGTATATAAGACCTTCAGGTCATACGAAAATTCCTACAAAAATTCTCTTGTAAAGATAACCATAAGAATTATGAGAAGGAGAATACTAGGGGTAAAGGTGAAGTTAAGATGCATATTTTCTAGAGGTAGAAATTGATACTTCCTATGTAGGTCTTTTGCCAACATAATTGTGTTAACATGAAATGGTTTCAAAATCATCTGTGATACTTACATCAGAGACTATAAACCAAAATTTCATGACTATTCAAATTATTCACTGAAAAGTGTTAGCTTTAAAATTCCAACAACAATTCAGAAATTTTGCTTTTAGTAGGATAGAAATGACAGTTAAGATTTTCAGATTGTCCCCTCCAAAACTTGTGTTTCTCAGCAGCCTTGATAAAAAGTGATTGACAAATATAATTACTTTATGTAACAAAAGCCTACAAGTAAGACTTTTGGTAGTAATTGTAGCATTTTTGTGCCTTCTGTATCTAATTCACAGTTTGTTTATTTGTAGGACTTAATGTTCTTTGAAAACTCTTTGGATGGATTATAACAAGATGACAGAAACAATGAAATATGCAAAATGTGTTTCAGTAGGTAAAAATGAACATAAATTGATCTTCTTGCTTTGAAGGCTTATACATTTCTAATTCTTTTTCATTTTCTTCCAGAAATCGCTTGAGCTTTGGACATGATTTTGAACTGCGAAAATCCTTGTTCCTTATAGGAAAAGACAGGGAGCTAATGATGATGTTTATTAAAATATGTCTCATGTAAATAGTAATTTCCCACTTACATTTTCTATGTGCTGTAGCTAAACACGTACTTTTCACACAGAGCACTGTTGCTTTGGAACAGTGCTATTCTCTTCTTTCTCTTTTGATGTTCCTGCATGGGAAATCATGAAAGATTAGATGAAGGCTTGCAGCATCACTGATGAAAGTCTATGTTTAGAGAAGCCTTTGATGTTCTGCAAGTGCTGGTACCAGTTACTAACCACATGAGGGTGTGTTCTGGGGGTTTTGCTTTTTTATAATTTTAGAAGTAATTTTCTGATTTGTTATTTAATTAATAGTAGCAAACTGATTTGAAAGTAACAAATATAAAGACATACCCGATGGGAAGCTCAAGATGTTATCTGTTTCAGTGAGTTGGAAGGAGGGAAGTTATGCTTTCTAGAAAATTAATTCTGTGACAAAGATTATTTTAATGAGTGGCAGCCAGAAATTAGGCTTCCAGCCCTAGACTTGGGAATGTAAGGTCTATTCTGAAAATCTGGTCTTCCACTATTTCCACTGAAGGCAGGCCACAGGTAAAGTTTGAGAGATGGTCCTCTGTGTGCTAGAGGCTCACAAATCACTTTTCTTTGTACTAGGGTTAAGGATCCTTGCTGCCATCTACTCAAGGCTTTCCTTAAAAGGTTTGTTCCTCTTTGTAATATCTGCTGGCAGATAATTTTTCATTCAGAGTTGCCTGAGGCCATCCTAGAACAGAATTATTCTTTCCCTTTGGCAAGCTCAAGTATTTTCTATGATGACTGTGCAGAAGGAGCTTTTTGCAGTTCAGCAGTTTTACATAGCTGTTCATTCCTGCAGCCACACCTCATTGTACTGTTCTGAATCATTTCCATCAACAGGCTTTTGTTAATACAAACTTCCTTTGTAGGAATGATATGATATGCAAGACATAAACAGATTTTTTGCTGTTGTTGCAAAATATTTGCTGTATGAACTTGTTTATGCCTCTTAAAAACTCCCTTCAAGAAACAAACCAGTACCATAAAATATTGGTGGCACACCCAATTGCTCTCATAGTCACCAGCCAAGATTCTAAGAGGAACATTTTACAAATCAAAAGAAATGCTGGATTTTTTTTCTTTTTTTTTAGTGTCAACCAGTAATTCAATTCTTGCAAACAACCAACACATCAACGGAAAGAGAGGAGATAATGAATAATTCATAAAAATGAAAAAGAGCTAAATTTATCAGGTGATTAATTCTCAACAAATATTTAGACTAATTTTAAATTAATGTTCATGGATATGCATTCAAACACAGCGAAGTCAGGAAGTTGCAACGAACGTTCCCATAGTGAAATTAACTCAGGAATGCTTATAGATTTAAACAGTATGTTTTAGATTATATACCACACTTAGGTAGTTATACAGATTTACATATGTCTTGAAAATAATTGTGGTTAACAAGCTCTGACAATCATCATTATCTGTTAACCGTTTCACTTCTGGCTCTCGCTGTGACTCTGGCAGCGCAATCCGCACGAGTTGGGAGCTCACAGGGAATCGCTGCCGCCGCCTTTCCCAGGAGGAAGCGCCCTGTCAGCTTCGTGGGGAAGAAGCTCCCTCGTGTGGAAATTCAGGAATTTGCAGAGGAATACAGGATGCTTCGTGCTACCCTCGCTAATCTCACGCTGGTGTCGTTCTGTTAAATGCAACTCCTGCAGGCCTGACTGTAAACTGAGAAAAAGAACCAGATTATTTTCGCTTTAAATCCCTTAGAAATCCCATCTTAGAAAGAAGTCACTGCTATTGTAGCCCATAATCTTGGCTCTGTGCACTGTTATTGAGCTCTGTGTGTCTGAACACTCGACTGTATTCAGTGCCTTAGGGTCAGCAGGAACCCCGCCTATCTCCCACTTTTCCTCTGCAATTTCCTGTCTCCTTGTGGCCCTAAACAAGCCAAAGACGTCTCTAAGCAAATATGTCCAATCTCCCTGAAGTCAACACAAGATAAGGTTTTATTTACCACAGGGATGAATTTGGCTGTGAGTGTCCCTGTATATACCTTGTAGGTAAGCAATATGTGAATGTATTTTTTAATGAATTGCAACCAATTGGATTTCTCGCACTTAGTGACTTTGCTGCTGGTTTTTTTGTATTAATACAAGGGATTTTTGCTGTTAATGTGTATATATATATATGAGTGTGTTTGAATGCCTCTGTTTACACTCAGAGGCAGCTTCTGGGACATCCAAGAGCAGGCTCATCCTATGGATAAAACAAGCAGTGGGGCTGGGATAGCTCTTACTACTTAGAACTCCCTCAGCAGCCTGCTTGATCTCCATGCCACCCTCCAGCATCCTTGTAGAAATTCAGTGCCAATGCCAGTGCTTTTCCAGCTGGGAGGTCATTCATCTAAACCACAGCTGCCACAAAAGGGCAAGTATCCATCCTCAGCAGAGTTTATGGGTTCTGCATGATATTGCTCAAGAAGAGCTAATGTGTTCTGAGATCTTAATAACCTGCAACTCTAGCTAATAACTTTCTTATTAATAGCAACATGTTTCATGTTATGGGAGCTACATATGCTCACCTGTCATGGCTCTCCACGGGCTAGGAGTGGCTCCCAAAGGAGAATTCAGAATCTCCTAAAGGGTCACAAATTTTTTCTAAAGCAAATTCATGTCCAGGATATCATCTAGAAAGAAACGTGATTGCTCTAAAGAAACAGAATTTTTACTTAATCCAGCCAAGCAAATATTTTTGATCAGTAGCCAAACTGTAAATCTGTGTAGTTCACACTCCCTGTGTTCAGTAGATGGCAGCAACACCTCATTATGACAGTATTTAGCTTTTCACACATCATAAGCTGTACCCAGGATGCTGATTGAAATTCAACATACCTTTAACCTCTAATTAATTTCTACTCTTAACTTAAGGATTTTATTTTCTCTGTCTGATATTAAACCTTTGCCACACAATACTGGATTATCTTTATTGCCTGCAATTTACAGCTGAACTTTTGGTTATTTTACGAGATCTGGTCAGGGTATGAGCAGAATACAGTCTACCACAAAGTAAGCTCCTCTGGTCAGTACCCAGCCTAGTTTTTGCACCTGGAGCATCCCTCCAGCTTCTGCAGGTGAACAGAGGAGAAGCCCCACACCCAAGACACTCCCCATCTTCTGCAGAAACAGAAAGTGCCACATGCAAAGGAGATTGCTGTGTGGTGGTGTACCTAGAAGGGTAGAAGGTTTCTGTGGTAAGAGGTCATGTCATGATGGTCTGTTACTATGTGCTGGGACAGAGAGGGGAAATTCCCTGTAGTGCCACAAACCCATGTGACACCAGCATGTGGGAAGATCAGACACTTCCTGTAGGAGAGTGAAGACACAGAGTTGCTGTAAGTTCTGAGATTCTTTGGTTGTCTGATAATTTGGTGTATGCAAAAGTTCTTCTCTTCACAGACTTTTCTGTATGTATTAAAAAAAAAAAATTGTGTCAATTTGTCTAATCCTATTTTTTTAAGGATTAGACAAACCTGGAAGTGACCCAAAATACACATTTTCTAATAGACTTGTCTAAGTGAAGGTGTTTGGAAAAAAAATAATATGAAATTTCCTCCTTCTGACCCTCAGTTGTATTGGTTTCTTTTCAATTAGTATGGTATGTTCATTGTTAGAATCATAAATCCTAGTTTAATTCAACTCAAGGTGAGTATTGAAGGAAAAATTACCTGCAAGTCATTTCATCAGGACTCATGAACTGGATGGGCTTTTTCACTTTAAGATACTCATTTGAAGGACTTGTTTTCCTCTGTTCCAGTCACATTTGGTAAGTGCTGTACTTATACTTCTGATGTTTTGTATTAGAAAGATGCATACACAGCAACAACCAAATCTTGAAACATCCTGCAAGCTTCTGTTGCAGACATTGCTCTATGAGAAATACCTGCTTCTGTCTAGAAATGACCATGGGTATTTTTTCTTTCTGCCCCCTCCCTTATCCCCGCCAGATCACAGAATCACAGAATGGTTTGGATTGGAAGAAACCTTAAAATCACTTAGTTCCACCTCCCTGCCATGGGCAGGGACACTCTTCACTAGCTCACGTTGCCCAAAGCCCTAAAGGAAACATCACAGTACATGAGTCATGGTCCAGTATTGCTTCATAAGTCTTTTCTTAATCATTTATGGATTGCTTGCAGAATGCTGGGTGAATTTTGGACCAGGGTAATGATTGTATTAGTTTTCTATCCACGTGTCTTTTTAGACCGTTGAAAAATTCTATTTTGCCATCAGGAATCATTTTAAGCAGCTGTCATGATAATGCCTGTTTATACCAACAAGGACTGAGAAAATAAATGCAGTCTGGGATCAGAACAAGGATCACTGCTAGAAATACCTTGTGTGTTTCACACTTTTCTAGAATTCAAGAGAAAGTTTTGAGCTTGCTTTTTTTTTTTTTTTTAATTTCTTCTGGGCTCCCTGAAGAACCGAAAGTATCAAAATACTATTTTACTTAAAAAAGAAAAATCCTATTTACTTTGCAAATCCAGGGGAGATATTTTGGCTATTATGTATAGGATAGTGTGCTGAGTGTATAAGATAGGAGTAAAAAAAAATATTTTAAAAAATTAATTTGTTAATAATTCAGAGGACTTTCTGTGACAATCTGAGAGAGTTGGGGTTGTTCAATCTTCAGAAGAGAAGGGCCCAGTGAGACCTTATAGCATCTTTCAGTTCCTAAAGTTGCTACATGAATGTTGGAGAGGGACTTTGACAAGGATATGTAGTGACAAGACAAGGGGGGATGGTTTTAAACTGGAAAAGAGCAGGTTTACATTAGATACAAGAAAGAAATTCTTTACTGTGAGGGTGGTGAGGCCCTGGCACAGGTTGCCCAGAGAAGCTGTGCCTGCCCCTCCCTGAAAGTGTCCGAGGCCAGGCTGGATGGAATTCTGAGCAAACTGGGCTAGTGGAAAGTGAGTCTGCCCATGGCTTTAAGTCCAAGATGAGCTTTAAGTCTATTCCAACTCAAATCATTGTACAATTTGTTTATTTAATCTTCTCTGCTATCTCTTGTTCCAAATAATTGCAGATTAAGGCTCAGAACACCTGGGTAAAGAACCAAGGGGCGCATTCTTTAGCCTTTGGCATTGCCCAGGACTGGGTCAGCCACACTGCACTTGGAATCCTTGAAAGTAAGACTGGTTTACAAAGGTTATTGTTTGAAATTCAAAGGACTTTAAAAAATATTAGTATTTAAACCAAGAACTGTGCACTTGAAACTCCTTAAGAGTTTGGAACAGTTTTAAATATTTGATTCTGAAATGCTTTCACTTAAGTAAGCCTAGCATATGAGAGCAGCATCGCTTCAATGCTCTGAAAATGCAACGGTTGAGATAAAAACAGAAGCCAGGACAAGTGGGTTATTACTTAAATGAAAAATTTGGTAAATATATTAATTAAATGGTTCCCTATCAGGAAGAGTTTTATCTCTGGTTTTATTGCTTTCAGACTCTCAAGGGCCTGATATAAAATTAAATAAAAACTTGCAGAAGGGTGAAATCCTGCCAAGAATTAGTGGTGTACAGTGTATTTCATCCTCCTTGACACAGTGGATATTGCCCTCACAAGTCAGTGCAGTCCCACTCTTTGATCACTCCCCTTTCCTAATTGAGCCTAATAGAAGATCAAACAGATTTTTTTTCCTTTTGCTGATCTGCAAGATGGGTCATTTAATGTCTTTTGTCTACTGAGGATGCTCATACATTATTCGTCATTGTGATACCAAACCAGCACTTGCACTGTTAAAAACACACAGGATGTGCTGGTTCTGTCCTGGCTACTGAGGAAAAAGGTTGAAAGGGTGCATTTGCTTTGTTCAATAACTGCAAACAGTGAGTAAGGAGATGATGTGAAGGTCTCAGGGCAATAAAATGAGGACAAGAGACACTAAATCTAGGCAGGACTGTAGAGAGAAATCCTTGTGCAAACAGGCAGGTGTGTCTTTGACAAATACTTTGTTCAATAAGAGCACAGAAACACCACTTGACATACCAAGATCATCTGTGCCAGCAGATGTAACACCTAAATAAAGCAAGTGCATGTGATCCACAAAAACTTCTGACAGGTGAAACTGTTTGCTTTTAGCTGCAGTGATTGAAACCAGTGGGACCGGGTGTTTTGTCCATGATTTGTGTTTTATCAACAGCTGAACTTACCTCCTCCCATATGTTTATGCTTTGGACTTTCATACAACCTGCTGTTATCATAAGGAGGTGTGGTTTTATGGCTGGGGCATAAAAAAGATGCATGCATGACCTGACTAACACGCTCCTTTGAAAATGAGCCCCATAAAACGGTTTGACTCTTATGGCCTTTTGCAGTTCTCTCCTGCCACTACTGAGTTTGGGTGGTTTCACTGAACACAAGGTTTTAGTTGAACTGCCACCACCCTGGGAAAGACCCTTGGCCCTGTCAAAAGGGAAGGAGGAAATGATTGTGGAGCTTGGGAGGAGGAAGAGTCTGATGGAAACAAATCCCTGCAAAATCAGGGTAACATGAGCTAAGGAAAGAGTATAGGAACAAAATTAGCAGGGGGTGGAGGAGAACACAAGGAGAATAAGAGTAAATGAATGTTTTCAATCAGAAGTGAAGCTAATACAGTCTTTACAAATACATTCCCAATAGAAAAGAATTATAGATCTTTGCTGCTTGTGGAGTCATAATTCTTTACTGCATTGCTGATCTGTTCAAACTAAAATGTTCTTTTATCTTGTACTTCAGGAACATAACTGATAAGATATGACTAACAGAGAAAAAATGTTTAAGAAAATCTGCAGAGATGCAAAATGCCTCATGCAGCATTGATATGCTTAGCACCATATATATTTATTACTACAAATATGTGTTAGCTTTCTTGGTGAATTTTTTAATCTAAAACCATTATAATAAACTGAAATAGAAGCCATTCCTGAAGCAGATCTATCATTGCAGATGTAGTTAAAAAAAAAAAAGTGTCAGATTCCTCTCTTAACCCATGATGTCCCAGAAAGTAAATTTTGTAAATTGCTTTGTTCAGTGTCTAATTTGCAAAGCAAAAATGTTATCTGAACTGCAGTCTTGGTTGATGTAGTAGGTTTTAGAGTTCCAGCACCTCAGTGAAGCATTAAAACCACAGGGTTTCATTGAAGCCTGATAAAACAAATGTTAGAGTTTGGATCAGGTCATAAGGCATTCTGTCAGATGAGTCCAGTGCAACTGTAGACAGCTCTAACGGCAAGTATTTTATATTTTTAGTTCAGAGAGAATAACTAGAAATGGTGTAAAACATTTGTTGTAAAGCCATAGAAAACACTGATTAATGCTAATATAGATCTAATTGGGCAGAAATCAAGTACCCCGAACTTCTGGGAACGATCACTTGAAGAGAACCATACACAGTAATTATAAATACCAGCATGAAAAATCCTTTACTTCAATTTTGAAAACGTGCTTCAGGAACATATCGGTTCCAGAAACTTGCAGAGCTTGCCTGCATGGGCTTCGTGGGCCACCTTATCCCATCCAGCTTGCAAAAGCTGCAAGTGCAGGTGTTGGACCTCTCAGGATCAGGGGCTCTGTGGGTCACAAGACCTGGTCCTGCAGCAGTGCAGGAGCATCTGGGCAGGGCTGGCTCATGCTGTGTGTCTGTGGCACGGTGTCCTCAGGCAGCACACAGCAAACCTGTCACAGCTGGAGGGAAGCTGCAGCCTGGCCGGGATTCCCTCAGCACAGAGAGTGTGGATACATCCTGCTCTGCTTTGCCAGCAGAGAGTGGTTAAGGGGAGAGGAGAAGAGTGGAGAGGGCATCTGTAGCAACATGATCAGTAACAACCAGCAGCTCAATACACTAAAAAATTGAATCAGAGACTGGATGGTAAATACAATTTATAATACCACATGACGCAGCAACCGGGGAGAAAAACCTTCTGGAGTGGGAGTAACAAATCTGGCAAACTTGATTTAGGAAATAATAGCACTAAATGTGAACCTCCTGAAAGCTGTGCTCAGGATTTCTGGGAAATGGCTCTGGCCTGAGCATGAGGCCCACTGCTTTGATGAGCAATTTCTTCATGTGTGATTATTCCACATCCCAGGTAATCAGTGTGAGGAAAGAGTTTACAGTACCTGACATTGGTGACTAGATCTTAATAGTGAACAGGATTTATAGCTGATGTAAATATTTTCCATTTTCCTTTTCCTATGTTTTCTCCTCTCCAGCTTCCAAACCTCCCCAAATCCCCCAGCTGTCTGTGTAAAGAAGCAGTGCCTGGTGCTGGGCTTCCTCAATTTTCATTCTTAATTGAGCTGTAAATTCACCTCATAAACTCTTGCAGATGTAGTGGTCCTTCTACATTTACAACTTTTTAATTATCTTCTTAATTAACAGAAGCCTCAAGGTCCCAGTACATTTTTATCAGATGAGTCTGTTATGAAACACATTAACTTAGACTTCATTGGCTTTAATAACATCCTCCCCTCAGCCTGGTTCTGTATATCAGTATTGCTCTATTTGTCCTCATGTTGATAAAAGTGCCAGAGTATATCACAGCACAATCAAACCCAGCTTCTCCTCTATCAGCAGCTTCTGAACAAGCCAAGGGTGCCTAATCAAGAATGTAAGGTTAAAAGGCACCATTTTTTCATAATGCTGAATTCAAATACAATGCCAGTGTCCAAAAGATTAAGATACTATATAAATGAAAGCAGATGTGGGCCTGGGTGCTGCATTACATTCTTTGCTGTGCTCAGAGGTGTGAGCAGGAGCTCCAGAGGATGGGCAAAGGGAGCAGAGGGGACTCCTGCCCTCGAGCCAGAGGTACCCAGTGCACCAAGGCAAAAGGCTGCTGCTTATAGGCTTCCTTGTTCTATGTTCATTTTCAAAGGGGGATGTCAGCTCAAGGCCCGTGCTGTTCTGACATAACTGCTTTACAGGATTCCAGTTCCACAGCAGTGCAGCAGTGTTGGTTCCAGAGCAGTTTGGCCAGTGAATCCCACCCACATATGGTGTGTGCTTGTGAGAAAAGGCAAGGGAGGGAGGGAGGGAGGGAGAGTTCAAGGACCACTAACACACCACTGCTGCTGTATGATTCAGTACAGTGTCTATCTCTCCTGCAACAGTGCTTAAACGAAAGAACTTGGCTTTGCAAAAACCTTCAAACCCCTCCTTCTCCACCAAAAAACAACAAACACAGATAACTGAGCAGCCTGGCAGTTCAGAGTGCCACCTTTGACATACAGAGCTGGATGCCTGCCCAGGATGGGATTGTCCTGGCTTGATTGTTTGGTGTATGTCATTAATTAGGCTGTGGTATTATTTATAGTTTTTAGGAACAAAATGATGCCTAGGAAAATGTTCCCTGTGAGTATCTATTTGCAATAGCAATATCCCTTTAGCAGAAAACAGGATTTACACAAGCTGCATTTTTAAACTGTTGGTACCACAGTTAATCCTAAATGCTGTAAACTGTAATGGCCTATTTCTTTATGTCGAGCTGTTCTTTTCCTCCCAATATCCCGTTTTCTGACTGCAAAGCAGCTTATGCCAGTACATCTATAGTGCTGACATTCAAAACCTTGCATGACTGGCAGCAGTAAAATTTTATTTAGCTTCCTTCTCAGTCTGAGAAAGAAATTGCTGTGGCATAAAAACATTTAGTAGCAAAACCAAATGTGTGGCATTGCTTCCATTGTTGTTCAGTAGTTGTTTTCCCCTTGTATTCGAATATCTCGAGGAAGGACCGATGGTGATGGCTGACAGCTCTCTGTGGGAATTGCTTTTCCTCTGTGAGTGATTATTAGGATTGTTAGTGACAGTCCAGGGGGACATGTTGCTCCTCAGGATACATAAAAATATAAGGAATGCTACTTTTTGTGGTTTGGAACCCACAACTGTCCACGGATGTTATCTGGATGCTGGATTAACTAAGACATTACAACACTAAACCCATTTTCACCCACTTTCCTTCTCAAAGGAAAACCTAACCCTCATTTGTTAGACTGCAGGCTTGATGACTGATTTGACATTGTTAAATGAAATCAAGTATGTGAACAGGCCTGTTTACAATTTCACAATTACAAATCTTTAATACAGAGATGATGTGTTAGCTGCTTCTTCTGGCTTCATGAATGCATATTGTATTAAATTAGTGAAGGCCTAACTACCAAAACAAAAGGAGAGCTACACTGAGATCCAGGGGATGTCAGATGCCTGTCAAAAGTTAGCAGGATGGAATCCATTTCTCCAGTTCCACATCAAAGAAATATTAATAGTAATAGTAATACCAATACTAGGAATAGCAATTTATCTACTTTTTTAAATGCTTGGATTTAAACTGCCTTTTGCTGTGTGTACATCATGTCTGTCACACTGGTGACAGGCTCATGCTAGACTCATCATGCTGTACTAAAATGTAGATATTGCCTATTGGAACATTACATTATTTGCCTGCCTGCTTTCAAAACCACTACTAGTTTGGATGTAACACGTAGTATAAATGGAAAAAAGGAAAATAACTTACTGATTCTGGAGAAGATTCCTTACATGTGAATAGTTAGGTTGGAGGCAGTCTTTTAAAATCTAAACTTTCTAATCAAATTCTAAATATGGTGAAAATTGTATCAGGTCATTATCACTTTGTCATCAAAAGTTGGGAATAAAACTAACGCTGTAATTTCAGTATCAGAAAGTGGAATCACTTTTATATTCAGCACAGGGCATGAGGGGGATGTCTCTTCCTAACCCCTGCACTGAAGCTAGAAAACAGATGAATTTGAATCTATGTAACTATTTCAAACTCATTACATTTCCCCAAACTCATACATATATGTTAAACATTCCTGCCAATTCTTCTGCGTATTTAAATCACCTTCCAGCAGCATTGCTGAGGCCCACAGTTTTTAAGGCTAAGATATCCATTTGCACACATGAATACAGGCCTAAGCACTGTAAGCTAAAGGAATTCACAAAACTTAAACACTATTTGTAACATTTAGAGGTTTTCCAGAAATGTGAACAAGTGAAGGATGGCAAACAGCAGAAAAAAAATTGTACCCCATGGCTGGTGCTCCAGCCAGTGCAGCTCAGGAGCTTTTCTTGGCCTCCCACTGAGAGAAATCTTCTTTTTCTTTGTTCCCTCTTCCCTTCTCCTCTGTTCCTTCTTATTTCTTTTGCTCTTTCTCTTAATTTATTTCCTGGTAGCCCCCTCAAGTTTGTGCCTCAAACCTCACATCCTATGTCTTTTCTATAAAGACAACAACTACTCTCAACTTATCTTTCTCTTCATCTCCTGTGTCTGCTTGCTGCTCCAGGTTTGCTTTCCAGATTACAAACACTGGAGAAGGGAGTCTTCTGTGGGACTGTGTCCACAGGCACAGAAGGCAAACCCCCTAGCAGCCACTTGTATTTCCTTTAGCAGTGCAAACAGTGCCATGCCTGAGGTTAAATGCAGTGAAAGAGAGTTTGAACTGCACAAAGGCTGTTTGCTCTCATGTGCAGCCCTGGGTGAACGTCCTCCCATGTCCTCTCACACAGATGTCCTGCCTGAGCATGGAGGGAAAAGGAGCTGGTTAGGGGATGTCAGCAAGAAAGATGAGAGCTGCTTCCATCAGCCCAACTCCAGGTTACTGGAGACCTCTGCGTGAGAAGGGGTTGGAGGAACTGGTCCCACTTCTGGTGTTGGGCACCACAGGATCAGCTGAAGAGCCAACATCAGGAGCATCAGAAGTTAAAACAGTAGAAAGTAATGTTCTGAATATCCAGACCATAAGCAACATAGAAATCCTAGAAATCAGGGTCAAGAATCTACAAATAATATTTCTTTTCAGGTAAACATGCTTAAACATAAAAGACTAAATTACTAGGAGCATGGTCATTTTCTTATTTCTCTTGAAACAATTTCAACTTCTTTTCTTATTGTTTTAGGCATTCCTCTGCTTATTAAATCTGTTCACTGGACAAAATAAAAAGGTATTCACCATTTCAACCCCCTGATCTAACACAAAAGCACTGACTGTCAGTTACAACATCAATGATCCTAGCTAAATAAGAAAAGAACTGGAACATTATTTGATATGGGGAAGACTGATAAATTACTTTGTATTTTCTGGACCATGGCACCTTTTTTTCTGCCACTGCAGGTAAATAGGGTTTTTTTTCCTACCTGCAGATGCAAGAAAGAAGAGAGATGCTGGTATCTTTGTTCTCTCTGATAGGACAATGATATTCTCATTAAGAAAAAAAAAATCATTTCTATGTCAAAAAGTCGCGTTTGCTGGGCAATACAATTTGAATTTCAGTGTATAAGGCTGAACCAAGCTAAATATAACTATGCTATATTCCTGTAAAAAAAAGCTACCATGCATTTCCAATTCCCCAACCATGTCAAAATAATTCTACACCTATTTCTTAAGAGATGTTCAAAACCTATTTCTTGGTGTCTGCTATTAATCCTCTTAGTGGACTCTGCAGATGTGTGGGAAAATGCTAGTCAGCTTTAGATTAGATTCTTCTGTACCTGAGGAAACAAGCAAAATAAAATCCCCAAATGCCTGTCAAATCTGGTGTTCAGGTGAAATCCACTGCAGGGCTAGAATAACAGTTTGAGGGGTTTTTGGTTTTGTTTTGTTTATGGAAAGTTCAATATTGAAATGGAGACCTTATTTTGGGAGGTAAAAGGCAAAGACTACAGAGTATGTACAAGGTGACCTGCACTTACTGAATCCCCAGCCTTGGGTTTCATGCATGGGCCAGTTACTGTGATCAGATTTGCATGACCCAATATTTTTTTACATGAAATACATAGTTTCCTTTGAAGAGACATACATGGACACCAGCAGCTCCAATCTGACTTACATGAATGTACAAAAAAGGATGCAGAAGGTCTGTTTACCAGAGCCGTTAATCAGGGTGTGAGCCAACTTACTCCAAGTCCTCTGTTTCCCAAACAATTCAGTATTGTACGTTCTTGTTCCTGGAACTATGAAGTCCACATAAATATATATTTTCCCCTTAGGCCCTGCTTTATAACCAAGGGAAAATTGTTCCAAATACATTTGTTCTCCTTTCAGGGTGGACACAGAACTTGGCATTATCAACTGTATGATGTAACCTGATGTCCTCTCACTAAAAGGCAGAAATTAAGGTAATTAATTAATTAATTAATTAATTTTAAAAGGACAGAATCGGCATTGATGCTGATAGAAGTGGAAAAGGTAAATGCCACAACCACCAAAGCTGTAGAAATGTCGGCGTCTCCCGGCAGGGCCGGGCGCAATTTCCTGCCCGGAGCCCGGCCCTGCCCTGCCCTCGCTCCCCGCCCCGCAGCGCTGGGAGCGCCCGAAGGGCACAGCACGGACACGGGTGCGGCGGGACACACGGAGAGCGGGACACACGGAGAGCGGGACACACGGAGAGCGGGACACACGGGAGCAGCAGCTCGGGACCGGTACGTTCGGCTGGCTGCGGCTTTAAGCGTCCTCACCGAGCGCGATTCCTTCCAGGCGCTGCTGTCAGATATCCCGGAGTTTTCCTCACAGGGATGCCAGCGATCAGCAGGGCTGCGGCAGGGGCCGGACGAGGAGAAGCCGCACGTTTTCCGGCTGGAGACTGCGGGTTAAGTTAGAACCGAACCCCTTAGAGGAGTAACACGCTTGCAAAGACTGCATGAAAGGGAGATGCTGCTGCCCGGGCGAGCCTCGCTGAGGAGGGAGGCAGCAGCAGGTTGGTCCTGGCAGCCCAAGTTGGTCCAGGAGCTGCAGGTTGGTTCTAGAGCCACAGGTTGGGTCCTGGAGCCGCAGGTTGGTCCTGGAGCCGCGCTCCTGTGCCCGGCAGTGGCATAAGCCATGATGTGCCCTGGGCTGAGCGAGGCGGATCCCCCCGCTGGGACCTGCCTGTGCCTGCCAGGGGCTGCCGCTCCCAGGGGCTACCACTCCCAGGCCTCAGGAGAATTAGTCAGTGTAAGGGGAGAGGGCACCCTACTGCATCAGAACAAAAAAAGAAAGTGAATTCCTTCTCTGAATAATATTTTGTTAACAAATAACAAAAATTGGACAAAAATAGCTCATTTAATTAGATCAACTAGATGATTTTTAAGCATAGTTTCTCCAGCGGTCGAGGTTAAAATCCAGGTGCTGAACAGTCTAATATAATGCAACGTTAAAAAAAAAAAAAAGAGAAAGTGAACTAATTGCATGCCTCCTGGCTATTTGGCTTCCTGTTTTTGAAGCATGTTTGTGCGTGGGAGTTTATATTAAGATGCTCTTTGCAGCATTTTAGTGAGCTGGATAAGAAATGAAACTACTTGTCATGCTAGTATTCTACTTTTCTGATAAAAAGCAGAAGCCCATTATTTACTGTAATTATGACATGTCTGAATTACTTGCAGCATATCTAGTGACATGCATCAGGCTAAGGGACATGTAACTGTGCTATGTAGTTCTGAAAATGTGGAAATGACCTAAAAGAAACACAGACATTCATAAAAAAGAAACTATCTAGGGGTGAAATGAGAGCTGAGCTTTGTAATATCTTTATTGCTTTCTACTATAGGGCATATCAACCTCTTCTAAATCCTAGATTGTACAGTGGCTTGTGTGTGTGGTTGTAGGGACAATGAAAGATTCTGGATGACTACAAAGCCTTTCTTTTAAATAAATCATGTGATTCTGTCTCTACCCTCCCTTTACCAAAGGATTTAATTGTAATTCTCAGTATTTCACTGAAGTTCATGTAGCTGGAACATCTCACAGTATAAACTGATCTCTTGCTAGTTTTATCCTTCTATAATTTGTGATATTCCTACATTCATACAGTGACTACATTCCAATCTACCCTATGACCAGAACTCAATTAAAGGATGTGAAACAGGAGGGTGGTTTTTTAGTAAAGAAGAGTTAGCAACGTAGAAGAAAAAGTGTATTAAAAAAGGAATGTTTTAAGAGGAACTGAATCAGCAGCTCTGGAATAGGATGTCCTGTAGGATTTGGAGAGTTCCATGACATTCCAGAAGCATTAGACATCTCCCTGTGAGATCTGCTTTTACTCGGGGAGTGAACAACAGGCAGCAATTGCTTTCAGTTTCACTTCCCAGCTTTGAACAGCCATCTTCATGGAAACAAAGTAGTTAGGAGAATCATAACAGGCAAATTATATTCATGGTTTAACTTGAACCGGATTATTTTTAAAGAACAACTAGGTTTATTTTTCTTTTAAAGATTTCAGTCCTATTAAAAAGGAGTGCCTGTACCATTCTTGTTTACACTTCCACTTTTGGATCTCCTGACTGTTTTGGATCTGTCTGTAATAGCAGTTGCTGCTGTTGTTTTGCTTCACTCATTACCCCAGAGAAAGAAATAACTCTCAAGGTTTAAGCTGGTATCAGTAAGTAGGGGTTCTTTTGATGTTTTGGTTTGGGGATTTTTTTTTAATGTGTGGTTTTATTTTATTTTGGTTTGGGTTAGGTTGTTTTGGTTTTTCTTTGGTGTGAGCTGTATAGTTCTATTTTTTTTTTTAATTGTTATTTTATTCCTCTTGGCAAGCACCCTTTGTTATCCTGTGAATACTGGATATGTGACATTTAGTAGTACCTCTAGAGAAATGGAATAGCTTAAAGAACTGAGTTGGTGGTAGCATGGCTGCTCCAGGGTTTACCTAAGCAGGTTTTGTGGTCAGCATCAATACACTGAACTCTTAAATTACTGCAGTAAATTGTTCATATGAATTACAGGATGTTTCTGAATGGCTGGACAGTGGAGTCTTGCACATCCCAATGCTTTTCTGTGTTGAGGATGATTTCAGGATGCTTTAAGCATGAGTGTAGGCATAGAAGTGCTGTAGTGGTTGTGACATAACCTAGAAGGAAGGTGAGATATTTATTTTTTCTTGTATTTGTAATTTTGCTTTCCCATACAGTTTAGAGAGGGAAATATCTTTTATCAATAATAAAGAACTCTGAATAGCTCTTGTGTGAAATTATGTATTTAAAAAATCATGACACAAAAATGTTCTTTTGCAGAACAACTACAAGCAGATCTACGACAATGCAAGGTGAGTAAAATAAAACCAAAACGTCAACTTTTGCTAACATCAAAGACAGCACATTTAAGCAATATTAGCTTAGCTATTAGTTTATCTAATAATTATATGAAATATGTATGAATGTTCTAACCTGAAGTTATTTACATTTTAAAATGGTATATTTTACAAAATGTAGAGCTTACATTTTCTTGATCTTGATTTCTGAAGTTAAGTAAAAATAATAAATAATTTAGTAATCTTGAAATTCAAGTTATTTCTGCTTACGAACTGAAGCTGGTAAATGTTTTTAAATCCATAACCCTCTCCATGTGCTGGTGAGGTATTAGTACAGTCTGAACTTGAAGAAGTTGGTAGAAAAGGTTTTACAAAGAGGGGAATGGCTCACTGCCATGTTCTGTACTGGAGGACAGCCTGTCAGTTCCTGGCAATGCTTTGAATTCAAGCCTCTTTCTAAATATCAATGAACAAAGACATCTTTGCTCCAGACAGAGTGAACTGACCCTGCTTGAGCATTGGACTAGATGATATCAGGAGGTCCCTTCCAAGCTAAATGATTCTGTGATCCTGTGACATCTTCATGACATCCTGTGCACACACCTGCCCACAATAGCAATAGGTAGTTTGTGTGCAGAGCCTGTGCTCAGACATAAAAGTGTTTTTGAATTCCCAAAGGGAAGACTCTTCTCTGGAGTGGGTGATGTGGCTGCCCATGAGTTTTAATCAGTACCAGTCTTTTCTCTGCACTTTAAGAACCAGAACTCCATTAATTTTTATTGATGCATGCCTTGTTCATAAATACGATCTTGATGTATATTGTTGCTATACAGAAAACAGCTGCCTAGATTTTATTCTATGTGCACTCTGGAAGGAGTCAGTGCTGGAGATCTTTCACCCAAGGTAGGAGGAAATGATCCATACTCAGAGCATATTTTCCATTCTTCCAGAACCTCAACCTGCCACAGCACCTGCAATGCCCTACAGCTCCCCTCAGCAGGTCCCTGGGACTTACCAAGGTGGGTGGCTTGGTTACAGACCTGTGAGACCATTAGAAAATAAGCATGGGGAAAATGGGGTCCTAAAAGGGTGATCATCTCCAATTTACTTCTCTGCTATTAATTCTGTAAATTTTCTTTACATTTCTGCTTTGCTGAAAAGTCATTTCTTTCCTTTGTAGTTCTACATGTTAGTATGTGCTGAGCAGTACCAACAGCGGTAGGGATTAAAAATGTCACGTGTTCCTCAGTGGTTGTTGTGGAGAGTTTGCTAGGGAGGCTTGCCAGGTGTTACTGATTGCAATTAATGTGCATCAGGTTCTTACTGATAATCAGATTTTTTAATTATCATGTTACTTCAGTATTTCACTGTATTTTTCTCTAGAAATACAAAGGTGAAGGAAGAATTGTTTTCCTCCTGCAGTTCTGCATGTATTCAATTCCTGATTTATGAATTCTGTTGCTGTACTTTGCAGGTGGTTATGCCTTACACTTTCCCTCACTTGCTCTCTCCTCTTCTGTCTCATTTTCGGCTCCACTTCAAAATGCAGCACTCCTGAACAACTTCTCTCATTCTGTCAATGATTTCTTTCTGAAGAACCAAATCACAATAAATATCTAACAATCAGGCTCAGAGCATAAGTCAGAGGTAAAATGAAAAATGTTTGGCCTAAGTTACTGTGCTGTTCATAGTTAAAGCTTGTGCATGGCACAAGTTAAAGCTTGTGCATGGCACTCTGAGGTCTGTAAGTACACTTGGCTTTAGCAGGGAAAAATCACTCAATGCTTGTGCCATCGAGGTTGCAGCAGGAGCATTGTTATTTTGGGTAATTGTATGTGCACACACCTGCCCACAGTAGCAGTAGGTAGTTTGTGTGCAGAGCCTGTGCTGAGACATAAAAGTGATTTTGAATTCCCAAAGGGAGGATTCTTCTCTGGGATGGGTGATGTGGCCACCCATGAGTTTTAAGCCACTGTTTACATCACATGAGGTACTGGCCTGCTTATGGCCACAGCCTGATCTTTCATGTGCACTGGTCCATGTGTTGTAATGTAATGTGAAATTTGGTGCTGAGAGCTGGTGTGGGCTGAAGGTCTTTGAGTGATCTGGTTTGAAAACTGTAGATGAACTTTGTTAAAAGAACTCTTCCTTTCACAAAAGTAGCAGGTATAGTTCCAGGAAAACTTTGTCTTAAAATTCCTCATTTGCTCAACTGAGAGCGTGTAAATGCCAATGTTTTTCATGTAATTTAAAGTATTCTTTCTTCTCTACTTAGAAATAACCTTGCTTTATTTTTTTTCTGTTTTTTTGAATTGGCTGTCTCTATGTGAATGAAATTCCTCCTGTATTCAAGAATGATGCATTTTTAAAATTCATTTGGTTTGGTTTTGTGTGAGGCATCAGAATCTCCCATGGCAGTGTAACTTCCTTTATGAGAGTTATTGTATTCATAACTGAAATATATAAGGTATAAGGATCTCCATAGTTCCAAAGAGTGAATAAATGACTCTTTTGAAGATGAATGGGGCAATTATTTTCCAACATTTAACTTTCATAACCGTATCTCTCCTACCAAATGTCACAGGTGCAGTGAACTATGGATTCCAGGGACAGCCCATGGGATTCCCAGGTGGATATGTTCCACCTGTCCAGAACCAGCCCACTGTGGGTGGGACAATCTGGATGCCTATCCCTCCTTCTATTCCCAACTGCCCTCCTGGACTGGAGTACCTCACACAGGTACCTGCACCCTTCCTCCTTCCCCAGAGATGGGGTATTCTGCTCTGGGAAGCAGCCTGCATCCATGAAATAGCTAAATAAGGCATCTGACTGTGTTACAGCTGCATGGGTTGCTGCTTGTGGGCTGCTAAGTGAAGACTTTTGTAATGTCTGAATGCAGAGGTACCTGTTAGAGATGTAGCACTTGTTCATGGAGTACCTTCCTGCCAAGTAGGGTGCTAAAGGATGAGGGATACAGGGCTGTCATACATCCTTCCCATTTCTGAAGTTACTGTTTGGGAGATGTAATGTCCTTTGGAAAGGTCTATAGAATAAATATCTATCATATGGGCAACTGTAGCACATTAGAAGCACTTAATTTTCTACATGATGCTTTCTTCACACCTCTTAATATTGTTAGTAGAGCTGCCAGTCAGACTTCACAGCATAGAGAATGCTAATAGCAAAACAGAATTGTTTCCACATTACAGAATATGTCATTGTACTGTAAAATAGAGTTCACTGGAATGATTAATACTGATGTATTGTTGCCAGTTTTGCAAAGTGCTAAAAAAAGAAAGGCAAAAAAAAAGAAAAGCATTGGTGAGGAGAGGCTGATTTTCCCCTGAATTTTTCTTAGAGCTGAGCAGTAGCTGAGCTTCTACTCTAAAATATCCCCATTTCCTGCTTTGTCTGTATGGAGTCTCTGGGAGAGGATGTCAGAGCTCTGCCAGTTCTGAGTCCTGAAGGGAGCAGAGGTGTGTTAGCCCTGTGTGCTTGTAGCCAGACCAGTTTGGGTTCAGCTCCCCCCTTCAGCTCCAGTGCCATGAAACTCTTCTGCTGAACTGGCAAGGACAGGACAAGGAGGCGAGAGAGCTGTTTCCATGGCTTAATTGGTGGATAATCTGACTCTACACAATGTGTCCATCCATACATTTTTATTCTAAAATGAAACAGCAGTGGTTCTTAAAACTACAGTTTTTCTTAGTTGCAACCTGTTAACTGTCTATACTGTTTAATTTTTCAACCATGAGCAGATTGACCAGATATTGATTCATCAGCAACTTGAACTTCTTGAGAGTAAGTACAAAGTATTTAAATCTAATAATTCCAAGAATAGTAAAGTTTAGGCTTTCTTTGACCCAGTGTTTTTAAGGTGGTTGCCACCTTTGTCTTTCTTGTATTACCTGTCAATTCCTGCAGAAGTTCAGAAGTGGAGGAGAGGAAGGAGAAGATAGGAGGGAAGAAGATTTTCAGTGGGCTCTGTATCTCAAAAGATACACGGCAATGCAATTGAATAATCTTGGTTATAAATGCAATAGTTGATATATAGTTAGTTATAGATGAAGGCACACATTTCCAATGTTACTTGTTAACAGTGATTCCTACTCTCCTCTCTTGCTTACTTAAAGATATTGTTTCCTGTCCTGTCATATCCCACCTAATTCCATGGACTGGCATGTGCCTTTCATCCCTTTTACAGGCAATCCTGCTGTTTTAGCAAACTGAATGGCTTTCCTCCTCCTGCCCTCATTCTGTGCTTTAAGAATACCCAAGTATTATCAACGTTTTTCCTACAGAAGGAATAAAATGGACCATACATCCCAGCTGACCCCTAATGTTGCTGCTGCATTTTTCTTTACAGTTCTTTCTAAAACTTAAGAGTGCTTTCATTTGTTATAGAAATGAATTAAAATTTTTGTCCTTGCTCTTGTGGATTTTGATGTACACAGCTGTAAATCTTGATTGAGAGGGTTTTTTGTGGCTTTCTAATTCTGAACATATTTGTGCCCTTTTCTGGCTTCACCCCCCAAATTCACAACTCTCTTTACCTCTTATCCATTCAGGTCTCCCCTGAGAACCTTCCCTGCTCTGTTATTGGTAATGGTGGTGCTTGTTCAGGCAGCAGGTGACTGTGGCTGGGCAGGACACTGGGGACAGATGGGAATCTCCATTTGTCCTTTTTCATGGTGGCTTCTTCCTCTGAACTTCTCTGTCAGGCTTTGCTGCTTGAGGGTCCTTCCCTGTCATTTCCCTTTGCCAGAAGCTGCCTCTGACACACTTTGAGCGAGGCTTGCCTTTCCAAAGAGCAGCTGCAGGGTCAGCAGGGAGGTCTGCAGACACTCCTAGGAACTGAGCAGGTTTTTTCCCATTTCTCAGTTGTGACCGGCTTTGAAACAAGCAACAAATACGAACTCAAGAATTCACTGGGACAAAGGGTGTACTTTGCAGCAGAGGACACTGACTGCCTGACCAGGAACTGCTGTGGGCCATCCCGGCCCTTCACCATCCACATCATTGACAACCTGGGCCGCGAGGTGATCACGCTGCAGAGACCTCTCCGCTGTACCTCCTGCTGCTGCCCCTGCTGCCTGCAGGAGGTGAGTCCCTGCCTCTCACTGCCTTCCTCCTCCTGGGATAGGCACCTCCTGTGCAAGTTGTAAGGTGAGGTTGTCTTGAATCAGGAGCTGGAATGAGTCAGGGTTTGCCAGTAAGGTGTGGGAAGAGAGACCTGTGGGATCTGTGCGTGGGGTTCTTGGTCTGGGAAGAAGCAAGCGTGCTGTAGCACTTGGACTCACTGGCCAATTCTGATTGTAGTAATGAAAAACGTGATTGAGCAGCATGTCAGGGAACTTGTGGCTGGTGCTAAAATCTGCCCTGGGGATGGACTTGGAATGGAAGAGTAAGGCAGCACCTTTCATAAAATAACAGCGAGAGCTTTCATTTTACAGCTCTGAAAGCTGTAGTGACATTCAACACAGGAGATCATGAGATTTTGTAAATACAAACATAATTCTGGAATGATACAACTTCTGAAACTCCAAATCTCAGCCTACTCAGAGCTCCTGCTGAGGCATTTGTAGTAGCTGCACCCTATAACACCTTCACTGAATGCTTTTGGGATATTCGCTGCCCTTCTTCCACTGGACTTTGGTCTTTATATTGTAGATGCATAGTTTGTGTGCTCCAGAGCCTGAGGAGTCTCTTACTGTTTTCTTGGAGGCAAAAACTGAATAAGAGGTCTGCAACCTGAGTGATCTTCTAAAAACACTCACAGCAAAATGCTTTGTAAGGCCAGATTGTTGTGGAAAAATAGGTTGTTTTTCATTAGTGTGCCAGTGTGGGTTTTGTCTCACAAACATATGGAAGCATAATCATTCACTTGGAGGTTTTCTCTTCCCTGTGAAGCTGGAAGTCCAGTCGCCTCCAGGAACAACGGTTGGCTATGTTGTCCAGAATTGGCATCCCTGTCTGCCAAAGTTTACCATTCAGGATGAGAAAAAAACGGATGTGCTGAAAATTGCTGGCCCATGTATTATGTGTCGGTGTTGTGAGGACATTAACTTTGAGGTATGCAAAGTAAAAATTGTTTGCATGTATCTGTTTTCAGATAGTAGTTTGATGTTAGTTTGTTGCTCAACCTATCAACTGAACTGTAGTATATTTTAAGTAATTGCTGTATCATCTTTTAATGCTGGTATAATCAAATGATTTTTCTAGATGCCTAAATTACTCTAGATAAACCAGACAAATTTCCAGAGGTGATGTGTCACTCATCAGTGATCACTGAGAATTCCCTGTGGCTGCACACAAATCACTTAATTAAAATATTTAGCAGCAAAATCTTTTTGAATTTGTTATGTCAGGCTCTAAGAAAAATATAGTCAGCTGTATAAGGTATTTATTAAAATTACTTCCCTCAACCACTTATTTAATCATCTAATAATCATTCAGTAAGTTAAGATAATTTAGACCTGAAATATAGTGTTGAATGAATGAAGAGTTACAACTTTCCTTTTAAAATAATATTGATTAATGCAACATTGTTTTTGTGGACATTAAGTAAAAGATATACAAGGCCACAATTACATGTTTAAAATAATGTTGCAAATAGTTACTACAGCAAATTTATATCACTTTATTTTGGAAAATAATCTTTTACATGTCCCAGAAGACTGGATCTCACTGTAGAAAACATAATGTTGCAAGAGGGTTAATCTCTGCTTTTTAACAGAAGAATGTAATTTGTTTAATTTTCACCTGAGCGGGTCCTGATGCATGGCAGAAGAAACTGATTCACTGTCTTTTAAAACACCACTTCCAGCAGAATGTGTGCATGTGGTTACTGTATCCCAGCACCAGCAAGGAATTCAACTTCAGAGTCAGATTCAGTGTCAAGTTCATAGCTCTGATACTTTAGACCAACTTCCTGATAGCCTGATTGCCTTTTGGTACAAACCCTTGCACTCAATAACTGTATTAATTAAAATAACAGTCTGCAGCTTTTAAATGGATCTGTTCCAAAATGGATTTGGGAATATTATGAATGAGAGGTTTGATGATGCTTTTTAAAATTTTATGTCAAACTATAGGTGCAGTCTGTGGATGAGACTTGTGCTGTTGGGAGGATTTCTAAGCAGTGGACTGGTTTGGTGCGGGAGATGTTTACAGATACAGATAACTTTGGAATCTCATTCCCAATGGACCTTGATGTGAAAATGAAAGCTGTCATGATTGGTGCTTGCTTCCTTATCGTAAGTCTGTCATTCACTGATACATGAACATAAACTAACTTTTTCATCTGCATGTTTAAATTGTGATGGTAAAGGAGTCAGTTTTGAGCTCCTTCAAGTGGGTGACAGATTGTAAACTTCTGTGTGTAAAACTGTCCACAAAAGGCAACACAGAATTATTTTAGACAAGGAGCTTATTCTAGACTACATGAAGTGCTAATTGTATTTAAGAAGAGTTTCATATTTGGTGGGACTGTAAAAAGGAAAAAGGAAGACTACTAACAGACTCATTAGCAGAGGAAAGCAAGTTTATGGACGGTGAAACCAGAAAAATCCTGATTAGCAATAGCCAAGAGACCCATCCAAAGCCTGAGCAGCCCACTGTGGACAGCTGAGTGCTGCAGCCACTGCCTCCCAAGTCTCTTTGGAAGCTTGTGAAGCACTGAATTGAGCAGGATTAATGTTCTCAGAGCAGTAATTCCAAATGGAGGGACTACTGTGGAGGCTAAGCTCGTTGAACTTGTCAGAGCACTTCTCAGCTGCACCCACAGTGTCAATAGTGCAGTGCAGCTCACGTTTCTCTTTGAAAACAGCGTGGAACACACTCCTGTTTTCACCTAACAGTACAATTCTGCATCAAGGTACCATTTCAAAACATGCACTGCTTCTGTGCTGGTTGGGCTGCTGATGGGCAGGAAAGGGGCTTGTGAAGCACCTTGCATTTGAAAAGGTCTCACCAGCCTCTGACAAGAACAGGGTTTTGTGCATGAACAAGGTTTTGATCAGCTGTGTGTGTTCCTGTGTTACCAAGTGCAGCATTAGCCAGTGTGAGCAATCCAGGCTTTCAGGCACAGAAATGGGGCCCCAGCAATAAACTAAAGATAGCCATTATTGTGATGGACTCCAGTCTGAGCTAAAATGAGAGGGACTGAGTCAGGTTCAACAAAGTCAGGGCAGAAGTCCTGAGTAAAGGAAGCATAGCTTTAGCTAGTGAAAAATTAAAAGTTCCCATGTTGGTCTTTTACCATTTTTCTGTCTCTGTGGATGTCCCATTCTGAAAGACCCAGGTGGTGAGGGCGTGGCAAATGTGCCCCCACCTTCTTCTCACCCTTTCAGGTTTCTTAAAGGAAGGTGTACATCTTGCAATGCAGCCAGGGGATCTCAGAACTAAGAACCACATTTAAGAATTCTTTGTTTTGTTTGCTTTTTTTTTTTATCTCCTTAGGACTTCATGTTTTTTGAGTATAGTGGTAACTAAGCATCAGCAAGCAGGAGTTTGGTAATGAAATCTAGATGTTCTATATGGAAGGAAGAAGAACATGGATCTCCCAACTTCCCAATGAATTGCAGAGCTTCAGTAAGAATATGAGAAATGTACATGTTGTAGTTACATTTCTATAAACTAAAAACTTTATGGACGTTTAAATTATTTTTTTAATCTGGTGAAATAATTTGTAGTATTCAAATAAGGATGCTTTTTTGGTACAGATCAATAATATGATTTAGAGAAATATATATCAACCTTATTCTTTTTTTCAAGAACTCTGTAATTTTAAAGTAACTAAGTAAAGTAGTTATTTGTAACTACTATAATAATACTTTGATTCTTATTTCTATATTTAATATTAATAATAACCTAAGCAAGCCTAATAAGGCAACACTAATGTTTTCCTGGGTGTTCTTCTTTGGTAATTTTGCCTTGGTGTTCACATTCTGTTGTTTCCATCTTCCTATCAAATAAATATATCAAATATATACATTCAGAGCAAAGTAATGCATTTGAACAGAACTATCTGAAATCAGTGTAAAATGTTATTACTCTGGTGTACTGGGTCTGTCTGAGGGTGAGTTGATTTCCCCCAGCAGCCCTGCCAGAGCTGTGCTTTGCCCTGGGAGCTGGGAGGGTGCTGATAACTCAGTGCTGGCCCAGCAGCAGTTCTGTCCCTCCAGCATTGCCACCTGCCTGGAGGTGTCCTGGGAGGGGACACAACCAGGCCAGCTGACACAGAGTGACCAAAGGGACATTCCATACCATATGGCATCAGCTTGGATATAAAAGATAAGAAAAGGAGGAGGAAGGTGTTGAATCTCTTCTGTGCTGAAGCCCTGCTTCCCAGGAAGTGGCTGGGCATTGCCTGCTGATGGGAAGTACAGAATAACATTCTTCTTTTTTTTACTCTTTGTACACACACAAACTTTTGTTTTAGTAAACTGCCTTATGTTAACCTACAAGTTGTTTTGTGTCTTATTGTATGTCCCCTGTCCCTCTGGGAAGGGGAGGAATAGAGTGGCTTGGTGGGCATCTGGCACCCAGATAAGACCAACCCACATCTAGTGATGGATATGTTGTCAAATATCACTCCTCCTGAGCACAACCTAATTTTCTTATTTGGGCTGTTTCGAAACTTAGGGTTTGCATGTTCACCGCCATGTGAAGGTGACAGGAAATAAAACTGTCTGTGCTTGCTTCTGTTTAATAATCCTTTGGTAATTGCTTTGTGCATGAGTGTGACCTGAGGCAAGGAAAACACGATGAGTTATTTCTCAGGTTCTCCAGTTCTCTTTGCTCCTCATTTAGTCCTCGGTTTTCACAGATTGTGAGTCTGTCTGTTGATTTAAGGGCACGGAGTAAACAGAACAAGTGTTCTGTGTAAACAAAACAGTTTCACTTCAAAAGCAGACACAAGAAATGGCAGGTCAATTTCTTAGCATTTATAGCTGTATTTAAATTATTTAAATATTTTATTTAAATGTCCAAGCAATGGATAAATTGCACTTTCTTACCCCAGCACACAAGCACATGCACAGAATGCTTCTTGGGATCCAGCTATTGGGAGAAGTCCTTGTCAGTATTTTCAGTTGCATTCTGGTCCTGCTGAAGAGTCCTTTTTATTCCAGAATTTTCAGTGTATAGTTTGCTTGTGGCCAGTCAAAAAGCAAAAGGAAAGAGAAATGCCATTGCTGCTGTGTACCCGGACTCTCCTTGATGTTGGAATAATTGTGCAAATTTGGGACAACAGTCCAGACTGTTCTGAAAGTCTTTAAATTGTATATTATTCCTTGTTAAATTACCTTCTGCTGCTAAAGTTCCTTGTATATGGAATTGCTGGAGATGCATTTTTGATTCATCAGCACTCTTCTTAGGGAATTAATATTATTATTTTAAAAATATTTTGTGCTTTATTGACCATCTATTAATGAGATAGCAGAAATCCAATCTTGCTAAAATCTGCTAAAAAGTTTCTGACTACTTGAAAAGTTTCTGATTACTTGAGATAGGAGTAGAAGCTACATGTATTAGGAACTAGACCTGTCATCTAGGGATTCACATGGCTAAGTCCATCATTATTATTTTTCCTGCAAGGGCTAGCACACGGCTTCATTTCTGCCTGTAACTCTGAAGTCCCAGGCTCAGGCATATTTGATCCTTGCACTTCAGCAGTTACTCAAATATTCCATAAACATTGTTTGGGAGGTATTTGAAAATACCTGTTTACTTCCATGGCAGGTGCTGCATAGAATTTAAATTTACAATTTGCATTAGAGTGAGGTCCATGGCTGTTTGAGGAATGGATGGAATAATATTTTGCAAGTAGACAAAACAGGGATACCTTTGTCTTTGGTGAAAAGGATCTTGTATCATAAATTCATCTGCTGACAGTAAACTGGGGAGTGTATCCAAATTTAAGTGAGGTATTAAGAGGTTGGCCTAATAGGACATAACCAGGAGAATTTATTTTCATTCCTCCAAGTAATTAAATTTTTTTCATTCAAATTTTTTTCTTAGGTAGTCACCCTAAGTCCTGGAAGCACCATTGTTCCAATAACCTTGCATACAAATTTTCATAGAAAAATGAATGTACATCTCTGTAGGGCACTAGGGGAAGAATGGGAGAATGCAAATCGTTACGAACTATCAACTTCACATCAAGATGTGTAGGAAAACAATGTTGCAATTCTGGTACCTTAAGGAGAATTTCAGTTGCAAGAATAACCATTGTGTGAAGCTTAATCAAAGTCAAGATATCTGTGCTTACACACAGGTTTCTCAAATGCAGTGAAATCCAACAGTGAAGTTGTGTAAGTTTTGCTGTTGCCCATTAAGATTTTTTGATTTTGTGCCGCTCAAGTTTAGCGGTCAGGTTGCTGCAGTTTATTCCTTTACCACGTATTTAGCAAAATTAGTAAATAAGGTGAAAATTTAGATGACCTGAGAGAATGAGTGAATCCAGCTAAGGAGTAAGAAGTGGCAGCCAAGCATCTTAGATTTGCCAGAATTGTGGTAAGAACTGGAAAGAAGTTCTACAAACTCAGATCATAAAACAACAGAGAACATTGGACCTGAAAGAACTTTCCATCAGCTGGGGAACTGGATAACTCTGACAATGGTTACACAGCTCATAAACTTTTGTCTTGTGAAACAGTTCACACTCTCTCATGAAGATAAAAATATTGCATGGGAAGTCCTAACTACAGCTGCCAAGGGGTAACTCTAGTTAACCAAACAATATCTTACTGCCTTTGTCATCTGACTTTTTTTCAGATGCTATTTAATTGAAAAATGGTTAGTCCTTAAATTTTTCAAAAACTTCTGAAGACTTGCTCATTTCTGAAACTGTGTTAAATGAAGAACAAATCATTCTTTGAGCTGGGTTTTTTTTTCATTTTGAAAGAATCAAAACAACATCGCATCCATATTTAATAAATCACCAGTCTAGAACTCTCCACTCTTCATCCTTCAGACAATAAGCAATACGATGATTTAACCCCCTGTCTATAAATCCAGGCTTTGTAAAGCATTAGAAGATTTCCAGCATACTGCCTGTTATTCAATAGCATCTCAGTGAGATTGAGCTGTTACATAAAACCTTTACAGAGTGAGATTTGCAGATGGATTTCTCCAGCTCTGTTAATGACCTTTCCATCTGTGTCGTCTTGGTATGTTTTTCATCTTCAGCTGCACAGGAGATGCAGTCACTGAATAAAACCCTAGGGTCCATTAGCACACAAAAACATAATTTATATGATGTTTCTCTGTAGAAAAGCATAATTAATTCCACTTTCCAGAAAACAAAGTTTTAAGTGTTAAAAGTGATTTACTAATTTAGTCATAAGCAAGATTGGGTTTTTGCTAATAACCTTGCTAATTGGAAAAGAGAACGAGCATTGTTTTAAAGTATTGTATAACACTTTAGCGTTAAAAACATTTTAGTTCAGATTTGCAAAGTTCATGAAAAGGTCTCCTTGGCTCTTTTTGTTGATCCAGCCCTTACATCCCTCATGTACCTTGTGCTGGCTTTACCAACAAGAACAGCTTTGACTAAAAGCTGACAGTGAGAGCAGGACTGCACAGCAAAAGGTGAGTCAGGGAAGGAGAAAGCAGCTGGTTTCCTGAACTAAATTTAGCTCCTGCTACTGTAGGTGCAGGGGTAACTCTTGGGAAATGCAAGAGATAATAAATAAAATCTTTGTGCGAAGGAATTAGTTGTAAAATTGCATGGTTCAAGTGTTTCCTTCTAATGGCTGTTGTATGATATGGATGTTAATAATTTGAGAGAGGAAATGGTAAAGGTAAAAGCCTGACTCAGGGAAGGAGTTGTGAAACCAGAGACATTTGAAGATCAAGGAACCTCTCACAACCAGGGCAAGGAAGCAGCTATGGGTTCCATCGAGAGGAAACCACCACTCCACCACAAGATGAAGAAGCCATGTTAAGCAAAAATCAATGATGTGGTTTGATCTTAACATTAGTGAGGCAGGAGATAAAAAAGGTATAAGAACTTCAGAGAAAATAGCAAGAGGTTAGAGGGAGATTCTCTCCCTAACAAAGGAAAATTGCAGTTCTCCCAGGACGAAGAGTCCAGCTGGTGGAATTCTGTTGGATCAGGGCTCTACATGTACTTTCATTATATATATATATGCCATGTTTATGTGCTGGGGGTTTAGTAGCTCCCTATCACCATTTACAGGGAGACTTCCATATATTACTGGTTTTGTTCTGGAGAGAATTTATCTTTTGGTTTATAGCTATAGTTGACCTACCACTTAGGTTTAGTTTATTTACAATTTTTACCTGATAACATTATGTTATAAAGGACAGTAGTGAGGAGAAAATATCCATGAAGACACTGCAGCATACCAAAGAGGAGGAAGAGATGGAAACAGGGACATACAATGGCTGTGCCTCTTGTTTTTCGTTGGGTGGCAGTGTTAGCACAGAAATTATCTTTCTGCTGCTTAAACTTGGCTCTGCGACCCACAGGCAGTTTCCTTAGATGTCATTCTGATTTTCTTGGTGGAGGAATTTCATATTACACTATCTCCAAAGTATGTATTCCCTACATGAGTGTGGAAAGATAGATGTGTCTTTCCCACCAAAGCAGCAAAATCCTAAGCTTCAAATGCAATTACACACCACTAGAAAAATTAAAAAATGTGCATCTGCATGTTAAACCATGATTGATTTAAAATACTTAGACAAAAAAATACTGTGTAATATCCTTAAAGTTGCATTAGGCTTGGTAAATGGTATAATTTGAAATTGGACAATGATTTCTGACAGAATTTACTATAGAAAGTAAAATGTTATTAATATATCACAGCAGGGTACATCAAAGCAACCAGGATGATTTCATTGTTGGTTTAATGTCACTGATTTACGTCTAAGGTGCATTTAGCCCCCTAGACACGGGATGGCTCCAGTGTGAATGGCTGGGACGTGGACTGCAGCCCCCCCCGGCTTTGGTTTTTTGTTTTTTGTTTTTGGTTTTTTCTTGTTTGTTTGTTTGTTTGTTTGTTTTTGTTGTATTTAAACTTGCTGCTTATTCCTCAAGCTGGTTTAACCTTTAGCTGACCTAGTTATTGAACCAGGGCAGCTGGTAGCGTCTGAGGCAGTCAATATTTCTCCTTTGTTGCTTGCCTTTTCCAAGGAACAAGCAGGCACTGGTGGTGGCTGAGCAGCCAGCACAGAGCAGGACCTCGCAGCTGCCGCTGTCCCCGCCCCTGATGCACAACCACCCTTAGTCCCTGAGGGCAAATGCATGCCAAAAAACAAAAAAGGGGGAGTGGGCTAGTGCAGGGCAGGTACCTCTGCTCAGGAGCCTCCAGTTCCTTGATCCACGTGCTGCAGAGAGGGAGTGACTTGGAGATTTTCAGCCACAGGAAAATTCCCATGAAACTCCACATCATCACTTCAAGGAGCACGGACAAAGGTGCATTTCAAAGGTAAGTATGCAAGCACTGCAGTGCTGCCATGGCACTGCCTGTGAAGCTGGGAGTCAGTGCTGGCACCGTGGTGATCCACTGAGCTGGCAGGAGCCCCAGGAGCGAGCTGTGGGCAGCAAATGCTGCATGGAAACTCCCAGGCTGACTGAGGTTTGTGCTGAAGGCTATAATTAAAGCTATTCACAAGAAGAGAAGTATAAACAAAAGGTAACTTGCTAATTTAAATGACCCAGTCATATGTTTTGACCCTGAAGGCACTGAAGACTTTGGGGCTGCCTTGACTTCGTGCTTTACAGCAGCATTTTGCTGGTATTGTGCATGACCTGCTGGTACATCAGTACAATAGTGTTTTCTAATTGAGGTCCTGGCTGCACGTTCCTGCTCTGAAGTGTAGTCCTGCTCTTGTGTAAGTGTACAGCTCCTGAATGTGGGGATTTTTTTTGGCACAACCTTCCAAGGTATCTGACCTTGCACAAGCATTTCTTTGTGCTGGTCTGCTTTCTGTTTAGTTTTACCCTGCTGTACAACTGAGCTGTCGTGTACATCACTGAGGAGCTCCCTCCAGCAGTCTTTACATGCTGTAAAGTTGTTCCTTTGGTTCTTTATGATCTTTCCCAAGCTCAGCCAATATTTCAGCTCAAGTTCAGTCTTCTGCTCTGTGGCTCTCTCTAGCCACACAAAACTACGTGGAGCAACATGTGCCCTGGGGAATTAGAACAAAACGAATCCTAATACTGCAAGAGTGTGTATGTTTGGCAAAGACCTACACATTAACACCTAAATCCTGCCTTCCTTTGCTCCTGCAGCCAGCCTTGCTTTTTAACTGGTATAAAACTTATTTTTTTGATCTCACTGCATAGGACTGTATGAAGGGACTGAGGCACACTGTTTCATTGTCTCGTTCTTCTGAGAGCAGAATTTGTGGCTCGTGGAAAATATAGGTCTTTCAGCAGACTGAGGCTGAGCCTGCAGACACTGTTTATGCCTGTATTCTGCTTGGTGCCAGACTGGGACAGAAAAGAAATACAAGCAAAGTTGTTCAACACAGACAAGAGCTCACTGTGCCCTGTCCTTTCCGCTTTGCAAACAAACTTTGTAAGGGCTGTTAGAGGTGGTAAGCTAATATTAAATTGCACCAGGAATTAAAGCCAGCCATTGAAACCAATAAGAACTTACCTATGTGTTGCAGAACATAGGGAAAAAAAGGAAAAAAAAGGAAAAGAGAATTAGTTAATGTGGTAGTGGTAGAGGAGAGAGCAAGACAGGGGAAGGCAAAATCTGTTGACTAAATCAACTAAATTATTGTACATTGTTTGTGCTCCATTTATGGTGTTCAACATTTTAAGCAATATGCTTAGCTGAAGGAAATATTTGTGCAAAATTGCATCTTAATGAAAAGGAATGAAAAATAAATCAAATCAAATCAAATCAAATAGTGGTTATGCATGGTCTGAGGAAGATACTATGATTTGATGCCAGAGTAAAACACCAACTAATCAACACCTCTTAAGCTGCAAATATGAAATCTTTACAGCAAATTGTTTTTCCTGAGGAATTGCACTTCAGTAATTATGTGGTGAAATTTAGCAAAAGCTCTTACTATCAGATGAACTCAAGCCAAATTTGCAGAGAGATGTGTGCCCAAGTGAAGTTTTTCTCTTTTCTGAAAGAGGTAATGAGTTGTAAACATCTACAAAAACGTTTGACTTCGAAATCCTTTGAGCCAAGATAGGGAAAGTCAAAGACAAGGAGCTGCCTGGTCCAGAGGGCTCCCAACACCACTGACAAATCTCTGCATTCCTGCTCAGATCCAGCCACAGCAATATTCATATCTAGGTACAGATTGGGGGATTTTTCACTAATCTACATTTATGATTAGAATGTGACTATTTAAAAATGCAAATATACCTGCTGACTAAGGGAAAAAGCAAGAGAATGATTCTAAAAATATCAGGGCTTGAAATCTCAGCATAGTCAAGCTGCAGTCTGGAGTGACTGGATAAAAGAGCATAATGAGCAAGGAGGTTGCTGCCTGATTACAGGCAAAAATTGGAAAACACTTGCAATTCCTGAAGCTTCATTCCTTCCCTGAGACTGTTACCTTCCACCCCAGATAGCTCCTCACCTCTCTCCCTGCAATTCATTTTGATTTAGGTGCTTTTTCTTTGGCTAGGAGGAAGAATAAGGCATTTTCCACCCAGGCTGCAACAAGTGATGCTGTCTGTCCTTTTGCTGCTGAGGTAAATCTATATTGATAAAGCATTTGCAAATGCCTCCCTACAAACTCCCACAGCAAATCTAGGAATAGCTGATGGCTGTTAACAGGCTGTCAGCATGGCATCAACAGTTTACTCTGCTGAGGACCAAAATGTTTTAATCTAACACATGTTCTTTTTTGGCTGTAATATGAGGGTATGAAAGAGAAATGCAGTGAGTGTGACATTCTGGTCAGAACCCCTGAACAAGTGTCTCTTGTCATGTTAAAATATAAGAACTATAATTTTTTTTCTCCCAAAAGAAAGAAAAAAAGCATCCAGGTAGAACAATGAAGATGCTCTTGTTAAGCTAGCAATTTTGTGTTTAAAAGTTTTTGTATATGATGGAATTCTCTAAATAATGACCCTTGAATTAATGGTTATACTAGATTTAATTAGACAGTGCTCTGTTTGTTGGAGATTTCTGTGACTGTGGAGCAGGGACTGAGTTTCTTCCAAGTCCCTTCAGTTCCATGCTAATAATGGAGCAGATCACAAGTGCAAAAGATTACTTTGGTTTAAAAGTTTACATATGCAACTCCCAAAGGAGTTTGGTGCAAGATTAAGAATTTATTTAAATCAATTTTGCAGAATAAATTTAAAATCTGTAGAAGTGTGTAAAGCATTCACATCCTTCAGAGTAGCATTCTCTTCCTCATCACCATGGAAAGGCACAGGGTCCCCTATAGCACTGCTCTAGGGCATGCCCTGGGCAGTGCAGGAGGACACAGGTGTCCCATGGCCAGTGACACCCCCAGGGACCTGCCACGAGCAGGCACCTCAGGCACAGCACACATGCAGAAACAAAACATATCTGCTAGTACCTGCTTTATGAATCTTTGCTTACTGCCAAATATTTTCCAGTAGGTTATGGGGAGACCACGTCACAGAGAAGTGTTGCTTCCTTGCTCTCATCCACCCACCATCTAAATTAGGTGTTTTATGAATATTTAATCACCAAAGTATCCAAGCCTTTGCCCAGTCATGCTCTCTGGTTATGGAGCCCCAAAATGATGGGAATCACAGGCTGAAGTTTGCATGGAGTTAGAAGGGAATGGACAAATTCAGAATGAAGCCTCCTCCATAATGACAGACTGATAAATCACGTCTGTTTTTCTCTACAATATAAAGAGGGAAAAAGCAAAAGAATGACCTAATTTAGCCATGGAGATGAATGGTGTGACAGGAGAGTGTTCCTAAAAACACACATAAAATGTAAATCTTCCTTTCCTGTGAATGCCTGGGCAGCAGTTGACTTCTGTGACTCACTTACCAGAAATTCCGTGGGAAAAAGGTTAGGCTTTCTCTGGGATGAAAAGAACAAGAGTAAATGATATAAACGGTGATTGTAAAGCAAATTCCTGCCTAATATCCTCTGTCTGCATGATATGAAAAGCAAACACAGCCAGTAAAGTTTTCATTGCTGCAGTAGGCTCCTTGTCTTTGGAGAGGTGAAGAGGACAGGCTCCACAAATACAGCTCCAAGGCTTTGAAGGTTGATTGGAGGGTGCAGGTCCCTTTCAGAAGAGAAAAGGAGTGCATCCACCTGAGATTCCTGATGTGCTGACTGAAAACCATGGACATTTTACCCAGGAGCTTTTTCCTCACTCCAGTCAGTCAGTGGTGTGACGTGGAATAAGCCACAGGGGAGTCACAGCCAGAACAACTTCCCCAGTTGGATGCAGGGAGAAAGAGTCAGAGTGGAAAAATGTGTGGAGGGCCTACGTGCAGTTGAGTTCCAGCTCACAGTGTCTGTTTATGGAAGTTTATATTCAGCTACATCATCAGCTGTCTCAATTTCAGTCCTAGAGCACAGGGGAAATAAAAAGCTAGAATTATGTTTGAGAACTGGAGAATTGTTTGTTATAACTCACCAAATGAATATTGATAAACAGCAGTCTGGGCTGTTCATGAACAGCAGAAGGAAGAGATGAAGAGCAGGATTAAATGGCCTGGTCTTACTAAAAAAACCAAGAATTTTAATTCTCTCTGATACTGATTTGGAAACAGACACGTGAGGTATCAAGAACAGAAAGAAGCTGCGACTGAGATTTTGCAGAAGCCTGACTAGCAGTGCATAAATTTTCTTGAATATCTGTGATTTAGAGGAAAGTTTTTTTCTGCCTTTATATTGTCTTCATTAGGTGTTGGAAACTGTGTCATAGTGCTCTCTCTGGCTTTGGTAGCTACTTTGAGCAGGGTCCAATTTAAAGATTATATTTTGTTTTGGAAGGAAGTGATTTCAATTCTTTAGCCTGGAAAGCTGGGGAGGTTATCACTATTACCTCTTGGGGAGTGAACCTTTAATTTGGGTAATATGAATAGCCTGTGGCAATAATAGTACCTCACAATAGCTTTATACAGTGATTTGAAGAGTCCTGATGGCTCAGTAAGTATTTGGTAACAGTCTCAAGATCATCATTCAGATTTCTAGCCCTCTGCTAGCCCAGGTGGTGCTCAGTAGGCTTTTGCAGGCTGTCACTACAGTACTGTGCACAATGTATCTGACCCTTCTCTGGAGTCAAACAATACCATATTTACCAAACTGATACCAATAATAAAATATAATTCATAACAATCTGCTAGGATTATTTAATGTTCCTGCTAAGGAAAGTTGTTTACTAAATACTTTTTATCTTGGAAAAACTTCTGTCAAGAAGCATCTTGAAAATGAGGATACATGAAAGGGAAATAATATGACAATAACTGATGTAAAGGTAATTTTTTGGTTTATAATTTATATCACATATCTCTGTCTAGGAAGAATTTAGTAGGTTGGCACAAATGTTTATGTAGCTTTTCCAAGCAGAGTAACAAGAGTAGTATTACTGACCTTTTTATTTCCTGAATCACATGTACAAATCCCACTCTAGGAAGCTGAATGCAAGTAATAATCAATATTCTCACTACATGTGGGGAGTTTATAGCTGAGCCACAGTGAGTTCTGCAGTCATATTTTCAGCTAAATTCTAAATTGTAGCAGGCAGAATATAAGCACAATGGGACAGCCACATTAATAAGATTTTCCTGAATGTAAAGGGGTTTGCAGAGGTGATAATTGCTAGAAAGCTGCCTGCCAGAGTTAGATATAGGGGCTATAGGTTTTTCCTTATTTCATTCTGGCTATATGAAAAACATTGTTTATGTGTAAATGCCTCAAAGGCAGGTATAGCCTTACATTGGTACAGGGATACAAGGAAAAGGAACTTGTGTCTACCCCTTTTCTTTGCCATGACAACAATCTGGCTTTTTCCTGGCCATTTAGGAGGAGCCTCCTGGGGATGTGTGCTCTGTGCCTGCCACATGTCCCTCCTGCTTTAGGTGCCCTGGAACAGAGGCTGCCTGCACAGCTTACCTGAGGATGCTCAGTTAGGTTGAGTACTGTGATTTTCAATCTTCTAAACTCAACAAAAGTGATTTTGGCTACAGCATTTTATACTATACATATCCTTTTGATGGAGTGAAAAAAGACTGAGGAAGAGGGAAAAGCAGAAGAACACAGGGACCCAGGTTTGTCACACATGATGTTCAGTTTATGTGCCATTTTGGCCACTTTCTTAATTCTGCCTGGAACTTTATGAGCAGCCACTCAGAGTGCTGGGCTACCTGTGACTCCTGCTGTTTATCCATCATAATTTTCTCCCCACTCTGGAGAACATTGCTGCCTTCCAATGCACAAAGTTTGTTTAGTTTTCTTTAAATAGGAAGGAATTTCTTTCCATCACATTCCCTAATGCAAAATCAATCTGTATGTTGCCTTGAACAGCACAGGCTTAGGATTATCTGGATATGAAGAGCCAGATCACCCCTGAAACTACCCGTCTAAAGCCCAGATTACAGGACCAAATGTACTGCCAACCTTGACAAGTCATCAGATTTATTTTAGAGACTTCATCTTCTTGAGCATCCAAACTAAATAAGCACAAATTGCAGTCTCTGAATTCAAAGTAGCCATGCTCCTGGCTTCTGTTGAGTGATGTGCTAAAAAATAATTATTTTTAAACATCTTTTGGGAAGAGTTCTCTTGAGGTTCTTTTGGAAGTTCTCAATTCATTTCAGTCTTTCTATGAACGGTAGAGAGGTGAGTTGTCTTGAACACAGGGTGGATAACATTCATCAAAAGTGTGCTGCTATTCAAAGTTTGCCTCCTCTGTGGCCCTTTCTGTGTAAGCTGAGAACAGTTGAGCTCCCAGCCTTAAAAAAAAGATGTGTGCTTTTGCTCACTGGCCTAAAAATACAATTGAGAAGAACCATTCAGACTGGGTGCATATCCCTTTCACAGTACACAGCCTGTAACCTAAAACTTTTCTCATTCCTTCAGTAACTCCTGGCAATTTTAGTGTTAAAGGTCTGAATCTGTTTTGCTCTCACACTTGCCCAAGCAGCCACTGAGTGAAGTGATTGAGTACACCAGTGCAGAGGGAGTTTTCTAGAAGTGATCTGAACCCAACATCCCTTCATATCCCCTTTTATCAAATAAAGCTGTGTACACACACAGTGCAAGATGGGAGAAGAGGATGAGAAAAAAACCCTCAAAGGTGGAAAGCTCCTAAATGTTTCTAAGTTTGAAAGCACACTCCCCTACTGAGTCATGAGGTTTTCTTGCTTCCTTGCTTGTGCCAGGGACACTGCTCACAACCTCGGCTTTCCTGGTAACTGTATTTAACTGTTCATTTAAATATGCTATTTTTACTCTCCTTGTTTTTATTGGCTGCCACCTTTTTTCCTGTAAAAGGTTTTTTTGTCAAGAGGCAAAATGTTTGGGTATTGAAAAGCCATATAATATTTTGACCAGCCACTAAATTAAGAAAAATCTGTGGTTCTTAGCCTTCCTTCACCTTTCCTGAGGCTGCTCTTTGACACTGACTGCTGAAAAGTGGGACCTGACAGGCTCTGTAAGGGGACTTTGCAGCAGCAAAATAATGGTCAGTCCATGTCTTTTCTATCTTGAATCTAGTGCTCCAGAAATGCTGCCAGAAGTTGTTTTCGGGCCATCTGGGATTCCTCATTTGCATCACACAGGAAGTAGGAATAAGACTAATTTAATGGCAATTTTGTTATAAATCAAACTAAATTACTAAAAAAACCTACCTGTCAAAATTAGGACAGTGGTTTCTATTTAGCTCAAACAAGTCAGCTGGAGAGAATGAGATCATTGTGGATAGACAGAACAGACATAAAACTCCCAGAGCAGGGGAAGGAAAAGAAATTTTGACCAAAACCATTTCAGTAACAGAGGGTATGAAATCTGATGTCTTCCCGTAGGGGAATACTTGTGGGACATGGTTCTCTGCTCCAGTGGTTTTCCCAAATTGCCCCTCTATAACTCTCCTCTGGTCTTCTGAAATCGCAGAAATAGTCAGCTTTAGGGGAACTATTGTAAGACACACTGTGAGCACCCCTCCCCTATCAGTCACATGTGTGACACCCTTCAGCCTGCCCAGTACCACAGGATTACTTCAGTGGAACACTTTTGCAGCAATGGAGTTTTGACAGACACAAAACTCCAATCGATTCCCAGCTCCAGAACTTTTCTTTCATTTTTCTACTATTTTTTATTAATCCCATACAGACACTGTTTAAAATAATTTTTATTTTTGCCAGTATTCTTGAATGTTGGTTTCTTTTCTGTTATATTCTTTTCTTCATCCCCAAACTATAACAAAAGCAACACTTTAGTCATGTTGATTAATTGTGCATTTCAACACCTCTCATTTGAGGCTCTGGGAAGCATTTTATAGTTTATTGGGTGATGGGAGTGAAATCTTTACAAGATCAACCGTGGTCAGCAGGGATTACTCTGCAGGATTTAATTCTCAGTTTCTTTGCCTATATAAATCATGTAAAAATGAATGCAATGGAAGTGAAAAATGAGGATCAGACCCTTGTGTCCACCCGAAGCAGTACCAGAGGTCTAATGCATCTGGTTTAAGGCCAGATCAGCAGGATTAACACTCTTATGGTGCTCACTGACATCTGTACCACAGGACAGGCCCTTGAAGCTGGAGCAACCATGTCCTAAATGCTGAAGGATGGACCACAGACAAAAAATTAGCAGGGCTTTTTGTGGGTATTCATGTTTTGCCACTCCCATCTCAGTAAAAGAATGCAACTCTCCTTGTAATTTCAAAGCCACTCGTTCAATCTCTTTGAGTAATTATGGGATGACAGCCGATTACACCCTGGAAATGCTTGCTAGCCCTATTAATCTTTTGCTCATATGGGCTGTTTATAGCTATAATTATAAACGAGTGAATGGAGTGATTTCTGATTGGGTGGTTTGGGAAAGAAACCATGACTGCAGCCCAAAAGGTTCCCCGAGTGCTCCATAGCCAAAGGTGCTCCCTGAGCATCCATGGAAATCAGCGGGGCCTCAGCATCCCTGAGGAGAACGTGGCACCACTTGGCCATGGCTGGATCACACCCACAATCACACCACTGGGGCAGCAACTCAGAGAAATGTTCTGATTGAAACTGAGGATAATTTAAAGGGAGGCAACCAAAGAGAAGCTATTTTCAGAGAGCAGGACTAGAATTTCAGTGCTGTTTAGCCTGATTCTTTGGAAATAAATTGTCTGTGGAAGAGTTCTTATTAGGGCTGCAGTACTTAAGAGGCCTTATTACAGGCTTGCACACATATACTGTCAGACAATGTGATGCACAGTTTAATACCATGTTATTGCCAGATGGACTTTCACGTCCCTATTGATGGGTGTTTTTGAAAAAGAAAAAAAAATTAATTCTAATTTCATGCTAGTATTTCATTGGCTTGTGGTCAAATTTAAACAACTTCAGGCATCTAAATTAAATATATCTGAAGAAGGTCTTTTCTATGACTGACAAGGGATTTTTATTTTTTAAAAATTAATTTGGAATGTCAATTCTTATTAGTATTATTTTATAATAGCAAACATCTATTTTCAGCTACCCCCAACTCATGTAAAATACTGATATGTGTTGAATTTATACTTCAAAACTAGGATTTTCTTTGTAGTAATTACACTAGGTAAATAATTTAACTGGAAAAATTGGTATGACTTACTATCTCAAAGGTCTTTTACTAACCTAGTCTCAAAAATGAACGCATGTAACCACTTTGATTAATAAATTAGATCCATGATACAAGAAAAAAGCCCAAACCTTTTATTTCATTTTAGAGTTTATATCTACTTGAAATCACTGCTATGGAATTACTGTTGTAACACAAACACAGGACAAAATTTATGCAACAAGAAAGACTGAAGAAATTCTTGAAATCTCCAAGAAACCTTCTCAAAAAATTTGAGAGGAAAAGTTGGAATAGGAGACAAATCAATTTGTTCTTTATAACAAGTAACTAATGACTGCTGCTATTGAAAATACATGGGGAATATCTGATTTTGCCCAGACAAAACTTCATCTGTTAGAAAACTAGGATCTTTATTGAGTTAAGAGACTTGGAATCCTCTTGCGATGATTTTATTTTATTCTTGGAACGCTGCTGCTGGGGAATTGTTGAAAATCTCTTCTGTCTGTGGCTTTCCACACATCACTGTTGTTATTTTTCTTTTGTTTTAATTAATGTATAATGAATAATTTCAGTGTTACAAGGTTAGGGAAGTTCACGTGACCAATACTTCTCCATTTTAGCATTTGTGGAAAAGGTAATCTAGTGGGGCTCCAAAATAAAAAAGTGGCTTTTGAGGCTTAGATGCAAGGTGAGATAAGTTCAAGGAGAGGAAAAGCACTGCAACTGCACAGACTGGGTTTTTTTAAAGGACTGTGAGATGAAGAGTAGTTAGAGGATGTGAAAAAGGTCTCCTAAGAAGTTCCTGTAGTTTTGGCAGCTTTCTGTGACAAGACCTCCCTCCCTTTGACTGCAGTGGTGGGCTGGGACTGCAATGAACTGTCTTTGTTTCCATTCCACGGGGCATTGGCTACATGCATTTTGAAATATAAAATTGGTGGTGGTTTGAGGAAGAGGGGTTTCTAACCTCATGACAATTTCCTACAGACAATTAGGAGACAGGGAAAAGGAGGTACAGATGGGCAGATACAGACAGGGAGTTGCTGAGAACATAAAAGGACTCTCTAAATATCTAGAAAGAGCTATTGGAGGAATTGAGGTTAGAAACAATTCAAGAAGCCATTGTCTTCTGCAGAGGTCCTGCAGAATTTTGCCCAAATACTTGCCAGTTGAATTTGAGATGTTATTGCTGAGCTGATGAAAATGTGCAGGGTCTGAAAAAGAAATAAATTTGGTAACTGATTATGAGGTTAGAAAATCACTTTTCGCTGTTACTTTTGGAAGTGAGGACTGTTTGCAGTTGCTCCCATTCTTGTTATCCTCACTACTGCTGGAGGTTTATGACAAAAAAACTCCTTGGGGTCCCACATTCAAAGCCTCACAACTAAAACTCTCTGCTGTCCTCCATGCCTACTTAAAAAAAGAGATTCATTTCTTATGAAGAAATTGTGTTGTTGCAGAGGAAAGGGAAAAAGGTTCAATAAAGTCAAAAATCAAAGGAACAAATAGTGACAATAGCATTAATGTGAGCCTGTTTCTTGGAACATCTGTAGGAATTGCTTCAAGAATTAACATCTGTAGCTTACCAGGCATATTTGGACATTTCACTACATACTGCCTATGTTATTCCTTAAAATTGTTTTGGTTTGAGGGTAAGTTTCACCTTAGGAGCTCAGATATTTAAGTGTTTTAAGTGTTGCAGATGCTACACCAATAATACAGTCCTGAAGCAGCCTGCAAAAGCATCAGGAGAGCTGAAGATCCTGCTAACCAACAGCTGCCAGTTCAGGCCTTGAAGCTGATATTTGTGCACAAAAGCAGAATTTCTAACCCAAGTGTCTGTGAGAGCAGGGCAAGACAGTGCCCCTGAGCACTGCACAGCTGGTGCAGCTCAGTTCTGGAGTTTCACAAGCATTTTCCATCAGCCAATGTCCGAGTGAAGCCTCTGGGGGTAGGAGATGTCTTGACCACATCTGTCGCTTTCAAAGCAGTGTTTTGGGTAGTTTTCAGCTCTGTTTTCTCTCTGGGGACAAAGCTTGCATTTTCTAAGAACAGTCTAAAATTGAAATTAGCCTTCAAGAGACCATGGAAAATGACAAGAAAAGTCATAAATTTCTAGTCCAAGTCCCGGCTTGCACTTACAGGTATGAGCTGTGTTTATATCACAGTTCTCTCAACCCATTTTCCTCCTACTTTAGAAATCTGTCTTTGCCAGCTATTTCCTTTCCATTCACTGTTGCATATTTACAGAGTTCTTTCACCAATTCTTTTCATTCTTCTCTGCTACTGTTTACTTGTACATTTTGATAACAAAATGCCTCTTAGGATTTTTCCTGGACTCTCTCTCCTCTTTATGCCCATTGGTTTCCACCTAACAGTGTTGCTTCAGGACCTGTGTATTTTTTCTGGTGAAAGCAGCCACTTATGACTGTGATTTCTCAAAGCACTGGGTATGTACGTGACCATCAGCCACTGATTTTACTCTCAGTTCTAGGGGCTGAAGCTTTGTCTGATTCCCATTCCATCTCTGGGAGCCATGACATCATCTCCATGGTATTCTGAAATTATACCCAGTGGTCCTGTTTTTTCCTCTCAGACTTTATTGAAGAAATCTGTGATTTCTTTCAGGGTTGATGGTACTCAGTGTGTTCTACATGCCTTTAGTGATTTATTCTCAATGAGGTGTTTGGTTTTGTGTTTTTTTTTTTNAGTGTGTTCTACATGCCTTTAGTGATTTATTCTCAATGAGGTTGTTTTTTTGTTTTTTTTCCAGCTTTTCAATTATACTTTCTTTCTGTCTCTCAGTACAAGTGTTACCATTAAGCTGTTCTGGATCTGAGGTGAGGTTTGATCGGTTGAGGACCTCTTTTGATACTTGTTTCAGCTGTTTTCTACCTTAAAACTACAAGCTGTGAAATATTAACTATTTTTTTCATCTTCATTTTCCATTGGCCAAATTTTACTTATTTGTTGAAAAACAAAACCTGAAGATGAATGTACTTGCAGGATCATCCCAGTCATGGCATTGCTCACTTTCAACTAATGTGGTGAGGTGAGCAGCAAGGTGCTTGTTCTTGGAGGAGTGAGCAGAGTCTGTTCATGGATGTGTGAAGTAATGTGGTCATACTGTCTGCATTCAAAACATATTTGTTCTGTGGTGAATCTCTGCATGCCTGGGAAGGTGGGAGGAAAAAGTACATGAGTAATTGCCCAAGAACTGGAAGATCATTTTTATTTCTCATTTTTTCTCAAGTTTTTGTAATCAATTGCATGATTACATTTTTAGTTTCCAGCTGCTGTTTTCATGAGCCTCTGCATTGCAAGAGCTCCTTCAGACCAAGGACCCAATCTTTTTATTTGGCTTGGTCTCCATCCCTGCTGTCTGTGCAGTCTGATCCAGAAAGAATGAGCTCTCCCAATTAACCACAAAGGCATTTGGGAGAATAATGCAGGCTCTGATTTCTGGCCTGGGTTCCAAATAACACACACTTCTTAGAGCTATAGTAGCCCAGGTCAAGTTTTCCCTTTCTCTTTCCCTTTTTTTCTGTTCTCTATAGGTCCAAAAAAGAACATCTGTTATGCCCATAGAGACATTTAGGATAAAAAATGAGGTGTCTATTTGATGGTTATATACGTGGAACTCAAATACATGAATCTTACTTTCACCACTAATTTTTGTTTTGGATTATGCCTTTGGTCTTCAAATAGTATTTCCAAGGTGTAAATCTACAGTGATTCCAATAGGTTGACATCTGCTTTATAATTTTACGTCACTTTTAAACATTTATGGTATTTTTTTGAACATGCTTTGTATCACAATAAGAAAAAGTGAAGGTGGACCAGTACACTTCCTTTATCATCACCGCGCTTGTCTGCACTGATTTTTTTGGCTATTATTTAATGATAAAAATGTAGCAGTCTTGTGTGTTTTGATTAGACAAACGAACTGAGTCAGCTGAATGCTGAGGTGATGGAGGTTTTGACAGACGCGTCCTTCTCAAGCAGAGCGGATGGGCAGTGCGCTCCCGATGCCATCAGGGCACAGGCGGAAGGCTCGCATCGTTTCTCGGCTCACGCCGTAGCGGCTTCAGGTGCTCACAATATCTCGAACGAAATCCCATATTCGGGAATAGGTTTACCAGGACGTAATGAAAGCACTGAGCGAGTGTCTGGCGGGACAGGGGAGCGTACCCGCCTGCACAGCAAACACGGGANTGCTGGCCGGGCGGCATCGGCCGCTTTGTGCCTGCCGGCTCGGCAACATCCGCCGGGAAGGGAACGCTGGGACCCGCCGGGGTATTTATTTATTTCCCACCGGCCCGTTCCTGCCCCGCACGGTAACGCGGAGCGGCTCGGTGCTGGGGGAAGGGGCCGCCGGAGCAGCGATACCTATTTCCATTTAAGGGAGAGAAAGAAAAAAAAAAAAATCCTTAAGGGGAATTGAGACATCTAAACTTTATCGTTGCTCGCTCGCCGCCTCTTTTCCTCCTGTCTCCGCGAGACAAGGTGTTGATGAACATATTTTTCCAGTGCTTGGAAAAGCAATAGCATCAGTCACTGCTCTGAACTTGAGCAACCGCTGAGGAGGTTTCTTACTTGGTGCAAAAGTCAGCCGGAGCCTCCAGTGCCTCTTCCCGTCCTGCAGAGCCATCCCTGCCTTTTGCTTCAAGGAACCGGGATGTAGAAAGAAATTTTATCTTCAGCATATAAAATAAAGAAATGTATACAGGGAATTTCCTCAGGGAGAGGTGTCCAAGCACATGTATGTCCAACAATATGCCTAAGCATATTTTTTGCTCTAATACTGTTTAGAGTCTGTACTTCTGATTTCTGTTCTAGGCATATAAAGATATTTCATCCCACTACATTATTACCACATGAAATCCAAAACAGTTCCATTTCTTGGCTTGTTTTCTCAAGAGTTATCAAGTTATTTTTAATATCTAGATTAATTTCTTCTGGGGTGAACAAGGAGATTTCTTTATTTGAGCAGCAAGTTTTGCCAGCAAGTTCTAACTTTGATATTAAAACTACTAATTTAGTTGATAAGTAGTGTAAAAAGTTAAAATTTTTTTTTTAAAAGCTGTTGAAGAATACCGGGCCACTCAATAAAGTTCTAATTTCCAATTTTTGTAATACTTTGCTGCTTTTGGCCATTCAGGTTATTTCTCTGAAGGCTGTGATGTTGTTGCTGTGTGTTGGTGGGGTGTGAACATTACCCTTCAGCCTCTGCTGCCCCTCGGAATGCACCCCCTGGGGACAGCTTTGAGCAAAAGGTTGAGCTCCTTTCCCTGTTTTCAGCGCAGTGAGATTGTAAGTTGAACTTCTTTGGAAATCAGTTATGGCAAACAGTTATTCTCGCAAACATATCTATTCAAATAATGTTTTGTTTTAACTGTGCACTTGAAATGCGGGCTCTCAGGCTGGTGTAAGCTAATAGCTAGCGTGGTAAGGGTTTTTCTTTAATCCTACTGCTTTTCAAATGTGTGCAAAGCCGGGTCTCTATCCAGACAGGACTGTATGATTCAGCAACCCAAAAATAGACTGCTTTGTCTATATCAATAATAAAAATGACTCTACACAAGTTACAGTGCAAGAAAGCACTAATAGGTTTATATATATGTGCTCATGCAGGAATGTAGCACAGACCTTAATTCTTTTTAATTTAGACATCAGTAGCCTGAACTGTAGCAATCTCTGCAGAACTGAAACCACTGTGAGAGTAGTTTCTTGACCTCAGACACTGCCTGCTGTGTTACTTGTTTTTATTCCAGTTTTAACCCTGAAATGTTTTCCCTGAGTCTGTGCCGTATTACTTGAAGAAGCACAGACCTTATGGTGCCTCTATTTCTAGAAATCTGCTTTTTAATTTCTTGATACTTTGTACAGTTCAGTGTAAAACAGCAGGCAAAGACATAATTTACATGCCAGTTTGTAATGCAGTCCATTAGTGTTGCTTACTTGTGACAAAAGCTCTAACAAGTCTGTCTGGAACCAACTGCCAAGCTGCATCTTTATTTCTTAATAAGACTTTACTCAGAAAGGCTTGGAAAAGCAATTGCAGGAGAGCTGCCTGTTGCACAGCACTGGTTACAGGGAGCAATCAGTGCGGCCCTGTGGCAAACTGTGTTTGCAGAAATCCCTCTGCGCTCCTTCCTTGGATGCAGGTTTATGTTTCAGGCAGGCACAGAGAGGAGCATTGTTGAGCTCTGAAACGCTGGCTCCTGTGTGGTGAAGATGCAAAAGTTTCTGTGTTAAAACATCAGCTCTGAAATATTTCCATTGCTCTGCGCTTGCTGCTTGCGGATCGCTTATTGTGACACACAGAAAATCAGTGAAAATGATATTTGTGATTGTGTGAGAGGCAGATGCTCTCTTGGCAGCAGATGTAGATGATATTCTCACCTGGGATGTTTTATCAATCGGCCGTTTGCATGGAAAATTACTTTGCGGCCTTTGAATCTGTTCCCCAGAGTGGCTGTGGCGACTTGGCCAGAGTCGTGCTGAGGCGTGGGGGCCCAGGTTGTAATGGTGGCTGTCAGGAGGGGTTTGAGGTGGGACTTGTGGTTTGTTGCTGGTTGTGTGTCCTCCCAAAGTGAGAGGGGTGGCTTGGGGGGCTCCAGCAGCATGGGTGGCTTCCCAGAGCAGCTGGGCTGGGAGGTGTGGCGGCTCAGCTGGCTGTGGAGTGCGCTGAGCCACTGGGCTTTCCTCCACCTCAGTGTCCCTCAAGTGCTGGTCACAAATGATTCAAGCAGTAATTGCTGGCTGGTCTAGCTCCGTGAGGACTCACTTCGAGATACAGCATGTACTGCTGCCACTTCTGTTAATTTGGGCTCAGCCTAAGTGGTCTGAGTGACAGCAATCGATAGGCCTTTCCTTCTGGGTCACCTGTGGTGCCCAAACAAGAAAATTTAGTCATTCAACCATCCTGACATACTTATTGGAAGTACTGACAGCCTCAGCATGCTTGGTGAGGGAGAGGCCATAAGCACAGCATTCTGTGCCTGCCTCTGTCTCTCTGCCCAGTTTTCTGTCTCTTGCCTCTTCACTGGTGCTACTTCTGTCTCCTCTTATCACCACAGTACCTAAAACTGCTACATAAACCTGTGTGTTGTGGAAAAACCTCCTCCAGATCTCATGGGAGTTTTGTGCCTTTTTTGTGAGGACTGTATGAAAAAGCTGCCCCTTAGAGGAGGAGGGTAAAGCAGAGGGTGATGAACCCAGAACTGACTGTGCACTACACAGTGCTTGGGTTACCTGTGTCTGGGGCACATCATGCAGGTACCATCAGTGTGCACCATTTAGATGGGAATTGCCTGCTCATGGAGATATCTCCAGCCTTGAAAAAAACAGCAAATGACAAATGAAACAGTGTGTAGTGGGAGGTGTGGGTGTTTGGAAGTTGGCTAAAAATAAGCAAACGTTGCAGTAGAGGTGTAGAGCAGCAAAGTTGTGCTTTCGTCATGTATTTTTCCCTGGTAAATACTAATCCTTGAAGACACCCAAGGTTTGCAGTCTGAATTCTCTATAGCACTTGGGTTAGAGGCTGCACAATGCCAGTCTATTCAGTAAAAGTAAAACCAAAACCATAGATTTATTTGTCAGGCTTTCCTTTCTTTTGATAGGTGAAGGTAATAATTAAGCTGTGAAAGTACACCACAGGGTTGGATGTGACATTGCTTTGCTCTGTGATATACACTGGGATTACTGCAACTTTGACTGTAAAATGCATTTTCAGTTAAAGCAAGGAGAAGTGAAACAGTTGTGACCATTACCATCAACATTGGACGCTGTAAATTGCACTGAAGGGGCACAGTGGAATGACTGCTGTATTTATCTGAGCCAGGGCTGGTTTGTGTGAAATGTATTTCTGTCAAGGATCTAAACTAATATTATTTCTCAGGGTTTCTTTAGGTTGGAGGTATATTCTGGAGATTCATCATTTATGGGCAAGTTTTGAGCTTTTTCCCTTACTGCTGCTTACTTAAGCATAAGTGACTTTGTCTTTTCATGGGGAAGTGTTTAGTTTGTCTGTTGAATTAGCACTATTGCACGGTGTAATCCAAAGCAGTATCTTTCCATTTGTGTAGAGCTGCCAGTCTGAATTACAAATTAATTGACATGCTGCTCAAGTGAATTCCTTTGTCATGGGGAGTAAGCATGGTTGCAGTAAGGATGTTTTTGTTTATAATGTTAATTTTTTATAGCTTTTGAGGGACCAGTTGCAAACAGGTTGGAAAGGGAAGGATATTTTTGATCCCTCTTAATCTGAACAGTAGCAAGGTTCTCTCTAGCGCAAAACACGACTTGACCAAACAGATTAGCAGCAGGTTTGTGTCTCGTGTGGTAATGTAGCTCTAGAGAATAAATGACACTTAACTCTCAAGGAATACATGCTTTCAAGCACAGCCTGACACTACAGGTAGCTTTAGGATTAATAGAACTGCTTCTAGATTTTTCCTTAAGGTGAATTTACTTTTAAAAATACGGATTACACTGGTGATAAGGAGACTAAATACATAAAGACACAATTTTATCCCAGATGTCTATTTTTGTAAGGAAAGAGCAAGTATGTTTTTAAAGCTGCAGTATTTATAATTAACGGAAACATACTGTAAGGAAACAAAAACAAAAAAAAGCTAAACAAAAATAGGCTTGTCATTTAAATGCCACTACTCTGAGAATTAATTGTGTACCTGTGTTAGTGTGCTGAATGAGCCCATTCTTGCTGAAATCAGCTTTGCAGAAACTAATCAATATCTGATAGCATTGCTCCTTTAATTTTACTTTTCTTTTTAAAAAAAGTAAAAATGGATCATTTAGTTTTGTAATTCACATGAAACTTTAATACAGTGTCTTTGTAAGCATTTTACTTAGTTCTGTTTTACATCACTGTAAAGCTGTTGGATCAGAACCAGGCTCATAACTTTAATATTTGAAGTTGCTGGATGAAATGTATGATGTTAAAAACATCTTTAAATATACATCATACATGCCACGTCGTGGTATCTTGTGTCACAAGTAGGACAGAATTTTTTACTACATGATTTGAAGGACTGAGTTGTACAGGACAGGGCACAAGTGTGGAGTTTAAATTCCTTGTTCATGCAGAAAAGGGAACTTTGAAAAGTATGGGATTTTTTTGGGGGGATAGTGTTGCTTGTGTGAAGAATTTTATGTGTCTAGTGTTTGGACACAGGGCCAGATGTGAAGCTGTAGGGCAGCTTTTTCAAATAACTGACTGATCTGGGTGGTAGCATCTGCTTACAACATGAACCACAGTGCAGGCACGAAGGACAGCAGAGGACAGCTATGGGTCTTCAGGAGGGCCCCACTTCCAGCTCAATTCTTCTTCTTTTTTTTTTTTTAAGACTAGTCAAAGGAGAAACTGTTACTGCAAATCTTAACTGCTGAGTTTCATTGATGGATTGAATAGCTGTCAAAAGATTGACTTCAGCAGTGCCTGATGCTGTGTGTGACCACTTGTGTTTAAACAGCTGGGTTTGTTAAACAACAGCCCAAGAAGAAACATGCTCTTCTCCAGATACATATTTATGAGAGAGACAAGAGAGGGCAAGGCTACAAAAAGGCAGAAGCTGAGTAAACTTTCTCACTTAGGCAGCTGATGCTATTTGTGTCCTGCTCCCAGAACACAGCCCCAGTGACAGTTTATAGAGGGGCTGTCCAAGCCACGCGTTCAAGCAAGACACAGCCTGTGCCATGACTCCATCCACTCTGCTCTCAAGATTTTTGTGGTTTGATTTCTATCTGGGCACCCATAAACAGCTGCAACTTGATCTGTTCCCCATTTGTCAGGAAGTTAGGCAGCTCGGAGTTCCTTCATGCATGGTAATGATGTCATTTACAAACAGTTGATTTTTGTTTTTTTCTTAGTTTGGGTACCGAGGAATACGTCTTATCTTTGCTTGACTGCAGAATAGCTGACTCAGTACATAGGGTGTCATCCAAGTCGTCTGAAGCTGATGGAAAAACACTTTACTGCTGCTTGTATTTGGCTTTGTTCAACTATCAAAACAAGGAAATCTTGCATTAGAGTGAGGGCAGGCCTGAGCACTGGCCAGTGCTGTGCTCGGGGCTGACGGTGTGATTGATGAGTGCACATACAGTTCTTAATGAGCTCTTGTTGACTATATATTCAATACTACTGAATTAAAAGAAAGTAAGTTAAGAGCTGAGACATAATCAGCTTTCAAATGCTTCCTGAAATCATTTGTATATTGGGAGTTCCTGCTAATCTTTGAAAGAGTGTGTGGGTATGGATAAACATATACAGAAAGAGCTGTGATTTGTGTCACAATTTTTTAAATTTAATTGGTGTTGAACTGGCTTTGTTCAACATTTGATCATGTAACTGTTTTAGTTGCTGTATTGGTGTGACATCAGAAACAATGTGGTAAAAGACAGCAGTGACCAGCAGCTCTGTACACTTGCCATTTGAGTCAATCTGCATGGAAGGGGAAAATGCCTGTTCGGACCACTGCATGCTATGAATTAAAGCCTAAGGAAATTGCGGTTTGTAGAAAAGAAAAAAAAAAATTGGTATCCTGTCCAGAGGCTCTGTGTTAGCAAGTGCTAATCTAACATAGATTCTCTACTGTGAGAAAATTCAGAGCAGCTCATGCTTAGGGTAAGGATGTGTTTTTGCTAACTCAGCTTCTTTGTTCCTTTAACACACTTGAGAAGAGGGAAAACACCCTGTAAGAGGCAGCGTGTACTGTGGCTGAGGAAGTTGCAACAGTACCAGCTATTTGGAAGTTCTTGAAAGTGGGAAATTATACTTTCTCTTTTTCTTTCTCTAGAGAGCTCCTGAAAGTTTCTTGCCCTTATTAGCTTTGTTCTGTGGCTTGGGACAGCGTTGGCAGCTTTGATACCAGCAGCTATTGCTCTGTAACTTCAGCAAGGTTTACAGATAACGATTATCCATAGGGCAGCCCATGCATTGAGTGGTCCTGATAACCATAAATGCCAATTGTGGTTATAAACTGTTTGCAACAGCTTAAAGACAGAAGTTGCCTTTTTTTTTTTTCTTTTTTTTTCTTTTTTTTTCTTTTTTTTTTTTCCTTTTTTTTTTTCTGTAATTCCAGAGTTTACNTTTTTTTTTTTTTTTTTCTTTTTTTTTTTTTTTTTTTCTTTTTTTTTTTCCTTTTTTTTTTCTTTTTTTTTTTTCTGCAGGTTAAACCAGTATAAAGATCAGGTGGTAGCAGAGGTGATAGCTGTCTACCTCCATTAGTTAGTTCTGCAATAACTTTACACCATCAAAAGAAAGATTTCTACAAATCTGTTAGTAGCTGGCCAAGAAGAATCTCCTAACTTTTTGGAAATTACAAAAGTAATGTTAGTGTTACTGTCTGTATTTTGCAGTAAGACATGTATGCATAGAAGTGCAGTGATTAAAGGGAGGCTTGTCATACAGAGGAAAACAGATCAAACTGAGGTCTGTACAGTAAGGTCTGCTTCTTCAAATTCTGGCCTTTAGAGGCATTGATTCTTAGAAAACCTCTCTCACACAAGAGTTGTGTTTGTTTAGAAAATCAGTATGAACTATGTGTATGGCAATCCATGACTGCTCACAACTTGATATCTGTTAAGTCTAATTTTATCTTTTATTTTAACTTGTACCACTTTCTGATCTCTTATGAGCTTTTCAAGCATGTTTTTTCTCCCATCCAGGGATAGTTTTTAGCATCAGTCCAGCCATACAACTGAACTGCAGAGCATCCAGTCTTATTATGTGATCCTGGCTGTGGTTAGTGGGACTTTGAAACCAGTCTGCCTCTCAGGGAAGCACTGAAGTGTGGGATGAGTGGAGGCATGCAGCAGTGCTCTGTGCAGAGCGGAAGATGACTGTATTGTATAAAGATCAGATTAAAAAAACTTCAGGACTCCCAAGTATGAAGTAGTATTGTTTTATGTCCCAGTCATCTTTCCCCCTCCTGCAGTGTAATGCACATTTATTTCCTGAGAAAAGAAGATGACCGTGTTTGCTATTTCAGCACATTGTTGTGTTTCTAAAGAATCCTAGGGGGAAAATAAACAGCTGTCAGATGGCTCTGGCTTTTCCCTCTTTATGCCAAAAGTTTTATTTGACCAGAAACTCTGCTTTTGGCTTATTTTATTTGAGCATATGTACATCACAAGCTTTCAGTGAATGTGTATATACATACAGTCTGTGTCTTTTTCATTGTGTACTTAAGATCTTTGTTTGCTGCTGGATTACAGTAACCAAGCATGTGTCTGTGGGTATAACTTATAATCATGGTTACATTGTATATGATGGGTTTTCCCCATCTCCAGCTGTTTCATGTCTTTTCAGAGTATGCAGATTTTCAAATATTTTGTTTGACACAGAATCTTAAGTTTAGGCAATAACTCTTATTGATAGTGGAAAATCCAAGTTCCTTTTTGAAAAGTCTAATATTGCCTCTGTGAGTGGTAAGTACAAGATTATGTTATGCTAAAAGATCTGGATTTTGAAAGTGCTCTTTGGTATTTTAGTTGTCTTAATGCTTCTTGGGATTTTGAACATGTAGTCCAAGTCGATATAAATAGGGAAGTTGTTGGCACCACTGGTGTTTCTCTAGTTATCTGCAGAGTTTCAGCTTGTCTGGGAAGCATGTGGAAGGATTGGATTTTGTGCTCTTTAAATTTGACAAGAGGAATCCATGCTGAAAACAGTTTTTCAGTTGTGTTGAGCTTTAGTGCATTTCTCTAATGATTGAGAAGCATGCTTCTATGAGGTGTCAAGGCATACTGAATCATGTCTGTGCTTTGCTTGGAGTTTGGGACTTTGTTTGGGTGTTTTTTCTTCCCTTTTTTTTTTTTTTTTTTTGTGGGGAGCTATATACTGTTGGTTTCCCACATTACCAGTGATTCAGGAGACATAGTAGATAATTACATAGCTTTATCAATGAGCTTGGATGCATCCATATGCTTCTTCCAGGTATCTGTCCAGCCTATGCTTTAGTACTACCAGACCTTTCTTTTCCATTTTGTATGCTTTTTCCCCCCTCATTAAATCCACAGAAGTATTCCTAGTATCCTTCCAGTTTCCAAGCTTTTTTTCCTGTGATAGCTGGCAACTCATTTATTAGCTTGCTGTTGATTTATTTTGCATATTTTAAAAGCTGACTTTGTGTATCAATCTTTCCATTAAATAAGCAACCATTCCTGTGTGGAGCAGCTCAGGGTGAGATTTAATCTGCAAACAGGAAAGTAGATTATTTTATGTAGACACTAGAATATGGATAAAAATGTATTACAGGTACCATAGTTTGTTTAGCCTTATAAGCCGCTAGTTTTAAAGATAGAGATAGATTTTAATGTCATAATGTGGTACCATGAACAGATTTCTTTTGATCTTCCAGCTCACTTCTACTCCAGAGAAGTCTGTAGTACTTGAATCCAAGGACAAAATGTCAGCTTCCGTGTGGCTGTGAGCAATATCCTCAGTTTTGGCTGCTCTGAAGCTACTATACTAGTGCCCACAACCCCTGGTAGAAATTATGTAGTAATCTCTGAGAATGTTCATTCAAGATAAATAAGAACCATGTGGGTGTGTGAGGAATGACTGTAGTTCCTTGCATGCTTCTTTGCCAGGATACAGGAGAAAGGTCACTGCTACTTAAAGCGCTCCTGCTGAGGCAATTCCTGCCTTAGACCTTGCCAGGCAATTCACTGAAGGCAAAGGCTCTGGTTTATTGATCTTCTTTCTGGAAGTAAATATTTGTGATGCAGTCAGGTCCCTGAAGGTAGCAGAAAAAAAGTCTAGAAGAGTGAGTTGTTTTGGTAAACTTTCCCTGGATTTCTTAATGCGCTGCATGTGCTCCATGTGTGGTGTTGTCATTCACAACTTGTGTGCTAGAGGGTTTCTAATTTGCATGGAGAAATGAATTCTGTTAGTCACTGGATATACTTTTCTTGGCTAAATGCGTGCCCTCTCAGGCTTGTTCTCAAAACAGAACAGCTGCTTTGTGGGTGTAACTATCAAAAATTTGTCTGACACAATTACATCCTGGTAACCGAGCACATACCTGGCATGGAACTCTTGGGAGACTTTTTTCATGCCTTCCTGTTGAACTTCAGCATAGGGTTTACATTTCCTTTTTATACAAACTGACTTGTGGAAATAAATGCCAAGCTCAGCAATCCCCTCGGTGAGTGCCAGGGTGCCTCTGGCAGGCTGTGTGTGGGGATGCCAGCAGCCTGTACCCTCTGTGGCATCTCAGCACCCTGCAAGGGAGGGAGCAGTGGGACCACCTGCTGTGTCCTTGGTCTCCTGGAAGTTTGCTCTTTGAGGATGCTGTTCCTGTTGGAAGACACTCCCAGGGTTGTATTTGTCCCTGTGTGGGATGGATAGTCAGGGTTGAACTGCAGAGCTCAAGCCTGTGTGAGGTCACACAGCAGAGCTCCTTAGGGTGCACACCTCCATGGAGGGTAGGGTTTGTGGAGGGGTTGGTGAAGCAGGAGCAGTGTTTAGATGCAGCTGGAATTCCTTGTGGGGATTTTGTAGTGCTCTCACTGGGGAGTACCAGGCCACAGTGGCAGCTTGGGGTCTGAGTAATTGCAGACATCCTTCCACTGCTGTGCCTGGCTGTTCATTGCACAGCTGGAGACAGGGATGCTGCTGGGGGCTCTGGGCACTCGCTCAACCTCTCTGTGCTGCACCCACAGGGCGTGTCCTGGGGCCAGACCTGCCCTATGCAGCAGGGACACTGTGGGTGGCAGCAGCTGAAATAGCTGAGCACATCCTGAAATGGAAATGACACTTGGATAAACTTACTGCCTTGGGAGTGTTGTGCTTCACATTTACGCTCCTTTGAGATGGTGAAAGTCACTTTGTATCCATGTTGCTGTGCTCAAATGGGATGAATAAGTATTCCAAGAAGTGATTATACCTAAATGTACTGAACAAGGAATAGATTTTTCAAAGTGAATGAGATTTTAAAAGTTAAAAAGAAGTTAGCAGAAGTATTTAGTGGTCAGAAGCATTCTCTTCACTCACTTTCACTGGAAGAAACAAACATCTCCCGTGCTGTGTTTAGTGGAAATCTGCCAGTGAAACTGCACAAGTTGTCGTATCTAAATATAGTCACAGCGACCTACAGGAACTAGGTTACTATCTTTTATTAGCTGCAGTAGAATGATTCTGCTTTCTTCATCTGGTTAATAATACCCCCTATAATGTTCCAAGGTAACTATCATTTGCTGCAGTTTGCATTGTCTCTCCATATATAATATATATAGAATAAAAGCATGTTTCTCTGCTCTTTGGTCAGACACAGCTTAAAAAACGAACAAACCACCCCACAAAACAAACAAGCCAAAAAAAAAAAAAAAAAAAAAAAAAGGGGCCCAGCAAGGATTAAGTAATTTATAAAGAAACTCTAATTCTAAAGGGACTTCAAAAGCTATAATTACACTTCTGCTGCACTTAAAATTTATTTAAGTACTGCCTACACTTAAAGGTCAATGGTGCAACAAAGACATGAAATAAAGCCTCTTAAACTTCTTCAACTCTAATTTAAAAAAAAAGGAACATGAATAAGCATGTTAAAAAGAAAACATTTCCAATGTAAATAGTACCTTTAAAATAGCTTTTTTTTTGTTCTATGGGTGTTTGCAAACCCCACTCAGGCAGCCTATTTAGATTGCTTCATTGTCTGTTGGTGCAGCACAGGCTCTTACATCAGTATAAACTATTATTTGCCTGCTCAGCTTTCTTCATTTCGTATAGTTCAGATTGAAATCACTTATGATTTGGCACATTATTCTCTTTCCTCCTGTTCCACAAAAGTAAAGTAACATACCAGACTCCATAGAGAGTCTTGAAATACATGAATAATGCATATTCCATTAAGAGAGAGTAACAATATCCCATAAAGAACCATAGATTTTTTTTGCTTGCCAAACTGTACTTGTATGTTAGTTTAAACTTTCTTTGACTTAGTAACTGTGGAAGGAATCTGATGCAGCCCACATTTTGTCGTTTACATCTTGTTGTCAAGTACAGATTTTTGAGATCTTTGCTGTCAGCATTTCTTAGCAATGTGTAGGTGTGAAATATGCCTACTTCAAACCAAATTCCATGGTTATAGTCAGTGATCTGGTCACCTAGGAAACTTTTAATAATGGATCTGGTCGGCTTGATGATGCAATTCTAGTATGGACAATTTTTTCCAGTTCCCTATAATTAAAAAATGTAGTGCTTTAACAAAGAAGTTGTCATAATTTCCTTCATGGAGGAAAACCCTCCTCTGCCTTCAGTTCTGTTTTAGTCACAGTCTAAGATACAGTGTTCTTTATTCATTTTGTGCTGATTTCAGTAGAATTATTTGAAATTGCATGATATTTACAATAAACTATTTGGAACGTATCGAGCCATTATTGCTCTGTTTCTGTCTTTTTGTGAATCCATGTGAACTCATTGCACTGTGAGGTCCTCCTGTCCTTTTGAGATGTTCTTGGGAGATTTTCTTCTGATTCTCTGCTACAAAAGTCTGCTAGCACTTAGCACAGGGGGAAAGGTGGAGCAGTTAATCTTCCAAATCTGTCTTTCCAAAATTTCTGGGTGTTCAAGTTAATGGAAGAATTTGCAATGTTTTCAGATTTTTTCTTTGTTGTGTATTGTACTGCAGGAGTGTTTCAGTGGAAACAGAACAAGTGCCACCTGAGACTGGTCTGCAGAGTTTGTCTGCTGTGGCTACTTCAGACAGGCTTGAATTTCATTAGAACAGGGAGTTTTATGTTTTTCTACAAACTTTGTCTGTATTCTGACAGGTATTTCTGCCTGAGTCAATACACTTGAAGTATTGGCTGCAGAGCATCATGTGAGTAAGTTTCAAGGTGCATTTCTTCTACAACGTGGGAACTGGGTCATTATCTTTTGTTGTTTTATGTCACATAAAATGGGGAGTGGTGAGTGGTTTCAATACACTCAGAATGATGTCTTGGGTGTCTGAGGGCTGCTAAGCCTATGGTAGTGGACAAGGCCGAAGGGTTAGTAGGAATGTTTTCCATAGCAGACACTTCTTGCACATATTGCTGGATTGGGGAAGGTAAATCCAGAGGATGTTTTTTTGGCAAGTAATGCAGTAACAGGCACTCTGTCTGGAATACTCATCATAGGTGATGAATTTTATTTTATTGTAAGGATTGATCTCATGGGCTCTGTTTAGAGGGCAACTGTTGCTTGAACTTGGCCTGAACTGGGGAAACTGCAATGTACTCTGGCATCCAGGCTGGTCTGATTAAATACTTGATTTTAGATAGGGATAAAGCCTTCTCATAGCTTCAAATTTTTTGGTTTCATTATGCAGCATATTGCATAGGGTTCTAAATGTTGTTCAGTAGTTTAATTGGGAAGCTATTTAGTGGAAATTCATGACCCCATTCAAACTGTGTTAAAAGCCCTGGAATGTGAAGAAGAAATCAGTTGCATGATCACTTGCCCGTGTGCAGTAAGAGGGCAAAATTAGCGGTGCTGTAATGTGCATATGCTCTGAATAAAAAAACCAAGCAAGCAAACTCCTTGCTCTTTTGTCTCTGCCCAAGGACTTAAAAACACTAAATGCTGTTTGTTGGGGGATTGGTTTCATTGGTTGGGGTTTTTTTGACTTATTTTCATGAAGAGTGTGTGCTGTTGGCTGTAGGGGAGCTACTGGGGTTGGGTGAAGTTCTCTTACCACCACTCAGTCCAATGGTAACAGGTGGCAGGATTAGCTCAGACTGAAAAGTAGTAAGTTGTTTTTGTTTTGAAGATTTCTTCCTGTCCAGTAGTCATACTGGCTTTATTTTTGTGTCTTGAACTAGCTGTTTATAGAGTAGTTAGACTTATTTGCTTCGTCTTCCAGAGGATAATTTTAAATACAGCACATTGCCCACAGCAGTTGTTGTTTGGTGATGTCTCACACCTGTACTGTGGCAGCGTATTTGCCTCCTCTCTTTGAATGAGATCCAGAAAGTCATCCTGAGCTAATACTGTTCATTACATTTTATGTTACAGACTGTGCCCTGAAAGCATATTAATACATGATCTTTCCTTTCTTTCCTCAGACAAACTTCTAGTCTTTACTGTAGCAACTAAAGAAACTGATGGCTTTCACCGTTTCAGGCAAACTGCAAAGCATTTCAACTACACAGTAAAGGTATTTTTGTGTGTTTTGTGCTAAATATCTGTGCTAGCTGTGCTGTAAAACAGAGCCAGTAAATGGTAGCTGACCTTGCCTTAGCTCCATTTTGTGCTGGGACAGAGGGAAACAACAGCAGAGCTGGGGGCAGGAAGGGCACTTGCTGCTCTCCCTGTCACCTGCTGGTGCCCCTCTGAAGCACCATGGGAGGGAGGTGCTTCCCCTGCCTTAGGAGCTGCTGTAGAGGTTTGTAGCTGTCATGGCCAGCATCCTCCTCACTCACAGGTTCTGTCACATTTTGTCACAGAGCCTTGTTTTTTGGGGTGGCCAATTTTGTTTGTATGAACACTTCTGGGAGCTGTACTGCACTCAGGGGCTTTGGATCTCTTTCCTTGAGCAAGGCTGGAACACTGCTGCAAGGAGGGTCACAACTGGAAATTCCTCTTTCCCAGGAACCTGTAATTTCTGAGAGGACAATGTGTTTCTATCATTCTTGCCAGCCTTTTCTGCCTTGCTCTGTGCCTCTGTGTGTCACGTACTTAGGTTGGCCTCTTCATGACCCTGGGAAAAAGGGAGGGCACTAACCTTCTAAACTCTCCCCACAAATTGGTTCTGTCAAGAGAAAATCCAGGAATTCAGATGCTGTTATGAAATTTTTCTGCTTACTTACCACAGTGCCTGCACTATAAATAGGAGAATATTTGGGTCTTTGACTTCTACCACTGAATATAGAGGACGGAGAGAACCTTTCCTAATATGATAAAGCTGTACTAGAGCACCTGAGCAGCCTGAGCTCTGGATACATCTTTTAGCTTTGCAGATTTGTCCAAAACATCCTACTATGTAGTTCTTCCAGGCGTTATATGTTCCAAAAACATTATGTTCAAAAAACATAAAGAGCTTTTTTTTTTTTTTTCCTTTTTTGACATGTAATCTGCTATAGTACTTGGCTGGGGAGGAGTTTTATATTTAACTGAGTTTTAGCAGTGAGCTAAAACTGCTGGGAAACCTATCCTTCCCTTTTTCTACAAAAATCTTGCCATATGAATTAGTTATACCCTGATCCACCAAGGTCTTTTGTGCCTCCTGTTCCTAAGGAGATGTTACTGAATTTTAAAGGTCTCATTCAGAATTTTTTTCTTATACAAATTTTGAAATAATCCGCAGCTTTTTTTTCAATTTTTTTTTTTTTTTTCTGAAGGAGGCACATTTGAGTAAATGGCAGTAGCAGGCAGTTGCTTAATTCTTATTTGGTTAAGAAAAGTCTCATGTTTTTTCAGTGATGTCATTGTGCTGAATGTTGCTTCAGACATGGAAAACTTGTGATGCTGGAAGTACTGGCTTGCTATGCTTTAATGTGTTGCTTCTGCTTTAGCATCTGTTTTCAATAAGGGTCCGCTTTAAAAAAGCCTCATGGGTTTGGGTACCAGCAAAAAGTGCCTTTTTCTTTTTTTTTTCCCTTATTCCAGGTTCTTGGAAAAGGTGAGGAATGGAAAGGTGGTGAACTGCCCAACTCCATTGGTGGAGGGCAGAAAGTCCGACTGCTGAAAGAAGCCATTGAGAGCTACGCTGATCAAGAGGACTTGGTTGTACTGTTTGTTGAAAGGTGAGCTAACCTGGCTTCTTGTCTTTGTTTTAGTTTGGGTAGACATGCAAAAGTAGCTGCTGTGACATGCTGAAAGTTGCATGATGCTTTTGTTCTTCCCTGTTTTGTTTGAGATAGTTTGTGTCTTTTTTCTTCATTCATAAAAATAGTAGATTGCTTTTGGAGCAATCACTACTTTTTACCAGATTTGCAGATGTAAGAGTTGTTCATAGTTCTGCTGCCTCAAGGGAGTAAAAAAATGTTGCTGGGAGCTGACAGGCATTTAGGCAAGCATTTGTCCTCTCCTTGTTCAGCTGCAGTGAGAGCAGGATATGGCTGCAGGCTGGGAGTGTGGATGGGAGAGGGAGCAAAAGCAGCTCCAGAAATAAAGTGTCCAGTAGGGACCAGAGGGATAATCTTGTTCCATGAAGTAACAGTGATATGGAGGAAGCTGGGAAATGGCTCCCTGAGGAAAGCATTTAACAGGAGAACTTCTATGTGTTAGAGAACTGAAAAAGGAGTCTTTGTGTCAAATGTAGCCTGGTGCCTGTGCTATCTGTGTGATGGAAGGATGGAGAGCACTGCTGCAGGTGCCAGATCACAGCTCACAGCACAGCTATGCTTCAACATCCTCCCTGGAGGCCAGATAGGCTTCTCCCTGTCCCAGAAAGCATAGAGCTCAGTGTTCAAATCACACTTTCTCTACTGCTTCCCTCTGCTTTTTCTCTTCCTCTTATTTCCCTTCTGTGACAGCACCAGGATCAGAGTAGCTCAGAATCCAGCTTGCAGCAGGCACCAGGCTCTTCCATGTTAATGTTGACCAGAGCAGGGGCACAGCTCTGAAATAATCACTGCAAGGAAGGCGTGGGACCAGGTCTGGAATCAGGGACAGGAAGCTCCAGTTGCTGACAGGCAGCCTTGGAGAGAGTCATGTGTGAGTTCGGCTGTGCTGCTGGTACCACGTCATGTTGGAATGTCTGCCCCCGAATTCTCTTTCTGCTTTTAACCTGCTTAATTTATTTAAAATTTGACAGTTGAAGAAATTTAGGGACACTTTTTCAAGGCAGGAGCTTGGCAGGATTTGCACAGCAGACATCATCACAAGGCAAAGTGGCTGGACCACTGGCATTTTATGGAAAGTTAATTTGTTATTTTGCCTAAGTTAACACTTCGGGAAAGTTGGAGTAGCCTATTAAACTGGTAGCAAATTCAAATACGTTACTTAATTTTCTGTTCCAGTTTTACCTCTTGTGATGAGTAAAAGAAATACCTAGAAAGCAAAAAATCTAAATAATTTTCACTAAATTATAAATAAGCATTATAAGGAATGCTTATTATGCTGAATTTTTTTTTTTTTGTATGTTTTGGTCTGTAAAAGTTACCGAGTTTGGTGGGACACATCCAGTTTTTGAATTCCTTTTCTTATTGACTTGTTCAATTTTCCTAAGTGGAAAAAGAATCTTTCTGAAAGTAAATATTTTATATGTTTGTTCACAGTGTTGTCCTACTAATCATACAAGAACTGAAACTTTTAAAGTTTAATTTCAAAGACTTTGTTCTGTGCTAAAGCTCAGATGAATCAAACATTTCCCAAATGTTTTCTACTTAACATTGAATTTCTTTGTTTCTGAATTTATTATCCTAATTCATAACTAGTTTCTTCCTATGTGGTAAAATATGCAAATCTGTTATCACATTGGTACAAAGGTCTAGCTCAAATTTTTCTCCATCATAATTTACTCTCTGGAGGGGGAGGCTATCTGCTGGCACGAGTGAGAGTACAGAGGGCCATGTGTGTCAAAATGCAAAAGCCATTACCTTTCTTCCCAAAAAAAATCACAGGATTTAAGGCCTCCCAAGTTCCTGAAGTCCGAAATCCCAAGTACATATTTATTTAAAGCTGGTGGAACTGATCCCAGACAGGAGAGGAAAAACAGCTTGCTGATTCTAGCGTTATATTTTAATTCTAATGAGCTTTTTCCTTTCCAGAAATCCTGGTTTGCAGTTTAAACACTGATCAATGTAGCAGTAAGTTTGGAAAAGACAAATGTCATGAACTTCTTTCTTCTTCAAGTGTTTTTTATTGTATTCATTGTGAAGCATTTGGAATATTAATCTTGGGGGAGGGGAAAGGAAATGTCTGGTTTGCTTACTGTAACTAGGCAAGTAATTTCTAGGGAACTGTTTACTTAACAAACTTAGTTTCTTGGGTTTTTTGTTTTTTTCAGCAGTTTGTTATATGGCTTAGAATTCTGGAAACAGTTTGAGCTTCCTCTGTGGACAACTTGTGCCTATGTGTAGATAGGAAAATACCTGCAGATGGAACACTATTTAAATTAGGCTTGTTTTTGCTCAAGCCAACTTCTGGTTTATTTTGGACCATTTCAGATGGGACTGGCTGATGCCCAATGTAGACTGGATAAATTGGTTGGTGCTGTGACTGTTCATCCAGAACTCCCACAGATGTGTCTTTGTATCATGGAAAAATTTAGAAGCCTCTCAGTTTGTTGTGTTTCATTGTATTTTTTTTAACATTCATCAGAAACTAAGGGATAATTATGTTTTCTGTGTATCTCAGAATGGTAAAGGTGTGATCCTGGTGGGGACACAGTCTAAGTGACAGAATACTCTTGTGTCTGTTTTGTGATATTGCTAGTCACTAGTAGGCACTCTCTCACTTGTATTTTGAGCTCTTACCCTGCAGTTCCAATAGCAGCAAGTTCTCATTGTTAAAGTTGTGGATGCGAAAACTGCCTGGGCAGTTCTAGAGCACCTGAGTCTCTGCTGCTGTTTCCCTGTGTTGCTGGGAGTGCAGGGTGCATGGCCAAGATGCTTTGCTGCTGCAAAAGAGAGGGAGGGAGGGTTGGATTCCAGTCCCAAGCATCTGCCATCTGGGAGCTTCAGGAAATGGGATTAGGTTGTGGAAACTTTCTGGGTTTTTTTCTTTTCTTTTTTTTTTTTTTTCTTCTTCCTTTCTACTTAATTGGAAGGATTTGTGAAGAATAAGAGTATCTGAGCTGTTCCTGTTTGCCAAGGAAGCCTGCTTTTTCCTGTATATGTCCACACTTTTTCCCTGTTAAATTTTGAAGTCTTGTTTAAAGCAAGTCATTGTGAAACCCCTAAGAACAGTATAGACTGTCAGGCATAGTCTTGGGACCTGTTTTGTGATGGTCTTAGTGGTGTAGTCCTGAAGTGAATCCCCCAGTACAGCAGGAGGTGAGGTCTGAATAGGCCAAATGGAATCTGACAAAGCAGGTGAACAAGGCAAATGATGTGCTTACAGGTGTTAAGAAGTTTTCCTTTTGCATGGAGAGAAAAGGGGGAGCCTCATAAAGCAGCTGATGAGGATACTGTCAGCAAAGGGTGGGAGGCTGATGGAGGTCCTGCCCAGAAAGAGGTGTGGTGACAGCAGGTGACCTCTTGACTAAACAGAGAGCCTTGACCATTAATAGCAAGTGTAGGTTCCTGCTGGATTAATAGAGCTGCATAATATCCATTGCAGTTTAGCAGCTCAGCCCTGGGTTTAGGATTATAAACTGTGCTTTTTTTATAGCTGTGTATTAAGTAGCATATCCCTTTCACAAGGAGAGCCTGTGGCTGGCCCAGCATGTTGTTCAACTTTGGCTTTCTTTCACAGAATGACAGTCCTTGGAAGCAATGTTCCAGGGTGTTTGGTTCCTTCCTGCAGCTGTAAGTCCTAGCAGCAGCAGCACTGCCCTGATCACTGAGGAGAAGCACAGCCTGCCATGAGCTGTTAAGTTAAAGCCTCAGACAGATCTCTTTTTGTCTGTCTTCAACGTGTCTCCTGTTCCTTGTGTGTTCTGCAGGCTCGGTCTGGCATTGAGTCGGGCTACAGAAATTGAATGGAAAAGAGAGTGAAGTGTATTCCTGTAAATTTGGGCTGAAACAGGCATTTTTTGTGAAACTGGGGAAGGTCCAAAATGTACAATTTCTTTCATGCGTACTTCTGCCAAAGTTGCAGAAAAACATAGCAGAGTTTTCACAAAACCACTTACTTATATAGACTACATAACACACTTCCTCTCCAGGGTTCATACTTCGCTTTGTGGTGAAAATCTTTTTTTACATTTGTAAGCCAGCTGTGTTCAGTTCTCTTAGGCCAATTTCATGAAATCCTCTTTGAAGGAAAGACATCTTGAATAATTTCAGAGCTGTAATAAAGGAGCACCACAAGTCAGTGATGGTTGATCTGTTGGCACTATTGCTGGCTAATCCATTGCTATGCAAAATGTTCTGTGTACCGCAGGTGGGGGTACTGCTGTCCTAGTTAGCTCAGCTGAAAGACTTCACAAGAAAGGTTAGACCTTGATTAGTCCTTGGTCAAGGTTAGATCTTGGTTTTTGGTAGCTCTGCTGTTCCTTGGCCTGTTCTCTGAGCTGGTGATTTTTAATTTCTAAGGTACATATGTAGAGTAAGAATATTTCTGTGTTCAAATGAGGAAACTGCAAGGCTGAGATGCTGCCATTAAAATATTTTGCTGCTTCAGCCAAAGACTGTGATGTGATTCCAATTTACAGTGACATTCTTCGTGCTGTGTAAAATGAACCTTGAAGTGGGAGGCATTGGCACAGGTCATCCAGAGCAGCTGTGGATGCCCAGTCCCTGGGAAATTCTGAGTTCCAGGCCAGATTGGGTGGGGCTTTGAGCAGACTGGTCTAGTGTGTGGCATCCCTGCCCATGGTGGGGGCATTGGTTCATTTGCTTGGTTGTGTTCCCAACGCCCCGTGCCTGCCAGGCTTTGATTTAGATTTGGTTCAGCCAAAAGAAACCACCAGGCTTGGGATGCTCCATTCTTAGAGGACCTTGGCCAAACCCAGGCAGGTTCCATTCTGGTTTGGCACACTGTTGATCTTTGACTGTGTGTAACAGCCAAAGATGAGCCCTCAACCTTTAGGCCTTTATCCTCAACAGGAATTGAGACTCAAAGGCATAAATAATGTTTTTCATAAATAGATATTGTGATGCTTTGAGCCTTTTAAGTCTTCAGCACTTTAAAGAGGTTGAAGGAGAAATCTATGCCTTGTCAGGATACAATACACTTTTTATGGACAGCTAGACTTCATTGAGATCTAAGTATGTTCTTGATAAGACTTTTTAGAAGAGTCAGTGCTGTTGTATTTAGAAAAAAGATCATCTAGATTTTTCCAGTGAAAGTCATCTAAGTCATCTCTCACTCCTACTTTTCATCTGGTAAAGTTTTATATTTTTAATTGTTGTTCTTAAAAGCATAAGCAAAATGCCTGAAATAGGAAAATCAATTTCCGATAAATAAAATGTGAAGGAAAAAGAATGTCCAAAATGTGGAAGGCTAAAAAGCAGAAGGGGAAACTACTTTGGATAAGTAGTACAGATTGCAGTTTCTCTCCTAGAAGGGTATAGAATTTTTACATGGTGGTTAAATATGATTGAATCGAGTCATTTTTCGGAATGAAAGGGCTGTTTGACTTTTAAATTTGAATAGTCCAATGACTTGTTTTGAACATAGAAACATTAAAAGGAAACTAACGTAACGGATGTATTTTCTTTCCTTTTAAGCTATGATGTTATCTTTGCTGGGGGCCCTGAAGAGCTGCTAAAGAAATTTCAGGAAACTAATCACAAAGTGGTGTTTGCAGCAGATGGGCTAATTTGGCCGGATAAAAGGCTGGCTGACAAGTATCCTGTTGTCCGGAGTGGGAAACGATTCCTGAACTCAGGAGGCAAGTGTGGTCCTCAAACACTTGAACATGACCCATCTCTGTTCTCTATACTTGCTGCATGTGGAGCTGTTCCTGAATTACCCAAGTATAACACTGATGACTGAACATGCTGTCATCTTCCTCCTCTCCCCTCCTGAATAGCTCTTCTCCTGTGCTCAGGCATAGTTTTCATTCAAATTTGCCCAGTGTGTGTTTGGCAGTAACTTGTAAAAAGCAGATCAATGTAGTCAGGGCCTAGCAGTCAGCTGTGTGTGGCAGCGTGGTGCTGAGCAAGGCTGGCCCCATTGCTGCAGGAACAATCCCCTGCACGGGCCCAGGCAGAGCAGCACGTGCTGTTTATAGCCACAGTTTAGCCTGGTCACAGGACTCCTGAACTCTGCTGCCTGCTTCCTGGAGATCCCTGCACACAGGCTGGCAGCTCTGCCTGGCCTGTCAGCATGGCTTACACAGCTCCTTCTAAAAGTGATGGGAGCTACTCTCTGTAATCTCAGTGATGGATGGATTCTGGAATCCTCCTTTAAATGCCAGCTTTGCTAATCATTTTACACTTGATTAATACATTCACTGATACAAATACTGTGCTGTGTAGAAGCTATTGAGTGTGTTATTTTTGGGGCACCCTTCTTCAGTGTGCAGATCTGGGGGTGTTCCTGTTTCTTTCCCTCATGTGCCTGTCCTAACTTTTTTTTATTTTGGTGTGTATTGGTTTTGAGTTGAATTCTCATTGTATTTCTGGCAGTATTAGATTCAGGCATCTCTGCCAGTAAGAAGTGATTGATGAAAATGAAACTTTTTCCACAGACGGGCTTCTTGGGAAAGTGATAGTCTGATGTCATACTTTGGCATTCTCAGAACCATCCTAGGCAGAACTGATTTATTTTTTTCCTTAAAATGCCTTAGAATAAAAATAACCATTAATTATTAACTTTTTGAAACAGACCTGTTACATACCTTGGGAAGAAGATTGGGTTTTGAGCCAAGTTTCAGTAATTTTGTACTTTTTCTTTACTGGCACCACTCAGAATCAAGTCCCTGGTTAGTGGACAATGTTGGCAGGGCAGTGCTTTTTATGGAAATAACCTATGTGTGTGTGATGTTGCAGGATTTATTGGTTATGCTCCATACATAAATCGTATTGTGCAGCAATGGAATCTGCAGGATAATGATGATGACCAGCTGTTTTACACCAAAATCTATGTTGACTCATTGGCAAGGGTAGGTAGTAAGTCGCTTTCTCTTTTCTTTCTGCTTGAAATAACATGCTGCTCCTCATAAAACACCGGGAGATGAAAAGACAAGGAATGCTGTCTCTTTATACTGGAGTGCTATTTTGACAGTTGTTTGTTCTCCTGAGATTCCTACTGCTGGAATGATGAACAGGCTCCCAAAGGGTCATGACTTAATATATTATTTCAGGCTGTCTTCAGAGCCAGGCAGGTTGTGCTTCATGGTTAGAAATAACAGCTCTGAGGTATATGATCAGACACATTTATCTCAATGAGGGTCCCATGGACTTGGCAGTTTGACAGTCAGAGAATGTGGCATTTTTCCAGGGTGTCACTGAACTACTTGCTGATCCAGTGTTTTATATTTTGGCTTGCTGCCATTTCAGATCCTGCCTTCAGCTTTCTGTGCAAATATGTTCAATAAAGCTGCATTGTCAATTTTTGGTGGAGACCTCTGTGCCCTCACTTAACAAAGTTCTCTGCTGAGTTGCAGTGTTAAAGCATGATAGATGTTAGAGGTGTGTCCCTGATGCTGGAAAAGGAGGGATAAGGGAAGTTAACAATATATTGATGCAAAAAGAGTTTAGAAGCTGATATAGCAGAATTTTGAGAAGGTTTTTGGTAATTTGCATGCTTAAGGCAGATGCAAAGTTTTTGGAATATAGACGCGTTGTTTCTGGCATAACTTAATGGAAAATCAAGTCTGTTTGGTTCCGAAATAGAATATTTCTGTTGGAGGGGACCTACAGTGATCATCTAGTCTGACTGGCTGATCAATATGGGCCTGACCAAAAGCTGAAGCGTGTTACTAAGGTCATTGCCCAAATGCTCTTTAAGCCCTTGACAGGCTGGAGATATTGACAGCCTCTCTAGGTTGTCAATGATAGATTCAAGGTTTGGCCACCATGTTCATAAAGAATGAAAGTCCAGTGTTCCTAATGTCCAGTCTGAACCTTCCCTGGTGCAGCTTTGAACCTTTCCCACCAGCTCAGCACCTCCCTCTCCCCTTCCCTCCTCAGGAAGCTGTAGGGGAGCACAGAGCTGACCCCTGAGCCTCCTCCTCTAAACCAGGCAAACCTCAGCTGTTCCTCACAGGAAATTCCTTCCAGCCTTTAATGTTTGAATTGCTTATATGCGAGTCAAGTCAGATGCCAGGGACGCAATTGAAGAGACAGGGTGTAGAGATATTAAAGCTGATTCTGCATCCAAGTCAGAAGTAACATAATTAGTTGTCTAAATGGATTGTCTTCTAGACCAAAGCTGTGTACCTGTGCAGAGCACTGCTGCATCATGGTTCAGACAATTTCCATGGTGCTTACTGTATGTCACCACTGATTTTTGTATAGTAATAACATGCCCAATGCTGTAGAATGTGTAAAAAAATCTTGGAAGACCAAAACCAAGGATGTCATCAGTACCAGGGGTTTTTAAGTGTTTTAAATATTACATACTTGAATCAACATTTTAAAAATGGTAAAACATGGTATTTAAAGTAAGCTGGGATTAGTAATACAACATTAGGAACGTGTTTTAAAACCACCAGTGTTTTCTATTCTGACATGATATTTAAATTTGACTTTTTTATTTTTGTGACTCTGAAACACACAGTATGTTTTGTTTCTTGGCCAAGACTTGTTAATTTTTTTTAAAGACAGAAATTTTCTTTGGTTTATACTGCTAAATTGCAGTTCCTGTGGAGAGTTATGACCTTTATCCTTCAAGTTCAAAGTTTCTGCATCTGCAAAGTGATTGCACAACTTGGGAATACAGAAAAATGTAGCAATGTAAAGAACACATAGTCATTTTTCCCTGATTCCTTGCTGCCACTCTGGTATAATTGCAACATTACTGTAAAAACATTGGCTTTTTAGAACGCCTCAACAGCTTTGCTACTTTGATTTCAGGAGCGCATTAACATTACTTTGGACCACAAATGTACAATTTTCCAGACCCTAAATGGAGCTGTTGGTAAGTGTATGATTTGCACATTGTGTGTTTCATTAACTGTTGTTGACACTTCTTTTTTTGTTTAACTGTGAATATAGTTCTTTAAACGTGCTTATTTTAAGGAAGTGTTTGCATGGGCCAACCTGATCACCGGATTAGTTACAGGTCTTTTGGGTTGATTGAATTCTCTCATTGATAAAATATTTGATTTAAAACAGAAAAAATATTTTTAAATAAATGGAGTTGGCAGTAAATATAGAGTTAAGGATACTTTTTCCATCTGCCTTTCCAAAACGTAATTACAGGAGTGAGGTTAGTAATTAAAATTGCATTTTTGATATTTTCAAGCAAATGGCTATACATAATGAAGTAGAATGTAGAATAATGTAGAATTTCCTTTACTTAACTGTCATGAATTTAAATGGAAAAATGCATCTGTGAAAACTTCCTTTCTTACATCTGACCTCCAATTTTGGAACAACTTTTTGTAGTTAGATCATAATAACTAATAAATAATTTATGAATGAAATAACTAATTTTTCTATAAATAGCATTTGCATTAAATTAGAATTATTTGAATAAGAGATTTTTTTCCAATACTGAAGCTGCTGTTGAGAAATTCTGAAGTTTGATGTCCCCTTATTTGTCATAAGGAGCTTAGAATTCAAGCTCAAGTTAAAAAAAATGAGCAAAAGCTTCTAAATAAATAATACTGACAATGATAGCAAAACCAAGATATATTTGTATATATTGTATCAGCAAGGACTTAAAAACTCTGAAACTTTAGCTTTTATTTATGAACTTACTGTACTGCTTTGTTGATTTGCAGATGAAGTCCTTTTGAAATTTGAAGAAGGAAAAGTAAGAGCAAGGAATTCAGTGTATGACACCCTACCAGTCACCATTCATGGAAATGGTCCAACTAAAGTGAGTGACAGTTTGGGTTTATTTTCATGTAAAACCAAAACATCAATACAGGCAAAAAATACAATGGTAGAAGAGTATGAAACAGTCATAGCACACCACCAGTGCACGTTTTCATTTAATGTTATTAGGAATTGAGAGGATAAAACCCCCCTTCCAATTCATGTTATTCTGCTGTCACTGTAACTTGGTATTGTTGCTGAAACAACTCATTCTGCTCCCAAATTCATTGTAGCATGGGATATGAGAAGCAGGAAAGCTTTTGTTAATTTGTTCACTAACACAGAACTGTACTTGAAGCTAGTGAAGGATGTCCATCTGGGTATTAAATGGCAATCAGAATAACAAGGGGCAAGATAATCTAGCCAAGAGTGATGGGCTGGGATACAAAACAGTAACACGTCTGTTCCTACCCTGGATCCAGGTGTGTGTATACACGTATATAAAAATACTCTGCATTTAGGCAAAGGAAGAAGTCTCTGTGTATCTCTCTAGGTACACATGTGGGTAGCTTTTGCCCTTGCCTTCAGTGGCACTAATCACTGCTGTCACTGTGCCCATGGCCTGTCAGCTTTGGGCACATGGCAGAGCACTGTCTGCCCTGTGAAATAGCTGTTATGACAGGCTCTGATGATGTGTAAGGATTCAGTGGTTCAGAGGCCCCTGCAGGGTTGCCCTGAGAGAAATGGCTGTGTTTTGGTAATATGGCAGCTGCATCTCTGTTCTGTGCCAAGGAAGTGTAAAGGTGTATTGTTTACAGTAGTATCTGTTGGCTGAAGGATTGAGCATGGTACTTTCTGACTTCTTCTGAACAAATGTTCCTTACTGTAGCTCCTTATTTTCAGAAAAATGCCTTGCAGGAGAAGTAAAGTTTGAAACTCACTAATATCCCAGGGACTGCTGCTTCTTTGTCTGTGCACATGTAGTTTGATTTTGGAATTAGTGAATATAATGATGCCTTTATCTATTTGTCTTATAACTACTCAGTAGGGGTGAAATGTATGACCAATTCCTTCCATTTTTCCCTTAATTAAATCCTCAAATTCTGTCACCACTGGCTTTGCTGATGTGTTGCCAATAAAAGGAAAGGTTCTGTATTTTACAGTTGGGCAAACAGCTTAGGATGGAACTTCTTACACTAATCTAAGAGTTACACTACGTTTAAAAAAACCCCTCTGCCTGTAGTGATGTTTTAAAAACAAAGAGGAAACTCTTGCTATGCATCACTTTGCCAGTGTGGTTAAATTCTTCTGTTTTAAACACAGGATAGATTCAAAAGGGAAATAATACATTAGACAAAAAACTTTCTCTAGTTAGTAAACTAGTTGGTAGATAAACTAACATAAAAATAATTCCCAGAATTAACTCCCAATAGTTAAAAGTTTTTTATTCATGAGATACTTCTTCTCTGTACTTAATCTCTCCAATCTGCACATTAGTAAATTGCATTGGTTATATACACTTCTCGAAATGTATACCAAATAATTTTTACATTCTCATGTGTATTACTTTTATTTTTCACCTTAAGTGCATGTCATTTTTATGAAATACTCATTTTTGTAGACTTCATGATACATATGTAATATCAACAAAAAGAGTAAGTTTTTACCTTCTATTTTTTAATGTTTGTTTTTTGTCAGTTGCCTTCAGTTACAAGTGATTAAATGAGTAAACCTGAATTGTTTGAAAGGTACAGATCATCCTTTGCACACATCTTTCATTAATTTGAGTTGTTCATTTATGTACCAGATTCACCTGAATTATTTGGGGAACTATATTCCTAATGCTTGGACACGGGAAACTGGTTGCAGTATTTGTGATTTGGACTTACTAGACCTGTCAGCAGTAAAGGTAAGAATACTCTGCACTGGAACCTTTTGGGTACAGTTGATTGGTGTTTAGTTATTTCTGAGGCCAAGTGGCTTCTTCGTGCAATATTATGCTTTACTATTTTCAGGAATATTTTTATGCATGTATTTTAATATAGATTTGCGCAGTATTACTGAAAGTGATGCCATCCCCAAAAGCCCTCCAGATCTTCACCTCTCCTCAGTGAGGGTGAATGAGCAATATTTGAACTGTGCAAGGTTCTAGAGAATAATTAGAGTTTTGGAAGAGGTAGAAAAACTCTAGATATTTTAGATTTTTTGACCTACAGAACCGTCAATACATATCATTTGAACAACTTCTGTTGCAAATAGAGTTTAATAGTTAGAACTAATATGGTTACAATTACTATTTTCTGAGATTAAAAAATCCAAAACTGCTTTGTCTTGTAGAGGACAGTACACATATTTGTATTGTATAAGCAAGTGTGTTTCTGTAGAAGTTGTGATGCAATTGAGACTGGATTTCAGTACAGTTTTCAGAATTCTTGTAGGACAAACACACACATACACATGGCATTTGTGTGTATCCAGTACTTGGCAGCTTTGGCTCTTCTACTCCAAGCATGATGTGTTTCATGTCTCTATAAATATTTCAGCTTGTACACAGTAAATTTCAGGCAGAATAAATACTAAGCTCTGCCATGCAGAGTTGTAAGACTTGGACGAAAAAGTAAATTCAGATTATTCCCAACAGGCTCTTTCCAGCAGATGTTTCATTTCTGTTCTGTATTGAAGATTTCAATGAGAACAGGTCTTAGAAGATCATGTTGAGGATAGCATGAAAGAAATAGTGGCTTGTTATCTTTGTAATGAAAGGAAAAAATGAAAGAATTTCTGGGCAATAAGTAGCTAATGGACTGGAATATAAAAATATAAACGAAAAAAATCATTGCTGGAATTCTAATAACTTTCAGATTCTTTCTATGTTTTAAAATTTTATTTTTGTTTTTAAGACAAACACTTGAATCATGTTATAATTAGGTAGTGTTTGCACTCCTATCATAAAGTTTACCTGAGGAAAAGATGTCAAAGTTTTTTTTTTCCAATGGTGTTGATAATTAAAACATGATTTTGGAGCAGTTAAATCGTAAAGTCAGTGAGGGGGGTGCAGTGATTTACTGGATATCTTCCTATAGTTTATGTACATCAACTTGGAATGTGTCTTCTTTCCTGTAATGCATTCTTTGGACTTCATGCCTCACTCACTCTGCCAGAAGAAACAACAAGGCTTTTTTCCTTGGCCTCAGTGGAAATGTTTACTTCAGGCATTTCTAAAGACCAGCAGTATTTCATTTTCTGAATGTGCTCTCTGTTTAGGACAGTCTGGTTGCTACTTAACAAGAAATTTTCTGTGTAAAGAGCAGTTTGTGTTCTGTGCCTCTAATAATTTTCTCCAAATTGTTTTATTTAACTGCCTGCATTTATACATTCATATCTTCTGAGGATTTTTCTTGTTTTTTTGGATTGCCGACAGAGGAGCTCAGAGGTACCTATGCAAGGTCTTTTGCTCAGTCCTTGTCCTTTGGACAGAAACAGGATCTCCTGGGCTGCAATCATAGCTGAGGTGTGGGAAAACTTAGTTGCTGCTCTCTTCTGGTAGTGTCAGCAGCCTGTGCCCCCCCCCCAAATTAGCCACATGTTCAGGTAGAAGCAGCATAGTGGAAAATAAGTTGAAGAGTGCACCTGGACTCAATAAGTGCAAATTTTTGCTACTTTCTTAAGGGTTTTTGATTTTGTTTTGGTTTTCTGTCTGAAACCTAAATTAAGTTTGTTGCCCAATTTAACCTCCCTAGAAATTCTTTTAAATTCAAAAGCTTCTTACTGGTGTGGAGTCTTTCCAGTGTGGCTGAAAAGGATGACCTTGCTCCTCTTCTCCTTTCACTGGCAACTCTTGTGGCAAGAGATCTTGGACTTTGCTCTGTGCAATTGTACTGAGACATTGTCCTGTATTCCTTCCAAAAATTGTCTTATACTCAACTGTTTATTAAAAAGTAAACTTTAAAAGTCAAGTTTATTAAAAGTAAACTTTAAAAGTCAAACACATGACCTCACTGAAAATGAGAAAATCTGTCAGAGAAAATGTAACATCTGGGTGCAGACTGGGTATTCCCAAAGTGGTTTTGCTGAGAGGCAACTTCTGATTTCATTTACTCAAAATGCTTCTTGTGACCTAGGTTCAGATTATGCAGTGACAGCTCTTTGTGGTAAACCAAGGTCTAAATTGATGAACTCTGTGCTTTGAGGAGATGCAGTTCACAGGAATTTTTACTCCTAATTTTTTAAGCACCATTTCGCTTAAGTCACACTGAGATTTCAGTGTAGAGCCAAGCAGTTCATGTTTCAGTGTAATGAAGCAGTGTCAGTAACTCCTCATTCTCCCCACAGCCTTTGCACATGCAGCCTGAACCTCTTTCTCTTTCCTCTGGAGAACAAGAGGTGGATGACTCTGAATGAGAAGAATGTACAAAGTACAATTACTGCAGCACTGGTAGCACACACGTGTGCTCAGCTTAGTCCGGGCAGCTTTCCTTGTCCCTGGCCATCAGTGGGACCAGTTCCTGTGACAGACCCGCAGAGAGGGGCACAGGTGCTTTGTTGGAGACACATCAAGGTGCACTCCTCTAGTTGTTCTGGAGTTAGTGGGGTCTCTGTGTTGCTGTACTTTCACCCCTACGCTTGTGAGGTTTGCAGCTGCAGCTGTGAGGAGGAGGTTGTCAGGGTAAACACGGGATGTGTCCGGGCTGGGGCACTGGCCAGGATGTTTCTGGGTTCTGATGTAGGCAGTGACACTCAGTGAAACCTCAGCATGTGTTGATGCTTTACCCAGACACTTCTCAAGTGAGTGTTGGCCTGCTTAAAAAGCTAGCTGGCAGCCTTAAATGCACATATAAGGTTTCTCTCTGAGCCTTGTAATGGATTAGGTTTTTATAGTAATTGTCTGGTTTAGAGATGGAAATAATTTTTAGTCAGTGCATTTCTTTGTGTAGGAGTTGAGGCTTTTGAAGGTTCAATTTTTTTGTCTTGCCTAGTGCAATAATACAGTTTAGGACTACAAAAAAGTACTGTCTATGTTTCTTTTAGTGGTCATGATCTCATGATCTCTATCAAGCACATCCAAAGCAGCGAAATACCTTTAAAATAAGGACTTTAAAATAAGGTCCATGAAAGTTCATTATTTTTGGATGTAATGAGAGAAGCTCTGTTTATTAAAGATCTTTCTAAAATCGGTGAGTAGGGAAGGAATGCAGAGCCCAGTTAAAATGAATGGGGGGAAATAGTGCATATGCATTAATAGAAGGGTATTGCAGTCTTTGGCTTAAAGCAGCTGAGTAAAATATTTTGTGGTATTTATTCCTTAACTGTTTTTAAAAAACTGCTCCCTCCTGTATTTTCTCGTAAATGTATTCTGTGTCTCTACCTTTAAAAAAAAAAAGAATTTTCCATTCTGTTCTAGGTGTATTTCCTTAAATTATTCTTTTGCTGTTCTAGTGGGTTTTTTGAAGTAAGAATTTTAAAAACCAACTTACATTATTTTCTACTTCTGGTGTGTGTTATTAAATTCAAAGAGTTTCAGATCAATATTAAGTCCATTATCTTTACTTCTTTTGTGAAGCCAGTGAAAATGAATGGAGTGCATAGCACATTTGAGCACACTGGTTTTGATTGTTTGAAAGCTGTGTGGACTGAGTTTACTACATGACATTAGTTGCTCTTTACTATAACTAATCTTAGAAAAGAGGCAAGTCTTATTGGTTGTGTCAAAATATCATTTTTTTTAGGAATATCCAAGAGTAAAAATTGGTGTTTTCATTGAACAACCCACTCCTTTCCTAACTAAATTTTTAGACAGACTGTTGACTCTGGACTACCCACGGGAGGCACTCAGTATCTTCGTTCATAATAATGTAAGTATGACTTCATCATTGTACAAAGTTTCAGTTTTGGAAATTATGTGATGAATAAACTGTGCAATATAAGGATTTGATATAAGAACACAATTAAAATGCGTAGGGAGAGATAATCCTTCAGAGTTTAGTATGCAGAGCTGGAAAAATGAATTGAAATTGTGTCAGGACTTCCTGATGTCTGTTTGAAGAAACTGCTTAGATTCTTTTACTAATGAAAAAAATGTATTTTGAAGTGTGTGCTTCTGGAGGAAGTACTGACTGAAATAAAACAACAGAGTAAAACAAGAACAGAGCACTTCCAGTTGGAAGGGCCTGCAGTGACCATCTGGGCCAGCTGCTGACCAACAGTGATACCATGTTGCTAACAGCTCTCACCTGATAGCTGGCATGGGATGTTCTTTTCCTCTTGCTGATACCCCAGTGCGTTTTTGTTTCTGTTGGCACTCCTGCTGGGTCCCATGGAAAGATTGGTGTGTTCAGGTGTATTTTGACTGGCACTGCAGATAAGTTGCTTTTGAGTACTCTCTGCTAATTACCTAATGATCTGGTATTGCTGATGCTTCCCCAGTGACTTCAGTCAGTGTTGCTGTTTTGGGCAGCCTGGTCTAATGGAAGCTGTCCTTGCCCATGGCAGGGGGGTTGGAAGGAGATGAACTTTAAAGTCCCTTCCAACCCAAATCATGCTGTGATTCTATGATTTTAGTGATTGTCGTGTCAAATGTGTGCAATTATTTTGGAAAAAAATAAAGCTGGAGGAGAAACGGGAGTAAAATGTAATTGTACCCCTTTTCAGTGTGCAGGCATTGCTGTTGATATGATAACAAAAAGGAGATCAGTAGTAAAGTAGAGCTTATCTCTAAAGTGTTCATTGTGGTTTTGTAAGGGGATTTTGAAGGTGTAAATGTGATGTGCACATGGGAATTGTGGGATATGTAGGTTTTGTAGCTTCAGCCAAAAGTTTTATGGTATTTGAAATGGAATATAAACACCAAACAGCTTTTTATTATAGGGGGGAAAACCCTTACCCAATATTTCAATTGTTCTAATGTCAACCATAATAGGCAAAAGCGACAATGAGGGCACTGGTTTGGAAGTACTGCATGCATCTGAGAGCTCTTAAATAGAGATAAATAGAAAGGTGAGGAGGAGGGTAAATAGAATTAAAGGAACAATCAGTGGGACTACATTTTAAAGAAACAATGCTGTGCCTGTACAATTTGATACAGATGCAGCTCTCTCTCTAAAGTGATTCTGGAGGGGCATAAAAATCTGCATGCCACTGAGGTTGTAGGATGGGTGTTAAAGATCGTAACATAAATATCCTGAAAAATACTGTATACACAGTTTGTGAATCTTGCATAGTTGTACAGCTTTGATTAGTATTGCTGACATGTTGGATTATTTTTCTAAAGTTTTGGACAGAGGAGGCTCATCTTAATGACAGATATACTGGGATATCTTCAAACACTGTTTGACATCTGTTTCTTTAGGACAGAATACAGTGTGTTCTTGGACACTGTGTTTATGAATCATAGTAATTTGTGCCTTACATTTGCTATAAAAAATGTTTACGTGATTACAGGAGGTTTACCATGAAAAGCACATCAAGAAATTCTGGGAAAAAGCCAAGAACATTATCAGAAATATTAAAATTGTTGGACCTGAAGAAAACCTGAGTCAAGCAGAAGCCCGGAACATGGGAATGTAGGTTCTAATTTATAAATATTGATGCATACACTCACATTTTTTCATCTTGCACATATATTATTTTTCATCTTTAATGTTCACATCTTCACCTGTGAAAATGGGAGCTTTTCTGGTAGAAAAGATCTAGACTTAAGATATGGATTGTTGAGTGTTTTATGGTTTCTGTCTAATATAAAAAGCTGTTGATCACTGTGAAAAAAATCTCTGTTTTAGGCTACTTCAGTAGTCTGTCATCTTGCCTTGTGATGGTCACATAGACAATGCATATTATTTATTTTTTTTCCAACTACCTTACGGAAGATTTTCTTATTTTTGCATTGGATATGCTTTTAATAGTTGCACTGTTGTTGTCCTAGTGCCTACTCTTTTTTCTTTTTTCTTAAGTGACATTATATTTAAGTAAACATATGGTTAAAGCTTGACCTGTATGACTGAATTATATTATATACAGGTGACTGAATTATATTTCTTTATAATATATGTTTCAAAGAGGCAGGAATATCCTTTAGAAGTGCTCTAGCAGAAATTTGTCAGAAAGGCAACTGACTTTATCTTATGTTTGGTCTTGTTTTTTTCTTTTTTTCTGTGGCTCTCCCAGTACATCAGTCACATGATGGAGTTTCTCAGCCCAGGATCCCACCAAGATCAGGTCCACTTTGCTGTGGCCCTGGAGCAGGGTTCATTCCATGATTATTCTTTAACTCACTCTTCTACCAAATCTTCTCTGAGTGTCAGAGCAGAGAAGTTAATTTCAAAAGGCCATTTTCTTTCAGAGGCTGAGCATAGGCTGTTCATGGCCTCAGCTGAAAGAATGAAGGTCTTGAGTTCTGTGGTGTTCTTGGAAATTTGCTTGAATGGGGCTTTGTTGTGCTGAAGCCACTGGAAAACTGATCTCTGGCTGAGGTCCCAAGCTCTCCCCTCGCCTTTCTAGGAAATGCTGCAGATGTCCAGTGTTAGTCTAAGCATTCACATGCTTATAAATAATTCTTTCTTTATTTCTAATAATCACTAAAGCAGATGTAGCATGTTGACAAACTTTTTTTAGTGTATGTTATGTGTAACTAGTGGAGTTTCTGGTGTTGCCTTTTCCTCTTTGTTGTTACATAGACAACATAAGGCAGAATCTTCAATGTAATCAATATCTATAGTAATACTAAATCTCACCCAAAGACCTTGAAATCTGTCATCTTTTGGTAGAACCTACTGACTTATAATGTGGCAGAGCTTTTGATGTATGGTCCCTGCTTGATCTGTAGACAAAGAAATAGTAATTTGCATGTATATTTGCACAAAGGCATTTCAAATCCTGTTTGAAAGGCAGGTGGATAATCATATGTGTGATATGTTATCCATGGTATGGATAAAATTTGACCCCGTTGTTCCAGTTTTGAAAGGCCCCTTTGATACAGATTCTGTCCTAAGAAATACATAGAGAAAACCTGAAGTACAATGTGTGTGGAATGAGACCATGGCAAAACACTGAATCATGCAAAAAGTATGAGCCTTAGTAGTAGGATTTTCCAAGTGAACAGTGTAGATGTAATTCCATGGCTCCTTTCAATTTGTCTGAAGCAGATTCAGTTAATCTGCTGCTTGCTTAGCACACCTGGTGTGCTTGGCTGCCCTTGTGAACATCACTGACTTCACTGGAACAAACACTTTACATTTCTTTAAAAAAGTCTAGTTTGGAAGTCTGGGATGTTCAAGGTGAAAGGCAGTTACTATAAAAAATTATTTACTTTCAGCTCTTCATCTGGCTTTGATCATTATAACCTCATTTCTCACTAATACTGCAATGGGGATAACTTGAAAAGAGTGATTCTTCAAACTTGTTTATTGTTCTCATTTAGAGATTGGTATTCAGTCTTCTGTTTCATCTTCTCCTGCCTCTATCTTTGTTATTGGCAGATAGTTTTGTTCTATCTGCCCCAAATACTTGCTTTCTCTTCTTTTCCAAATCTGCTCTTAATGTCTCTGTTGGTTTCCAGTAGATTTAGAATTAATTTGATCTTCTCACTTGCACGTTTCACTCAGAGTCTATTTAGTTGAAGAAGTGTAACAGGGTTCAGTTAGTACAAAGAGGGGGCACTTAAGCATTGAAAATGTAGTTTGTTTTCAGCAGAATACTTTGGAGTATATAATGCAGTTTGATCAGTTTTCTTCTTACCTCTCTTCTTTGTGGCTTTTGGCTCAGTAAAAAGTGGTGATACATCATAATGAGATTCTCAGTAAATGACACTTTCATGGCAGTATAAATGTCAGAAAATAACCTTTATTCAGTTTCACCCGTAGCCATGCAGCAAACTTTGGTCAACTTTTCTCATTCACATAATAAGGAATAATTGAGTCATTTAATTTCTTGCTTCTTCCTGATATGGAAAGCTATCTCATGTGTTTGTGAAAGTTGGATAGGTGTGGGAAAGGATCCAAAATTGTGCAATCTGCAAAACGTTTTAGAATTTAACAATACTGGGAAACAGGAGTGCACAGCTTTCCTTCTTGTGGGCTGAATTGAGAGAAAAAGCAAGGAAAACCAAGTAGAATAAAGAGAATAAAGAGAATAAACAAACTGCTGCTTGTTGTCTGAATATTTTCTCTGCATTTTCATCACTTGAAACACTTAAGTGGCATTTCCATGTCTTTAATTTTTCAGGCCTTTGTTAGTAAGGTATGAGTTCTTACAGTCAGTTCCCTTTTTTCTTTAAGGAAAAATCCTCTTTGGTTTTGCCTTGGTTGCAGATGAGATTTCAGCCAGCTGTTACAGAATTAGTTATGACAGAAAGCATAAAAAGCAATTAAATATGTTCAAGTAATAACAGAAAGTTGGGAAATATTCACTTCTGAGGTTTTATTTATAAAAATCCTATTTTCCATGATATTTTTTCTCCTGGTTCTTACAGCCTTCAGAGTTTCTCTTTTGAGGGGGGAGTTGGTTCTTTTTTGTTTTTCCCTCAAAAATATTAGCAACAGAACAGGGTAGGAATTTTCCAAAACTTTGTAAAAAATGTCATTTATCTCAGTTTTTAAGTGGGAATGTGCACATTTTAGTGAAAGCTTACATTGAAAGCTTTCAAAAGCTTCAGGAAAAATAGTAGAGAGATCAGAGTCAGAGTTCATTGACAGCACTGTTGAATTTTGAGCTGTGTTTGGGGTCTCATGTGTTTCCTGAAGGAGGATATGAAGTCATTGTCTCGGAGTTCCCATTTGGTATTGATAAACAGTGGCATGGAGACAGGAGGGAGTGGGACACAGCCCTGGAGTAGGGCAAGGATCTTGGCTGTGGGGGAAGGAAGAGCAGGGATTAAATCTTTGTCTCCCAGATGTCAAGTGTTTTCTGTTAGAGACTTGGATTTTCTGGACGTTTCAGTAGCTTTGGGTTTCAGTCTCAGATGAAGGAGGAACACTGAAGTTTGAGTGTTGCTGAAAAACACGTTTTTGACTCATAGCTGATTTCAGTAGTTTCCAGGTGTGATAGATCTGCTAACAATGCTTTAGCCTGAGATGTAATACTAAACTTGAGTGCTTCATCTGTTTTCTGGATTTGCTTGTTTTCAGTGATGTTGATGTGAATGTGTTTATGCTGTTGTGGCTGTGTGGAGAGATGCAAAATGTAACCCCAAATGGCGTGGGATGTCAGCCAGGCTTTTGGTTGCAGACTTGTATCTGGAGCACCTTTTCTTTCAGAGGTCTGTCAGGTGCTTTAAGTGCTCTGCCTCAGGCTTGCAGTCTGCATTTGGAATTGCAAACTGAGAGGTCTAAAAATGATAACTTGATTAATTGCAAGTTTAAACTGTGTCTTAAAAAAAAAAGATGGCTCAATGGTAGATAAATTGGGTAGACAAAATATCTCTGTTACAACCAAGTAGACTCTTGGAATGTCTCAGTGGAAAGTGTGATGAAGGGAAGAGCTGTGACATGCTCCCATTTTCACATGAGGTCACTGTTCCAGATGGACTTGTGGTTTGTGAATGCAATCAAACATCACTCTGATTGCAAAACACTTTAAACTGATCTGCTGAGCTTCACTTTGCACTGCCAACCAAAAAATCTTGGCTTTCTTCTAAATTGCTGTTAATTGCTACACTGAAATTGCTCTAAGTTATGTACAAGAACATAGCTTTCTTTTCAACATTTGGTCTTAGTTTAGAGCAGGTGGAGTGTAAAGCAAGTCGATTGAAGGTTTTAGCCATTGAATTTAGATAAGGAAGCATTTTACACATGAGCTTTGCCTAAAGTACTTTCCATGTGTTCCTTGGAGTGACCTGCATATGCATACAAATAGTTTCACACATGATCTGGGATTTCTGTATCTGGAGAGGTTAGACAGTGTAAGAAGATAAAGGGTTACATTTATTTCCTTGGGCAAAGCTACTGGGCAACACTGAAAGCCTCAGGAGAAGATGCATTAGTTTCTTGAGTGTGCTTGCTTTATTAATTTTGACTGAAACTTTTATCACTTTCTTTCTCTCCATCTCAAATCTGTAGTGTTTTGGGGAGATTTTTGTTAGTGACCTTAAAGCGCAAAGGGTCAGAAAATGGCAAAATTTCATGCTTGCAACATAATTCTTCTAGCATTTTCTGATACAAGTCATCGTGTCAAATGTGAAGGATAACTTCTGCCATGTGGTGATCCAGTCTTCAACACTGTAGAAAAAGAAATAGAAGGAAAAATTAAGTCAGAATAGTAACCTTGAAATTTCCTGACTGTTTAGGACAGGAATGCTTTCAGACAGTTCTCAATAAACTACTGAATGACAGAGTGTGACTTGGACCAAAACTTTTAATTTAGTATTTTGTGGTTTGGATTATTATGTAAGTGAGGCACAGGAGGGTTTCTAACACTAAGCACATAGGACCAGTTGGAACAGAATTTTCTGGTTTTGGATTTAAAAGGGATAGGGTACAGAAAAAAGGCAAAAGTTAAAGGACAATGCATTTTGCTGTTATGTAATTAGTTTTACAGGTATATTTGCTTACAACTAAATATAAATTTGTTCCACTTTATCACATTTTTATAATTAAAAACATTAATTTTATTCATGTTTTTGTTAGCAACAGAGGTTTTACCTGCTTTTGGGGCTGGTCTCAGGTCTATTTTCCTCACTAAATAAGGATAAAAGAGCTGAATGTTTTTGGAAGAAATTTAACATCTAATGCCAAGTGCAGAATACAAGTCAGGTTACTCTTAATAATTGTGATTAAGCCAATGATAAAGCTACATGTTACTTGTGTTCAGTGGTTGTAAAGCTTTGAACAGAATGGATTAGCACTGGAAAATACCATAAAGACTGAATTGCAGGACCATGTTATGGCCAAAATAAAACCTGCTGGTTTCAGTTGGGGCAATCATGTGAGAAAGTGCTGATTAAGGAATTTCTGTCATAAAAATATCTATGTAAGATGTCAGTTAAGGCAAGCCCAGAGACTGACCAGTGATGTAAACTGGGTGTGTGTTCAAACACAGTGATTTTAGCAGCAGTGGGAGAAACATTTCTGACATATGGGTATTTCAGATTTTTTTCTGAAATTATTGCTAGATCATTAGTGATCAAGCTTGAACAGGAAAGAGTGCTTAAAGTCATGGAATAAAAAAGCTCTGCCTTCAACTGTGATCCTAACAAAGTCATACCTCTTGAGTCCTTTGAGCAGAAGAAAGTTGGAACAGGAAGACCCAGAAGGTGTTGATAAGTAGTAATTCTGGTGGAAGATGTACTGCTAGGTTTGGAGGGGGATGCAAGAGCAGGCAGGAAGCCGTGGCAGCCCTTACCTTGACTTGTATGTAGCCTGTCACATCCACCCTTTATCAGACCTTTTGAAGTGACAGAGATCTTTGCCTTTGCAGAAAACAGTCACAAACAATCAAGTGGAACTGGAACTAAAGTACTGATTATAGATATTTTAAAACAAGGAAGTAAGATAATGTTTCAAACTGTTACTGTGGAATTAAACGAGGGAAAATAGACAAATTCAATAATACCACCTGCATGATAGGAAGCTAGTGCTGTAGTATTGACTTGAGAAAATTGTTCCACCTTCTCTAAAAGTATATTTGGTTTCCTGTAATCTCCTACTATGCTGATGGCATAAGAAAGCTGAAGTCACTATACCAAGTTTTGGCCTAGCAAGTCCGCCCTACCAGAAACATACAAACATAGTCTGTGGATACTTACAGTAGAATGTGTTTTCTTTGTCTTTCTCTTGAAGGCATGGGAATTTGTGCAAAGAGTTTATTCTCCTGGGATCAAAATCACAACTGATAGAAATAGTGTATGGAGACATTCAGTTACTTTCTCCAGTATAAATTCACTGCCTTTGCAATTGATTTATATATCTCTTTACCAACTTTGTTGTTCTTGTAGGTCAAAAAGACAATGAAAAAGTCTTTAAATATATATTTCTTTATAGTTTTTGCCTTACATTCTCCATATGGTTTCAGTTACCATTCAGATTAGCAGATTGCATCTGTGGAATCTTTTTCCAAAGGCAGCATTACAGCCACATGCAGTTACTTGCTAGAGGAGCTTACTACATAAGGTCATACTTCACTTATAAGTGATTGTACTGATACCCAGCAATATAAATTAATGGCATGTTTCTCCTGCCCCATTTTCCATTATGGCACTATATAGAAGATATTACTGAACTTGGTAAAGGCTAGAGGCCACTTAGTTAATTAAAAGAAAAAATATATCTGACCCATGCATTTTAATATTTTATTTAATCACACTACTGTAATCTAAAGACACCTTTCTTTACAATTCTGTGCTGCAGAAGACTGTTAATGCAATGAATCAGTTCAGTATTACTTGTGGTTTGGGGATTTTTTTAATCTTTTTGTTTTGTTGTTTGTGAATTTTTTCTGGACATGTGTCCATGTGGACATTATTATTAACATGAGTTAGTAATTCTTTTTTGTCTTTTTAGGGACCTTTGTCGCCAGGATAAAACATGTGAATATTACTTAAGCATAGATGCAGATGTTGTGCTGACAAACCCAAAAACTTTAAGAATACTGATAGAACAGAACAGGTATAGTAAAGCTCTTATTTTGTAGAATTTCCTCTAAATTGAAAGGATTCTCTGGGGTCTGTCCAGAGAAAATATGATCCCATTTGTTTTTGCAGAGTTAAATCCTCTTTGTTTACTCATGGTATTTCATTGCCATAGTTCATAACGGGCTTGGGGGCCAACAATTCACAAAGCGTTTTGTTCCTGTCAAACAGCAGTTCCTGATGTGAATTTCAAGTGCTTCAGATTTTTATATGTTCTTATTCAAAATGTCACTTCACAGAAAGATAATTGCTCCGCTTGTGACTCGCCATGGGAAGCTTTGGTCCAATTTCTGGGGTGCTTTGAGCCCAGATGGGTACTATGCTCGATCAGAGGATTACGTAGACATTGTCCAAGGGAACAGAGTGTAAGTAACTGTGAACTAATTGTTAAAGTCAGGGCACCCAGTGTGGTTATTAGCAACATATTGCATGAAAATATAAGAATATAGTGTCATTCCTGGAGAGATGAGGTTAAGTATATTGTTTTGTGTTTTCTATTTCTAATATACACTTGTTTATTCCCGCTAACAGCTTGAAAAAGAAACCAAGTATTTAACGCGATGAGCTGGTGTTAGAACTGGACACAGTCATTACTGGTACCAGTCTGATGGTGTCTGTTGCTCTAGCAGTGCACAGGACAGAAAAAGGCAGGGCAAACAAACAGCAACCCCAAAACTCTACAGCCCAGCCAAAAGGAATGGTTGTATTCATCAAATGACTTTGTCATCTCTTTGGGGCAAATGCTTAATCAATGGAACAGCTCTAATTTCTTTGTGTGTTTCATCCTGTGTATGATGTCAGGTACATCTTAAGGAGCTCTTCAGCAATATTTTTGTCAACGATAAACTTTTGCGTTTATCCCTCCCCTAAATGAATGTGATACACATTTTTCTAGACTTGATTGTTCCATATGGTGCCTTTTCTTTGCCCTGGAAGAACAAAAAGGTCTGAAACAGACTGCTTGAATAGGACTGGCTTGTTTTCAGTCCTACTGTACTAAAAGATGTGCCTGTGGCATTGAGGGGGGGAAATCTGCAGAGGGAAAGTTTTGAAAGCAATGCTTTTGTGTTGATATTGGCCCAACTCACATAAATACATGGCCTGCTGTGGTCTGTGGGTATTTGTGTGAGGAGGTCAGACCAGCTGTGTGAAGTCGCAGTGAGGTCTTTAAACTCATTTAAAAATCTGTTTTGGAGTTACTTTCTCCATCTGGTAGTGTAGAATAATATTATAAGAGTTTGACTGATTGCCTTAACTATGGAAACATGAAGTACATGTGTAGTTAAAACTCTATAGAGAATTTGACCTTGCCCTATTTTTATAACAGTATTTCGTAAAAATTGAATTAGTGCCCACGCCTACGTTTGAGATGTCCAGATGTAGTTTTCTAAGTGTCTTGGGAACCTTTCAGCTTCTTCTCCTTGCAACTTGCTTAGTCTTGTCAGCAAATGCAGAGATGCTGATTTAATAGAATAGGCAACAAATTAGTTTTCATAGCTTTAAACTATTTTTGTGTTGGTGTGTTTTTTTTCTTATTTTCAACAGAGGAGTATGGAATATCCCTTACATGGCTAATATATACTTAATTAAGGGACAAACTCTCAGATCTGAGATGAAAGAAAAGAACTACTTCATGCGTGATAAGCTGGATCCTGATATGGCTCTCTGCAGGAATGCCAGGGAAATGGTAAGGTGTATCTGGAACAGCTTGCTTGCAAGTACACACATTCCTTTGTGTCCTGCTGTACTCATGGACTGCTTTACCTGATTGATCTTGGATATTGTATTTTACTTCTGTTCAAAGTACTGGCCAATTTTTGTGTGATAAAACCCTTTAGGTGTATTTCTTTAAATTGTTGAGAACAGAGGTTTTTTCAAGGCCAGTGCACTGATGCACTGACTGCATGGTGGTTTCTAGTTAAATTCCCTGAAAATTTCTGTTGAGGTTAAAAAACCTTTCTCCTTGACACAACCTCAACAGATGAAAGAGTGCTCAACTGTTCTGCTGTGTATGACTTAAAACCTTGCAATGCATTTGGATAATCTGTCATGCACATTTTTATACAGTGTGAAATTTCCAGCAGATTAAGTTGGAATATTCTGCAATTTTTTATTAAGTAGATATATATTGAAACTAATGATGGGCATTGTTATATAAAAAGCCTAGGTGATTTAAGAAATGGTAAGAATCTTCTTTGGGAGCATGAATTACTCATTAATTTTTCTAGATAGATTAAAACTGTATCAGATAAATGTTACTTGTGTAATCTGGAAGTAATGAGAGAACTTATTTATACTGTAAAGTTATGAATCTGTAAATCCATATTTCTACTGATATTTACACTAGTTTCAACACAGAGACAAATAAGACCTAAACCAGACCTATTTCCAGACACTATAGCATTGAAAAATATTTTTGCTGAATTGAACAAGAAAAGTTGGCAAGTATTAATTTTTTTATTCCCTCATAACAAGGCATGATCTCCTCTGTTTGTACTGATTCTTCAGAACATCCCCATCCAGTCCTGTTGTATTCAAACCTCCTCAGCATCAGTTCCTGCAAAACCTGTGCTTTCCATGTGCTCATTGAACTAATCTGACTGGCTCATCAGAAAATTGCTTCCCCTTTTTCTTAGTCTGGGCTGTAGGAGGGTTTGGTTTGTGCTTGTTTTTGTATTGCAGCAGATAAGAAGGGGCTGGTGGAAACAGCTTTGACATGTGTATGAAGAGCTTTGCTTGGAGATGCATGTTGTCTGTAAAGGCATATCAGCTTTTCATCAAAGGCTGCTATTTCCCTGATGTAACTCTGGAAACCTAAAAGTAGTTGGATAAAGAGAGAGAGATTGTGTCAGAAAACTGATGTGATGATTCTCCTTCATTTTAGACTTTACAAAGGGAAAAAGACTCCCCTTCTTCGGAAACATTCCATATGCTCAGAGCCCCAAAGGTGTTGCTTTAATTTTTTTTTTATTAATTAGTTATTAGTACATGCAGTATCATTCTGCCACAGGAAGATACTTCTCCTCTGTCCACTTCCTCTGATGAAATACTGCTCTAGCTCTCTCTTCAGTCTTCTAAGGTTCAGGTTTTTGCCAGGGACAGGCTTTTCATGCCTTGCTGAAAGCATCTCAGAGAGGCTCTTTGTTTCCTCAGGGGAGTTTCTCAGTGCTTCTAAGGTCAAGGTGTGCTGACACTGCTTCTGTAGTTAAAATGAATGGAGCAGGCCTAGGAAGGAATAAAGCTCAGAGCACTGGTAGGTCTGCCAGGCCCCCTCTGTGACCACATTGTCACTTTAAGCTGTTTTTCTTGACCCAGGCCCTCCTTATTCTCCCTGCTGCAGCTATTTTATGATTTGGTAAGTGCCCAGAACTGGGCATGTTTAACATAATCATAATCTTTCTAACAGTTTAACCCTTTTTCAGACAAAAACATAGACAGAAGTACCAAAGTACACTAATGGTTATGTCTTTCATCTGCTGCAAATCCAAAAGTCACAAACATTTCAGAAAGAAAGTTTTAGTCTGAAAAATCTTAAACTAAAAAACAAATCCCATAGAACCTAAGTTTCTTTTTAATAAGACTATTTTCTGCTACCACTTCTAATCAAGAGAATTCTGTTCATACCTTCTGTTAATAGCTTGATAATGAAGCTGTATCTTACCACACTTGGTATCTTGCATATAATTACATGAACAGACTTCACAGTGCTCAGCTGTTTTGGATGCTGATCTGAATATTCTTGTGTGCTGTATTTGCCAATATCTTTTTATTTCAGGCCAATTCACCAGACGGATCATGTAGTGAATACTCTGAACTAAGTTTCTTGTTCTGACTTTCATGAACTCTTTGATAGTTAGCTTATTCTTTCAGTTTTTAATTTGAAATTAAACTCTAGATGTTGGTTTTCTTGTGTGTGAGCATTTTCAGTTTGAGATCAGATGCTTTCAGTGTGTCTGCTTAAGTTTTCTGGAAAACAAATCAACCAATCACTCCTCTGCTTTTTCCTTTCTATAGCTCTACATATGTTCTCAACAATATATGTTTTGGTTTAACATGCTTAGAAAATAAATGCAGGCAAATGCTGGTAAACAACAAGTTATGAAGAGTAGTTGGTGATTAGAATCAACCATTTGAAAATAAAAATGCTAAATTAACAGCACCTTTACAATATATGTGTACAAATGTGTGATTATGTTTTATGAAAACACAGTATTGAACAGACCTTTTTAAAGCTTTGCTAAGATGGCCAGTTTTGCTAATGATGCTTTCTCTAATTGATGTAGGGTGTTTTCATGTACATTACCAACAGACATGAATTTGGAAGACTTCTTTCTACAGCCAATTACAATACCTCCCACCTCAACAATGACCTCTGGCAGATATTTGAAAATCCTGTGGTATGCATCTAATTATTGCTAAAAAGTTATTTCGTTTTAAACAAGTATAAATTTATATATTATAAAGGACTTGAAACTTAAGTGCTTTATGTGATGAACTTTTGTTTACTGTGTGCTAAATATTGATTATGTGCTAAAAGATGTTCTCACCCATCTAAGCAAATGACAATATAGCGTATCAGTAAGCCAGCTAGTGACCAGAGCATGAAATTGGAGATATGGTCCTGAGGTAACAGATTTCATGATTTTTGACATGATGGGAACCAGGTTTTTTATGAAAATAAGAATTTTTTTAATGGTTTCTGGTGCTGTCAGTAGAGCAAATGAATTGATCATGAATTATTTTTTATCACTTATTAATGTCGTTATTCTGTTGTAATGTTTTTGAATTGTGGTTTTTTAGGACTGGAAGGAAACTTACATAAATCCAAACTACTCAAAAATCTTCACTGATAACATAGTAGAACAGGTGAGTATAAGTAGTTTTTGAAAAATCTGTGGGACTGACTGATAATAAATTGGTATGCATTTCCATGCAAGTGCTGGTTTGGTCTGTTTTGGACTAAACAGTTTTTTGATGTTTTGGGTCAGCACTGAATTTTTGCCATTTAATATAGGCTGCTTGCTTTTATGCAACTGATGTGGACAGAGCATTTGTGTTGGATGATCAGTTATGACAATTTGGGACAGTGACTTGATGAACATTGCCTCTCTGAAAAGCTGGGATAAATTGTTTGTGTGTAAAGCAATGTTAAGTTTTAAGCTGTTTTCCCATTTTAACCTGTAATGTGGAAGACCAGGGTTATTATTTAGAGCCATAAGGTACAGAAGGTGTGGGTGCACTGACACAATCTTAGTGCTGGGTCAGGGCTTAGAATGTAGCCCATAGTTTCTGCTTCTGTGAGAATGTGCTTGAGGATCAAGTTTTTAATTGTTTGGGGTTTTTTTTGTAGCCATGTCCAGATGTGTTTTGGTTTCCCATATTTTCTGATGCTGCCTGTGATGAATTAGTAGAAGAAATGGAACATTTTGGGCAATGGTCGGGTGGAAAACACCAAGTAAGTGTCAGCCTATATAAATCTAATCTTAACGAGTGATCTTAACTACTTTTACGATGGTAAGTCACAGTGTACTGCAATAAACAAACATCTCAACAATTGCCAATGGTCTGAAACATCTGCTTTGTGGTATGAAGTGCTTAGTTTAGTCTACCTAAATCTGCTTCTTCAGTAGATTTAGAGCCATTCTTCAATTAATGTTGTGGTGTGCTGTCCCTGGCTGGATGGCAGGCACCCACCAAAGTCACTCTGTCACTGCCCTCAACTGCACAGGAGAGAGAAAGTGGAAGAAAAGTTTGACTGGAGAGAAGGACAGGGAGAGATCATTCAATTGCCACCACAGGCAAAACAGACTCAGTTTGAGGAAATTAGTTGACTTTCTACACTGGTTCGATTGGTAATACAATGAGCAATGTAACAACATCTTAAAAACACGTTCCCCCCACTTCTCTCATCCTCCCAGGCTTAAGTTTACTCCCCATTTTCTCTACCTCCTCCTCCCCAGTAGCGCACAGGGAGGGGAGGATGGGAGATTGGGGTCATCACATTCTCTGCCATTCTTTCCTCCTCGGGGAGGGCTCCTTACATTCTTTCTCTGCTGCAGTGTGGGTCCCCTGTGGGGTCATAAGCCCTGCCAGAAAAACTGCTGCAGCATGGGCTGCTCTCTGCTGCAAGGACCCTGCTCCAGCACAGGCTTGCATGGGGTCACAGCTCCTTTGGGCATCCACCTGCTCTGCCATGGCCTCCTCCAGGGGCTGCAGGGGGATCTCTGCTCCTCTGTGGATCTCCAGGGGCTGCAGGGGCACAGCTGCCTCTCCATGGGCTGCACCAGGGGCTGCAGAGGAACGTCAGCTCCAGTGCCTGGAGCAGCTCCTGCCCTTCCTCCCTTGACCCTGCTGTCTGCAGGACTGTTTCCTTCCATACCCTCAGTCTCCTCTCGAGATGCAATTTCTGTTGCACTGTTTTTTTCCCTCCTTTCTTAAAGGCCCTGCCACCACAGAGGTGCTGTCTGTGTCACTGCTGGGCTCAGCCTTGGCCAGTAGCAGGTGTGTCTTGCAGTGGCTGGCATTGGCTTCATAGGGAAAATTTCCAGCAGCTTCTCACAAAGGCCACCCCTGCAGCTCCCCCTGGTACCCAAGGTGTGCTACATAAACCCAGTGCAGACTTTGAATTAGCAAATTAGACACTAACAGTGGTGCAGCTCTGTAGCAGGTACCTGACAGTTACCCAAGGCTGATTTTGGGGAGCTGTTCAGACAAGTTTTACTCATTTACTTCTTGAGTACTAATTTGTCAGATTTGTCCCCCTAAGGGGTTACCTGCAAATTTATGAGCTATTGTGTCAATGTTCTCAAGAATTAAAGGTATTTATTAACTACCAGTAAAATCAGGGGAATGTTTCTCTTATTCACAAATGTGGTACCATGAGAAACTAATTTTGTAGCATAGGTAGGAGCCTCTGGAAAGAATTTTAGCATACTTTTATCTTCAAATTATTTCAGCATTTATTACCCTGTCAAGCTGAGACCTGTAGTCTCTTGATCTGATGGAATTTCAGTTGCATCTGCAGCTTAGTAAATAAAACTTATCCCAAGAAGCCCTTTTATTTATAGGCAACACATCCAAATATTGACTCACCCTATAAAAACTTCCAATTTTTGTGCATTGATACCTCAGCACACTTTTTTCCTTGACAGTGAGCTGTGGAATTACTGTACAGACACCCACTGAAACATTGCTTTGTTACAGTTCTGTGATTCTGGAGATTTCAAATAAGTATTTGTTGAAATGTCAGAAGCATTCCACGTTCCTGTTTCCAAGCTGTTTGTGGTGTTTTCATTAGGACAGCCGCATTTCTGGAGGTTATGAAAATGTCCCAACTGATGACATCCACATGAAGCAAATAGGGCTGGATAATGAATGGCTGCATTTCATTCGAGAGTTCATTGCCCCTGTAACACTGAAAGTCTTTGCTGGCTATTACACCAAGGTATGGGTTAAAAGCTTTTGCAGATCATTACTCCATGGTGTGACTCAATTTAAGTGTTTTAATCAATATAAAACTCTTTGGTTGGGTTGGGGAGTTTATATGTGACATAGCAGTGGTTAAAGATGAATGTTGTGGATTTTTGATTTTAACTAAGCCTTAAACAAAATCCCAAGAATCCTGTGAGTGACTTGGCAGTTCACAGCTTGAAGTCTGACTGTGTATTTGTTGCAGGGCTTTGCTCTGCTGAACTTTGTTGTAAAATACAGCCCTGACAGACAGCGGTCGCTCAGACCTCACCATGACTCCTCTACCTTCACCATCAACATCGCCCTCAACAAAGTAGGAGAGGACTTTCAGGTAAGTTCTTGACTTAAAAATGTTGTCCATTGAGTGTGTAATATTATTTCTAAACTAAAGCTCAAACACATATATTTACAGACCCAGCTGAGAAGGAAAAGAAGCACATCACAAATCGAGGTCCATTATGCCATGTAGTTTTTGGCTAGTACTAGATTTGCTCAATTCCAGGACCCAGAACTGTTGATGCAGTCAGGCTGAATTGATCAAACTGGTTTCAGGTGGTGGGAGAGAAAGGGTTTGAAGAAAAACTAGGACATGTTAGTCATTTCATTTTTAACATTTCTGAAGTACTTCATTTCTGTACAGTGAAAACCAACTTTCCAAAAGAGTTTAAATAGTGCTAAGTTGACTCAAGTGGCTTTTCTGTAGGATTTTTTTTAAATTTTTTTTTAGATCTGCCACAGAAAGAAAATGTCTAATTCTTGTATCTGTTTAGGTTTTTTGAGCTAAATTATTTTCTATTCTGATACTGATTCAAATAAAACAATTCCCAGAGTGTGGAGTTGGGCAGGGCAGTGGCAATAATATCCAGCTTTTACTTACAGAGAAATTTAACCTGTTGTGTTTATAAGCCTGTATCATTTACTGTACTCAGCACCAATAAATGTGCTTGCCACATTTACTATTTTATAAAGCACACCTTCAGTTTGAAATCAGCAGCCAGATGAATTAATTTAAGATTTGTTTAAATGGTGTCCTGGATAGGGGTGCAGTCCAGGAGCAAGGCCTGTGAACACAATTTGCTTCTTTCTGGTAGAATCTATAGTGAAGTTATTGAAGATCTGTTTGTCAGATTTGTTTCTTGAATGAGTTGGTATCCAGTGAATGCTAAAGCAAGACAAGGGGAAATCTGATTGCAAATGGTTGTCTGTTAATTAGTGCTCTAAAGATGATGTCATGTAAACAACCTTACTTGAGGGATGGTAGAAGAAAAAAACCCAGCCTATTAACAATAGCAAATTATTTGAAGTAATGGATATATAAAAAGGACTTTATTAAAACACCAGATGAATGTTTGGGGTTTTATTGTGTTTGTGTTTTTACCACAGGGAGGTGGATGTAAATTCATTAGGTACAACTGCTCCATTGAGTCTCCCAGGAAAGGATGGAGCTTCATGCACCCAGGAAGACTTACACATTTACACGAAGGACTTCCCATCTTGAATGGCACAAGATACATTGCAGTATCATTTATTGATCCTTAATTTTATTTTTTTGTCCTCTTCAACAGCAGTGTTCTTTACATAAACACTTATTTATAGATCTCTTCTGGAAGATGGTGATAAAAGAAACTTTAAGTAACTACACAGCAGAGGTACTTTGGGCTGAAAGGAGGAAAACAGAAAAT